>JAUZTG010000004.1:0-462262 GCA_030734395.1 Sarocladium kiliense | reverse complement strand
CGATAGACGCGTTTTAGACGCGTTATCCGCAGTAATCACCTAAGTAGATACAGGTCCACTGGAAAGAAAGCTAAAATTTACGCGTTTTCAAAAATGTGTTCTGAGCTTGGTGTAGTGAAAGGTCTTCTGTGCGCGACCTTGTGTTTGAGCGTACAGAACTATCCCGTGGACAATTGGACGGTCTAAGAGAACGCGACGCGGCCATCACTTGGGTCACTTGGGCAGGTCCTAGGGGCAGTAATGAGGAGGTCGTGGAAATTGCATGGTAGTCACGAGTTCGTGTCCTCACATCGTTTCCCCTCTCGCTACCTAGGTGGAAGGCTTGGAAGCCCGCGCCACTACACAGTGCATTGATATAATTAGAGCATGCACGCCGCTGATTCAGGAGCAAGGAACGTTCCGTGTCCTGCAGGAATCGCAGGGGGCCCTGAAATCCAAGCGAATTACACGCAGCTTTGACTCAGGTTGCGGTCGCTTGCCAGACTGCTTTAGGCCCCATCCGCTGACAGCCGCATATTATGTGTGCCACGGGCTATGATGTACGATGCCGCCGACAATCAGGCCGGCCTTGGGGGCCAGCAAGCCACAGCACTGTTCCTTGAAGCAATCCAGGGTGCAGCGACGATCGCTCTGAAAGGGCTGCTTGAACGCAATGGTGGTACAAACGAGCCGGCAAAATGCCATGTGCTGCTGCTCATGTCTAGGCGGCCGAGACGGATACTCGGCTCACGACAGGACGAATCGCTAAGCTGCCAAGTGTCCAGCAACTCGAATACCTTGAAACTTCCTGAAAGAGGAGCTGCATCACTTAGAAGACCCAGTTCAGTGAGTAGGTATACTAAACGGTCGCACCCGATGTCCACTGCCATGGCGCCCGCGGTACCGAATGTGCAAAAAGTTTTTGCTGTTTCGGTCATGAAACTTTTACGCTATTCGGCCGATGCCAGCCGGTATTGTTGCTAGAATTTTAGATTTTTTTGGCTCCTCGTACTAGAATGGGGCGATTGATTTTTCTACACCAACTCTTGCAACGGAGCAGACTAGGTAGACACCGTATCATGGAGCCGTTTTGACCGTTGGCTCGCTGGCTCACTGGCAGCTCCGCTCACATGCAGTACTCTTCTCAGTGTGGTAAGTGGATGGGTCTGATCATTTAGAAGGCTTTCCTTGACCCGAATGCCCAAGGGTGAGAGGGTCACTGGGCCTTTGGGGGCTTCATATTGTCATGAGGGCCTGGAGATTTCTGCTGCACTGACGTGACTGACGTGACTGACGTGAACGACCTGACCCTTTGGCTGATATGACAAATTGCAGGTCTCTGCAGCTCGTCCTCGGAAGCCTATACACCATCACTGGCTCTTGGCTTAGTTAAGGTTTTTTGCGAAACAGACCTTCTCGTCAGATGGCGGGTGGTGTTTGGGGGCCAGACCATACGCCCCAGGTGGCTGCTGACACCAGCCTCGGAAGCCAGTTGCAATGTAGGTGACAGTAACTCAAGACGGAATTCAGCGTTCAGCATGCTTGCATGCACACCCTGTGGGCGACCAAGCAATTGCCTGTTGACATTGTCGTCATGAAAACCGCCTTGGGCTGACCGATTAACTTTCGCTACTTGATGGCACACTGAACGTTCCGTTCGCCCAGGAGCCCAGCTCCCAGCCCTCGTCACTCCTGGCCGTCAGCCACAGGCCAAGATACCAGCCTGCGAATTCAAAGTCAGGCGACTGCTCTTCGGTGTGCTCGGGTTCGGGACATTGGGATATCTGCGCAGGTCGGGTGACGCGGGCTCCGGCTGCACCTCAGTTGCGAACTGTCACTTGGAGGTTTAGGATTGCGGCGCAGGTTACGGTATGACTACATCTTTTACGGCTGTTGCTCGTTGCTGAGGTCATTGGCCGAAGAAAGCCCTGGGGGTTTCGAAGCAGCGACAGTCAGCAGCGGCAAAACCGTAAGCTCATTCGGCATTGTCAGGGTCGTCCACATCACCCTCTGCTTGGGGAATCACCCTGCAAGAGACGATGATCCCAAAATTGCATCAACCCTGCGCATTCCGAGTCAATCCAATTGTGTCATATGCCGGACATGTAATCAACGTGGCGAAGACATCTTCGCTCGTTGATGCCCAGCACGACGCGTATCGCATAGCCCCAGTCCGAGCATTGTCGTCCACTCAGCCAGCACCTTTTCCCTACTGCGAGATGTTCCTCTACCTTGCTGTGACGTATCAAGGCTGCGCTACATCCCACGCACTTCGGCCCTCACACCTCGTAGAGTTAGACATAGACCACGTATTTCTGGAGATCAGCGTTGTTGTCACTGCATGGTAGTCGTAAGCCTTTTGTCTCAGGTTGTTGAGAAGTCACAGGCTGTGCAGCTTGATGATCGACCTATCCGCCTGAGGATGTCGATCATGAGGGGTGCGCGACATTTGCCGATGGAGGGGACGTTTGAAGTGCCGAAGCTCTGAAGTTGCCGGAGCTGGAAATTGGGTATCTGCGAGTGTTCGACATGTGTTTCATGACGTACTGTAATTCGAAGTGATTGCCGATGGATCTTACATCGAAACGCATGATGGGTTCTGGTACATTGTATAGGGTAGCCATGGTGCAACAAGCACATAGCCACGATCCCCGGCTCTAGATCTACAGACCTCCATCACAAATCTGAAAGAGAAGCTCGCCTAGACATGGTCAAAGGTCACAACAGATTCAGCGAGAACATAACCCAACTAATTTTAAAGCTCTTCATGATAGTGTTCGCAATGCCTGACAGTCATGCGGGCGGGAAGCGCGCAGAATCACGTGACCAGACTTTTGACGTACCCGGACTTTCCCTTCTCCGGTTCGCCGACAGGGCGAATTGAGGTTCCTTCGGCAAAGATCGTGCGCATCCCGAGCCGAGCTCACGACGCAAAGCAACAATTCCTCTCCCAATCCCTCCCTCGCCAACCCGCTCGCCCATCATGAACACCTTCCGCGTCGCCTCCCGTGCGGCTCTCCGAGCTCGCCCCTCAGCCCTGCGAGTTCCCGCCCAGCGGAGGACGTACGCTGAGGCCATCCCCGACAAGGTCAGTTGTCCTCAGCCCCCGTCTGAAGACCTCGTTGGAAAGTTTCGATTGCTGACCGAGTACGTGCTTGTAGATCAAGCTCACCCTCTCTCTCCCCCACCAGGTACGAACACGATCGCGCGACAAGATTTCCCATTGGACGAAATGAGTCGGAGCTCGCGAATGTTGCCGATTATGGGTGCTAATTGCCGCAACGCAGTCTATCTACAAGTCCCAGGACGTTGTCCAGGTCAACATCCCCGCCGAGTCCGGTGAGATGGGTGTCCTCGCCAACCACGTTCCCTCGATTGAGCAGCTCAAGCCCGGTGTTGTCGAGATTATTGAGGAGGCCGGCGGTGCTAAGCAGTTCTTCCGTACGTCCTTCCCTGTCGTTATCATGCTTGAATGCGGCCCCTTCAATGCATGAGAATACGTTTCGTGGAGGCTAACACTGTTGGTACAGTCTCTGGTGGATTCGCGACCGTTCAGCCCGACTCTTCCATGAGCATCAACGCCCCTGAGGGCTACCCTCTCGAGGACTTCAGCGCCGATGCCATCCGTTCTCAGATCGCTGAGGCCCAGAAGGTTGCCAACGGCAGCGGCAGCGAGCAGGACATTGCCGAGGCTAAGATTGAGCTGGAGGTCAGTGTTCTCGCGGTGCTCTCGCCATCGAAACGCCTCTATAGTACACTGCTAACTTAACGATTCAGGTTCTGGAGACTCTGGCCGCCCACGTCAAATAAGCGTGGCATGATATCCGTGTAGAGATGGAGCTCCTTTGTACATCAATTTTCCCTAGACCCTTATTAGCATTGAGCCAGACACAATGATCAAGGCGCGCGCTATGAGTGCTATTCCCTTCAACCTCGTCTCACGGGGAGAGTTCGTGGACATTTTCGGGTGGTGTGACATCCTTTACCCACGGCAGGCTCGATTCTAGGATTCCTTCCAGGCTCTGATCTCCACCATGTATAGACGGCAAGCCGGATGCTCTTGCTAGCTACAGTGTCAAGACATCTTTCGCCTCTGTTGTTGACATCTGTCGTATCCTTGGATTGATCCTACCTCCTAGCAACCAGCCAAAGCATTCATGGCCACGAGTCAACCCATGACTCCTCTGTCATTGATGCTCTCACAACACTTAATATTTATTTTTAACACTCATTAGATGCCATGGCCCTCGAATTGGACCAACCCTCCAGTTCGCAAGCTCACCAACGTCCACCACGTACTGCGTCGCGGTATAGCCAAAACTCCAGCTTCGAGGAGCGTGTTCCTTCCGGCACCGTCGGTATCCGTATTCACCAACTCAAAACGATCGCCGGGAGAGAGCCGAGTCAGATCGTTGTGCGTAGCACGTCGCAACGCGAGCGAGCCAACACGAGACTCGGCTGGGGACGACGTATGGATCGTAGCTTCGCAAAGCCGGCTTCGAGAAACACAATTCTTGTCGAGGAGGCAATGCCAAACACTGCGAATCATAGTTATCTTGGGCCCGTCGTAGAAAGAAAGAACCATCGAGAGGGGCATGGTCTGAGTCGGTCGTCAATGCCGGAGTCGGGACACCATCAGCTCGGAACCCTGCGGCAAACAACCTCGATTACTGCGTTGAAGGAGAAGACAGATCACCAGCGTCACGACTCCACACGAACAGAGGATGGCCACTTTCAGCAAACATTCACATCACTACGACCTCGCTCCGAGGATTTCCGTCCTGAAAAATCAAACTCTTCTTCCATTGCACCCAGCAGTGAGGTCAGATCGGTCGATACTGCTGCCCGTCACCGAGACGCCCTTAAGATGTTTGAGTCCCATGGCATTTCGCGACCTGAAGGATGGCTCTCAGAGGAAGATGCTTTTGATGATAGCTCTCGTCATCAAACACACCACAAGACTCAGGTTTGCCATTCTTGCGGGGAACAGCTTGTAGGGGCTCAGCGGTTCTATGGAAACTGCGGGCATGAAGCCTGCTTGAAATGTCAGGGCGAAGTTACCGACAGCAAGAGCCTATGTGAGCATGGCCATACCCATAGGAAAGGCAACTTGGGACCACAGACGCCGTTGTTTAAACAGCACAAGAGTCACCACGGGCACGGCAGTGGCCATAAACACAGGCACAAGTCCCATAGCGCTGACCGAGGACCAGCGACACCTCGCCCTCGAAAGCTGGTAGTTGATTCCAATATCGCTGAAGAGGAGGACTTGCCGCATCTTAACCGAAAGGCTAGCACAAAAACGGGCTTTGGGGGATCCGGGCTGGTCAGGGACAACCCCTTTTTCCGTGGCGATCGCCAACGAGGCGAGGCTGCTACGGCGCAAGCCACGAAGCGGAACATACAAGCCCACCGGCAGACTCACAACTCTGACTGCGTGCCAAGTAGACGTACGGACGGCTCATCACAAAGCCACCTCGGACACAGTGGCTGTCGGGACCTGCTCTATGAAGCCACACACAGCAGTCACCACCAGGAAAGTAATGCTTCAGAGGATCAAGACAAAGGCAAGCCCTGTAATGGCAAGCAGCCGGAAAACAGCCATTTCGATCATGCCGAAGACGATTTTCATTCTAATTACGCTGACTCCTTGGAAGGCAAGATTGACCAGCTATACCACCATGGCCAAGATATGCATCATTCTCAGCATATTCTTGAGCACTTGGCGGCTGGTGCACACAACGTTCGAGTGAAAAGAAAGGCCTCTGAGACTTCTGGCAGCCATCCGGTCCTCCCGCCTAAGCATCATAGTTACGCTGGCCTCCGCTTGCACTCCCTTGGGCAAGATGAACATGGCGAAGTGCCCCATCCCTCTGGGTTACACCCTGTAGAGTCAGATCAGAAGGCAGCTGCATATCAGCCTCCGCTACATGCTGTTGATGGGGATGTACGCGTAGAGACAGCTCGCGACGCGAGAAATCATCAACTGCCCGAAGACCAAAAGGTCACGCTTTCCCCTCCAATGGTTCACGACCTCAGCAAAGATGTTCTCTCCAGCGTCGAGGGCTGGCGCAAATTCCATGGTGGAAATCCGGACACAGCTGCGATGTCATTGGGGAGGCTCAGACCAGCATCACCCAAGTCATGGATGGACAGACCCGCCAAGGTGCCTCCCCAGAGCGAAGAATTTCGGACACGCAAGAGCAGTGCACCGGAGGCAGAGGGTAGCCAACGGCCTCTGACTACGGTACAGCCGAAGCGGCAGAGGAGTGCGCAGGTCCAAGGTTCTCGTGCTATGGATGATCAGCACCGCCTTATTGCACAGTCCGAGCCTAACTGCGCCCCATGGCCTTGCCTTGAGGATGCAGAGGCTGTCGAAAAGCCCGCGCAAGCCATCGCAAACCAGACCGAACCTTGGTCCCAGTCACATTTACGCAAGGCCTCGCAGCACAAGTCAGGAGTGCACAGGGACACGACACCCTTTGATCTTACCCAGTGGAGACAAAAGCTGAGGGCTGTTGAGCGTACTGAGCCACAGAACCCTTCCATAGACGCGAAGATATCGGACCCTGTCCTACGCGCAACTTCAAGACCACGCCAGCTCTCTCAAAGACGCAATACCTGTCTGTTCTGTGACCGAACCTCTTCTACCTCTTCTACAAGAAAGGAGACCACACCATGCCTGGTTGTCGAAGATGGTGAGACAGGACGAACAGACCATCTCGTCGTGTCAAACACGAATCCATACCATGAGCATAACCACCTACACAGGGGAACGGTGGAGTCTTCTAAACAACGGAAGCTGGACCTGAAGCGCGTGGAGGACTCGATTTCCCGCCAGGCCTCACGGGCTGGTAACAGTGGCGGTCAAGCTCCTTCTACTTCTTCCCGTCGTGCATCTTTGGTTCAGCGTTTCTCCTTTGCAGGGGGCTCGAATACTGAGCTCTACCACCCCCAGCCTATAGCATCCACTGATCACACTTGTACATGGCGCACCCGGTACATAGATCTCAGCTCGGAGATGGAGCAGATCAGAACAGAGCTGAAATCGGCGCGAAATGGTGATTCGGGGGCTTGCGATGAACACAGCTGCCGAGACGTCGGCATTGAAGGCTTGACAATCGTCATGCACATGAGAGGCAAAGAAGATCTGGTGATCAACACGGATTTGACCCGGGAGGGCTCCATGTGCGAGCACTGAGTACCGTAAGATCGGATCATGAGCTGGCCGAGCCGGTGGAATGGTCTGGACGGCAGACTAATCAGTACCGCTGCCTGACCTTGGGGGATGATCAGGTTTCCGTCCAATAGGCAGACAAGTATTTCATTTGTGGCTATGCCAAGCTCTATCCAGCTTCATCCAATGCTGGATTTTTAGCATCAATATCAATCAAAAGTCCCAAGAACGAGGTTTGAACCCCTTTTGTCCCGTGCCGCCTCATTTTTGCGCTGCCAATCGCCGCGGACTCACATGGCGTATATCTGAACCAGTCGCGGGATGTATGTTCCCGGATCAGCCCGCCAGCCTCACATGATGGCTGTCTAACTTGAACTGAGGATGGTCCATGTAATCACGTCTAATATCCTGGATGTAGCTCTCCTGCATCACGGGCATCTAGTGTTGTCGATCCGGTGTTCTGGGAGGCTCGGACAGCAAGAACGGTAATTGATCTCTTGGTCCCCGAGTCGAATACAAACGGGAACTCAACGTAGATCAAACATTCAGGAATGAAATATATATCTCCGAGGCATGTTTTCTGTGCAACCCGAGCTGAAGATGCAACAGGATAGTCCTGATGATGATCACTGGTGATGTACGTTTTTGCTTCTTCAACTCCCCGGGGGGTGGACTTCACGTTCGTTCTGGTCCGTCTGCTCGGCGCGACAGAAGTAAAGTGAAGCCACCACCACACCAATAGCCGCCACCCCTTTCTTCTTCCTCGTCCTGATTTCTTGGTTTACTGATCTCCTGTGAGGAAGAAGTAAGAGCTTCGCGCGGAATGCTTCCATGGATCCCCCAAGACACTTGTCTTCCCAGTCCGTGAGGGGGGCCTTTTCTTCTGTGACAGCTTTAGCTTGAACCATAAATTGAAGATGCGTTATTCTTTGGAAAATAAGGGAGGGTGTGGTTTTACTAGAGAGGGGGAACTACATGTTCAGAGTTGGCCTTTATCGGGCCTGAAGAAAGAAAAGTGAGAAAACAACGCCAATTAGGTTGTAGTGTCACAGTACGGAGTAAGGGATGCTTGTATGTACCTGTATCTACCAGCAAAGGTCATCTTAAAAGTTGGGAGCACGAAATTGGGAAGCAAAAGCAACGGGGAGTTTCGGCTAAGTCATGTGAACGGCACCTCACGCGCTGCAAGAATAACCGCGGGAGGGCCGCTGCCAATAACACCAGGGACCTATTACTTTCTAAATCGAGCCTGCAGCCTTGCTTCGAACGCTGCGTGTTCCGTCACGCTCGCGTCGCCCTGGTGAAGAAAGGTGAGGGAGCCAGGGTTAGTGCTGCAAAGTATGTACACGTCTTGCAGCTACTGTGCGCCTCCTACCCTCCCTTGCCTACTCGGTGAGTACAAGCGGTGAGGCCTGACGGACGCGCCTCGCAATCGACCGCTTGTCCGGGGCAAGCTTCCCATGCATGAAGCTACTTATCATTTTGGCTGCACTGTGCGTTGGCGGCAATGTACGTACATGCACTTGCGTAGCGTATGTGTGCGAAGGCATGAACCTTGCCGACCCTCCTCCTAGTTGCGGGGAGCACTCGGAAGCATGGTCACTTGCATATGCAACCATCTCGTGCCAGTCGAACGAAAGGTGGCAGGGGGACTAGGGTGGGATGGTTCCTCCCGGGGGGGAAGACCCGTGCGAGCGGTGAGGCGGACGCCGAGACCGGGGGTGTATGGTTTGTTGTTCACAGAGCGGTGAGAAAGTCGAGAGGTAGATATTGGGGGCAATAGCATGGGGTGCTCATTGTAGGCCGCAGACATGCGCGCGTGGCTTGGACTTGTTCTGAGACACATGAGATGAACCTTGGTTCTATGGCTGCGTTGAAGATTAAAATCCGAGGGCCTGTCGATCCTGGACCATTGGGAAGAATCACGGAGCCGAGGTCATGTATTTCTCACAAACTGAAAACGCCGGCACCATTGAAACAGGGAGAGGACCAGAAAATGATATCAAAAGCAAAGAAAATGTTCGAATTCAGTGACAGGGATTCGTTGACGGGCGCTCACGCGGGTGACAGGGACAAGGGCCCGGGCTTCGTACTGGTGGCTGTTGCGCATCAGGCACATACACAACTGAGACTTGTGATTTCCAGGATCCCGGAAGGAAACGACAGTGAGCATTGATGAAGTGATATCGGCATTATGAGCTGTAAATCATGCCGGAATTCGAAATGGGAGGAACGAGAAAAAGCAAAAAGATGTGGACTTTGCCCGCTTTCTGTGACAAATGCGCACATGTCAGGTACCAGATAGATCTCTTCGCCATGGTTTCCCCTGGTTTCGTAGTCGACTTTGTAATGCAAGTGACCTGTCATGGCAGGATGATGTCGCTCAACAACAGCCCCATGGAGGCCATCATCATCAGCCCTCCCACTCAGCTCGCTCGCACGCCACCCCCTGGCAACTGACGTGCGTCAACATTGATTCCTTGTCGAGCAATGTGTGCCGCGTCTGACACGGCGTCGCAAGGGGTTGGTTTAGACCGGAAGGCTACGCATCCAGACAATTTGGGAGAGATCGCAGCAGCGCGTCACCGTTACAGCTTGAACTTGAAGAGCTTCAGCCCTTGAATGCCAACGTCAACACGGAAGACGCAGCCTCCATATTCCTTGCTCAAACCCTCCCCCTCCTCATCTGAGGCGGAGGTGATGACAAGCTCTGTACCAACGAACTGCACACAGGTAATGTTCCTGGTAGGGAGCAAGATTTGGCCAATGAGCTTGCCGTCCGGGCTGATCTTCAGCACTCGCGATTCGCCGTACACAGCGTGCCAAATGTTGCCATCGACGTCGACTCGGAAGCCGTCTGGATCACCGGTCCCATCGTGGGAATAGAAGAGCCGGCGGTTGCTGACCTCACCCGTGGAAGCATCGTAGTCGAACGCAAAGATCTCCTGCGAGGTCGAATGGGTGAAGTACATGATCTTGTTATCAGGGCTCCAACCCACTGAGTTGGGAATCGTCAGATCTTTGATGAAATCTTCCTTTGTACCAGAGGTGAACCGGAAGAGCCCGCCTTGTAATGCACGTGGCCGTTAGCGAGCTTCATTCTATCATCCAGGCCTTGCCTTTGGCAATGACTTTGGCAAGCTGGGGCAGCTCACCTTCAGCTACAAATGGGCCTATGCCAAAATCTGTCATGGAACCCAGCCAAAAGCGACCGTTAGGGTCTGAGGCACCATCATTGCTGCGGAGGCGCTCGTTGTTTGGCTGGTTGAACTGCTGTATGACTTCGTACTTGCCGGTAACACGATCAAGGACCGCAATACCGTACTTGATGCCGAGGAGAATGCGCTCACGAGGGTCCACGCCCTCAATGTCACTAGTCACAGTAGGGCAGACATCCAGTTCAACCGTCGTGAGAGACGGCTGTCCTTCCGTTACCGAGGCGGTGTGGATGCGTTTCTTCTTGATGTCAACAAAACGAACAGTGTTCGTCTCTTCCTCGTAGAACGGACCCTCACCCAACGCACAATGGGTCTCCAACCAAGGTTTCTCGACCTTCCATTCTTGTAGACTGGCCATGATTTTTGCTTGTGACTTTCAGCTGTTGCCAATCAGCAATTACGATGCGAGCGTAACTTGCGGCCTAATGATAGGTGTCAAGGAGGGGTGATTGGCGGGGTAGCCACAAAAGGGGGGGGGTTCAGACTCCAGGAACAAGTCTCAGCTTTTGAGAAAGTCGTCGAGGTATGAAGAACGCGAGTGTGTCTCGGGATTGTAGCGCGCTTCAGTAATGATATATTCACGTGCTGATAAATGATTCACCAGCATGTTGTGAGATTCTCTTCTAAATCTCTCAAAGTTGCTGATAGCAAAGGAGGTTCGCGCGATTAACTCTTGGAGTGTAGGAATGACGGGCCTGCCGCCGGATAAAGCCGTTTATCCACTGTATCAATCTGCTCCGATGATAGTTTCTCCTGGTGTAGTAATTAATCAGAAACTCTGCCATACAATCTGTCGCTCATTGTTGGAGCGAATGATTGTGCAGTGACGCTGACTGTTTGGTGAAGCCATCATGCATGATGGTACGCAGATGGTGACTTCTTGTATTTCTGAGACGTTTTATCACGTGGGCGGGCAAGTGTGTCAGGCGGGTAGGGAACCGCCCATGCGAGCGTGGATTTGTGTGCAACATCCACTTGTTAGCGACGCGCCGTCAAACAAATAAATGTCGACCAAAAGATTTGGAACCTAAATATGCTTGCATGACGCTCCCGTTATAGCTGGCCCAAGAATCAGTTCGTTGTTCACCCCATTCGAAGCAAGTGTCGCTCGCGATTATGTTGGCTGTCCAGGCGATGGAGTATGTCATGCCGGTTTAGTAATTTGGGTTGTAGTTGGGCAGCAAGGGGCGCCATGTGTTCAGTCAACATCAACAGTCAGCCACGTTGTCGCGCCCGACTGACCCGAATGACGACTCTTACTTTGCAAGAGCAAAGGCTGGGGCCGGGTTTCCACCTTCAAGTTGGGGCTCAGGCGAAGCTTCTTCTTACGCGTGCCCTGTCGAGCAACAAGAAGGAGATCTCGTTCGCAACCATGCAAAGTGCGATCCTGCAACAAGCGCCGACCTTCCGGACTGCACTGCGATCAGGGTTGCACCCCCCTCGTTACCTGCGTCATGCATGAGATGCATGTTGTGCCGTGCATATGGGGGCCACTGTGGGTCGACAACGAGTGCCGGAGCATATTGTATCGTCTTGTGATACTCTGGTAATTAGATAGTCGACTTATTTGCAGATCCTTGAGCCATCTCCTTGGCATTCGCTGTCGTGGAAGCGAATGGACTCTTGTGATCAACTGCATCGTCTGAACTTGAAATATCCCCTAGCCTAGAAACTGTTGAGCGACGAGCGAGACCACTTTGGGCAAGTGCAGCAAAGTCAATATGCGCGAGCTGTTGCTAGGGACGGGCCGGCAAGGGTGACAAGAATGGGTATTCGCAGACGTTCGTCTGGTGGGTGTGACGGGGTGGTCCTAAAATTACGGTCATATTGCTGTCACCAGTGCCGAACACTGTGACTCGGGATGCAGTTCGTCGATGATCTTCATTGCAGCTGGATACGTACCAGACTTTTGGTTTGACGATGATTACCGTCATTTCGGAGTGGTAGGTGCGTGCAAAGCCACCAAGCTGGGTTTGACTTGACCGTTCGTTACCAAGCGTCCAAATAAGCGCCCCATTCATCTCTCGCCTCATTTCCTTAAGCTCTCGTTACCATCGACGCCGAGCGGTGACCGCGACGCCATTGAACGGTTTCCCACACTTCTCTGGGTCGCGGCCTTCAACCCTGGTCCTGCTCAGTTAGCATCGCGTTGCCGCGAGATTGCTTTGCCGAAACAGGAGGGTGCACACCTTACTGCCAGGTACCTACGTGGTTTCTTGTGTGATGACTGACTGTTCTGGGAGGTCGCAAATGATGTGCCAAGTTGCGGTGGAAAAGCCTAGCGAAAGACCGTCAGCTTTGATGTCTTTGATGGCTTCGATACTGGCGGGTTGAGGTAATCAAGTTGCACGAATCTGCGACCACACTGTCGGAAACGTACAACTGGAGAATACGGAGTGGCGTATGCAAGCCTGCCACAACCTCGGACGGACGGTGTCAGGAACTCAGCACAAGGCGCCGCTGGCCACAGGCCAGGGTAAGACATTATCTCACACAGGGTCCAGCTGCAAGCATGCATCCGTCCCGCGAGTGACAGGGGTTTGCCAGTCAACGAACCCACTTCTGCAGGTTTTTGCACTTTCTGCCAACGAGAAGCACATCAACAAGCGCCATGCAGAAGCGTGGGGATCGCGAGGCAGTTTGATGGAGGCCCAACCTGAGTTGGTTGACACTTTTGTAGCTTTCCCGCGATAGTCGCCAAAGGCAGAGAGGGGCGATCTGGATCGTGCGACGATGGATTTGGCCGTCTGATCTAGTCAGTCTTTGTGGCGAGAAAAGTAAAGATGCCTCAGGATGAGGGCGCTGGTGTTCATTAGAGGTGGATGCTGCCTCGCTCCTGGTGTTGTGGAACAAGTGACGGCAGGTACGGGCATCCGTGGATTTCCCGCGGCTGCCTCAGGAAGCTGTGAACATCAGGAAGCAACAGCAGGAAACACCACAATGACACGAATCTCACTAGAGTTCGCAACACGCTCTGGGCAACATGTGCTTCGCTGGCTCGCCGCAAGTGCCTGGCTCCATCACTCCCATAAAGCCACCGATTCACTCATGCGTCTCGTCACCCGATGAACAGCACGCCATGCAGCGCTGCATGCAGGACATCACTCCCTCATCATGCGCCATCTACAAGGAGCATGTACCTCAGGGGGTTGAGGGGTTGGGCTGCATCGCCTCGTCGTCGCTTATGGTGCACCTGTTGAGCGGCGAGTGGCGCTGCATCGAGTGTCGTGTCAGTTGTCGATTGATGGATGAGCGGTGTCCCTCGCCCCAAGGTGGGGGTGCCTTGGCTCATCCTCGATGGTTTCGTATCTGGGTACTAACTGCTTTCCTGATATGGCGCAGGTGATGACTCTAACACAGAGTACTGTCCCATACACAGCCGGCACCATTAACATTCCGTCCTAGCAACTCAAGCCATAGCTACAGCAGGGCGCTGGCTTCCAGATAAGGAGGCGGTACTATCGAGCTGGGGCGATGCTGCGAGGCAACGATATAACATGGCACCGCTCTAAAACTTCATCTCGCGTCGAAATGAAATCCCAGAGAAATGCCGAACCGGATGCAGATCGAGTGTCTCTTCGAATATCCAGGGCTTTGGCTACCGGCTGACCACATCTTCAGAACGCGCTGCTGGCAGGGATATCCCTCGCTAGCATAGGCACTCCCGAGGAACTGGTCACTTGAGCGTCACTGCCTATGCCGCTTTGAATCTATCAATACCCACTCGGGCAACGTCCCCACCGGCTGCCCATCTGGAATAGGCCATTCTTTCTGGTCGGCACCTCACGGATGTCCTGATACGTCCAGCCCTCCACGCCCACGAAGTTCACACCCCAGTTCAGTGGACCAGGATTGACCGCTTCGTAAAAGAGCGGAGCAGCCCTCCTGAGCGCTGTTCATTCCCCGGGGCTGATCATGCCCACAGCTACCCTGGCTCAGTCCGAGACTCTCATCACATTGGTGTGAGCAGCAGCCCAGCTCATGCCACACCCTCTGAGCTGGGACCCCCGACTCTACCCTCTTCTGTACGGAGTGTCTATGTACCTTCAGAAGCAGAAGTGCAGACAATGGTCTCTGACCTCGAGGGAAGAAGTTGAAGAGCCGTCGCAGTTCCATCCCCAAGTCTTCGTCAGGAACCTGGTTGCCACTGTCTATTCATGCCCACATGCAGTATCGCATCGTACCGACCGGCTCGCCCTTGCTACTCCTTCGTGTTCGGAGGAAGATTGAGGCCCGAGGATCCCATCTCAATGACATGATCGTTGAATCCGCGGAGCTTTCCATCATCGATAAGTACATGGGCAGCGGCTATACTGTCACCAGACTGCGGGCTTGCTCACGGCTGGAAAATGCGGGTTCGAAGGTACATGGACAAGGGTGCCGGCCACAACCACGCTCCATCCACACCCAAAACTTTGTCCCAATGTCTGGGTCGAATGCACGAGTTACTGTAAAGCAGACACTCCTCTGCTAAGCCCTGTAAAGAATCCTAGCAAGTGGCCAACATCGGGCAGCCTGGACAGGGGTTAAAAGTCAACGCCTCACGCTCACACCCTGTCGACACAGTCGCCGCCATCCACTGACAGCACAAACCGGCCCAATGCTCCTTTCCACCCATGCCGCTTCCGCGCCATAGCTTGTGGGCTTTGGCGCGCTTTGCCCATGAGCTGGTCATATTAGCAAGCTCACTAAACGGGCGAGGTTCCTCCCGCTAAATGTAGAGTGACAGACGTACATACCTACAAGACCACCTAGCACGCCACCTTTCTGCCTGGAACTCTTCTGCTCTTGTTCCCCATCTTCAACCTGGACTTGTTTCGACTTCCTAGTACGTTTCAGTTCTCGTGACTTCTCGCTATTTTCGACTACCGTCTAAAGAAGTGCTGCTGGCTCAGCACCACACCAGACCTCAGGAACAGGGTGACTTCTTCGCCGAAGTATCAAGCCGACCAAGTCGAACACAACAAAATTGCTTAGCGGTGGCCGTGGCCTTTTCACAACGGCATCTCGATAACTCTGAGACCTTACTGTTCAAGCTTTTTCGACCATAAAGCTATTGCTGTATCATACACGCCCCCAGAGTCCATTGTTCTCTGGCACAAACATTCAACACAGTGGCTGCCAGCTTCCAAACAGGCTTCATGAGGCAACGACTCTCAGTCCACCACAAGGCACCTTTATAGTACCGAAAAGTGCGTCGCTTGTCAGCTTCTGATCGCTGTTGCCTGCTTCAGCGGTACAGATTCGCCTGGTTGAGCTCTTTGTGCCCTCAAGCTCTCGAACTGACTCTGCTCAAGGCCGTCACCCGTCACCGAGTCGGCTGTTTGTCCAGACGCTCACAATCGCAAGCATAGACGAGGGAGTGTGTTTTTGGGCCAAAAGAGCCTTTCAGATCGTCCTAACATCTATCCGCGAGGTTGGGAAAGGGTCAAGGGCACCGAGATTTTTAGAAACGCCCGGGCCTCTGCAGACAAGCACAACCGCCGACTCGTTCGTAGTGTGTAGAGGGCCTGTTGGGTATCACCCCAGCTAGACCCTCCTTTTGCAGCAACAAACCTGGATCCCACGTCAGAAAGCTTGTGGCAACAGCCGGTGGGTGGTACGGAGAGGCTATCGCAAACAGGTACGCCTTCGACTATTGAAAGCTCTCCGAACTCACCTCGGACACCTCCCACACCTGCATGGGCATCGAAAGAATACGCCCGTCGACAAACCACCGCCGCGCAGACATCGGACTTTTCAAACACAGGCCCCAAGACTCAATGTGCCACCACCCGTGGCGCGCAAGCTTCTGGGGACACGAGACTCATGTCGCAAGGGGGTGCCACCTCGTTGCCACCCTCTCGACCAGCGTCACGCTCTTCTCCAAATACTAGGACACCACCAGGTCTTCAACATGGCGTGACCGCTGCTCCTTCTGAACATGCGGAGCATGCAGCACATCGAACTCGAGCAAGGAGTACGATCGGCGATGTTTTGAACCCCGCTGAGCAACAACCTTCGCCCGTTGAGCGAAGGGCAGTGCCATCAGCCGGGGTCACAGTAGCCCAGGGAGTCGGACCAACTCTGGCTCCTGCAGCTCCCCCGCTGATCACATCTCGGGGGCATGCTCAACAGCCAGTGGCAGAGCAACAAAGAGGCCGAGGCGTTCCTCCACCGATGCCTGACGGCTCACGAAGAATACTGAGCCCGCGAGGACCTCGAGCTGCGAGTGCCTCATATGCATATTCCCAGTTCACAGGTTCTCCACACTTGACTGCTGGAGGCCAAGAGACTCCGCCTAGTCACCACCCAGACAACACCAGGAATCTATCACGGCCGCAGACACACCAGCTGCCGCCGATTTCCAGTGCTGCTAGTTTGCCGGGAACCCCAAGTGTCTCTGTGCCACAACCTGCCAGAACGAACTCGCAGCCGCTACTTGGCCCTACGCATCCGATCGCGCCAGCTCCATATGCCACCACAACACAAAGGCGACCTTGGCCAGCTCCTAGCCAGCCGTCGCAGCCTCAAAGCGTTCCTGATGGAATAAGTGGATTTCCTAGGTCTGTTTCCACTCCTGGTCTCACTTCTCCAGCCGGGTGGCAAAATCTGCTACGGGATAGGCAGAATCTGCCCTCAGAAGGTAATGAGACGATTACCGCGACACTTCCTGATGGGCAAGAGATTCCAGTTACACTTGATATGACGACGGGGTCAGCTAGGCAGAGTCAAAAAAGAAGTCGTAATGCGGAGGCTTCAGGACGTCACCGGTCGAAACGGAAGGCACAGACATCAGACATGCAGAAGGAGATTGATGCTTTGAAGGAGGAGAGAGAGAATACCCAGCGGAGGATGGAGGAGCTTGCCCGCGAACGCGACTTTTACCGGGAGGAGAGGAATCGTCTGCAGGACTTGGTCAGCAGGACAGCCCAAATCTCTCATTTGGCTCCTGGACCTCCAAGTCCTGGGGGTCCCAGCACACACCTTGGTCAAGCACTACGGGGGTCGAACGTTACTGAAATTTCAAGCACAGACCCAAGAAGGCAGCCCCAGGGGTATCCCGTTGCTCACTCGGGAAGGGAAGGGCCTACAGAGCTCCTCACTCATCAGAGCGAGAACGATACGCATGGACGAGCGCCACAAGGAGGCTATGGACGTCCTAATATGTCACGAGAATCCAGCCATGGCCTTATTGGAAGCATGGCTTCTGGGATGTCAGAGCATCGACCTCCTGCAGCTATTCGTACACCGTCAACTCCTCAGCTGCCTCCGATTGGAGCTATGGGCAGTAGCCTTGCCAATCCATCGAGTCAAGGCCAGCCGTGGGAACAAGAACGTCAACCAGAACAATGGACTCGAACACATGGCCGTCCGAACCCGGGGTGGGCAACTGGTATGCCGGAAACACCCGATGCTCCGTCTCGCTAAGCATCTTGCTCAGCACGGTTCTCAGTTGCTATACCTGCACCTTTCAGCCTTTTTACGACCATTGTACCTGGCCTCGCGTGATTCGACGCATACACTCATTATTTTTCCGTTTTCACTTTACGGCACTGTCGGACGACAAGTTTTGGCGCGCTTTGCTAGGTGTTTCAAGAGTTATTTTATCGGGCAACCGATCATGGTTTCGAGGTTTGATTGGCAAGCGGTTTCCCTCACGAGATGGTTGATATTCCGCTCGGCAAGGTTCCGTCTAGTCTATTTTCTCCGTCTGACGAGGCCACTGAGATATCTTCGTACCTCAATGGACAGACTGGTGGGGCTTGAAGCTGTTTGTGCAACCCCCAACACAAGGCATCAGGACTTGGGGAAGAACAGTAACATCGTTTCATTTGTTTTATTTTGCTTGCCGAAGTACATTTTGGTACCAGTCCCGGTTGAGCTTGTTCTGCGTTTTGAGGAGGACATACCCCCGCTGGAGTTAGAGAAGATGTTGGTCGATTTTGTCATAGTTGCTCTTTTTGATATTGCACCTGCCCCTGGATGAGTCTGAAGAGGTAGAAAGTACGGACCATCGAGAACGGAACCAGACCGACACAGGAAGCGGGCCGGCAAGGCAGGCTAAAGGATACAAGCGCCAGATTGAAAATATACCATCCATTCACACTTCAGCATCACTGCCCCCCAAGGATTGCCAATGCCGAGCACACAAGGGAGATGTCCCGTGACGACGTGTCTACGGTCCGGCGAGATCTTTTGGAGCAAGTTGTACTTCAAAGGGATGTGGCTGCGGCAGGGCTGGTCACGATGCGTGGGAATCGTGCCCAAACCTTAGCATGGTTGTTGGGCATCGAGGCGCACGGGGATACCTAACCGCGAGAGTAGCCGTGCCATACATGCTACCATGTTCGTAACGGCACATCGTCCAATCGTCAGCGGCTGTGACACGGATCAGCTAAGGTACCATTCCTCTCATTGGACTAAGAGACCCGACGCATCAACTCTGGTGAAAACCAACGAAACGAGTATGCAGTCAACTGACACTGAGACGCGCTCCGTCTTTGGGTCGTAGAGTGGCGCACTGTGTGCACACAGCAATGTGACATGTCGTTGGTGACGATCTGCAAGTGCAGGCAGGAAGGATCCGGAGAACGAGCCGCGGTCGAATGGAGTGTGGTTCGTCACACTTGGATCGAGGGATGGCGGCGCGTAACTGTCTGCCTCGGAGCAGGCGGAGGAGCTGTGGGCTGTAGCACATCAGGAAACCGAGAGGAGATGTCTAGGAGAAACAACTCATAGTTGCAGTGGCAAGTTGGATAATGCCTGTGGTTGGATTGCTTGCCAGTAAAACAAGTTTGTCCGTGAGGCGATGACTGGCGAAGAGTGGTTGTGGTGAGCTGCTCATCCAGAAAGCTGTAGGTCTGACACACCACCGAGGCCCGGCCCATGTCGCACCTGCAGATTCCCCACTCACACCCGCCAGTCAGTCACTTTCACTTTCCTCACCCCTCGCCTCGCCTTGCATCCTCGGTCATGCTTCGTCGCCGGAACGAATCAATCAACACGATCGAAAGCGGCAATTCGAAGGCTTGAGCTTCATCAATGCAGGTAGACGGATGAGACCCTTCTTCAGGCTGGCCAAACCCCGGCCATGGGGCCTGAGACTGCGCATTGCTGGGCCAGGCCGGGGTTTCGCCTCATCGGCCGCCGGAATGGGCTCCATGGCTCGTGTCAGCCTTGCGGCGCCGAATGGGAGATCTTGGGATCAACCAATTGGACTGTTCATCAACAATGAGTTTGTTGAGAGCCAAGGTGGTGATCGCATCACAACAATCAACCCCGCGTATGGTGGCTCCATTTACCCCTCGAAATAGCTGCAGACGGTAGCTAATGGTTGACGTATAGCACTGAGGACACCATTTGCTCCGTTCATGCAGCTTCACCACAGGATGTCGACCGAGCTGTCACCGCTGCTCGAGCTGCTCTCCGCCACTCCTCATGGCGTCACCTGTCCGGTACAGAGCGCGGCCGTTTGATGGGTCGGCTGGCCGATCTTATTGACGCCCATGCCGAGACACTGGCAGCTATTGAGACCATGGATAACGGAAAGCCGTATTCCGTCTCGCTAAGTTATGATGTTCCGGATATATCATCTGTCCTGCGTTACTATGCTGGGTTCGCGGACAAGAATTATGGCAAGACCGTGGATCTGGGTCCCGAGAAACTGGCCTACACGGCTGTTCAACCTGTTGGTGTCTGTGGACAGATTATCCCTTGGAATTACCCGCTCAGTATGGCAGGATGGAAGCTGGGGCCGGCACTCTGCTGCGGGAATACTATCGTTCTCAAGCTGGCTGAGCTCACTCCTCTGTCCATGCTGTACGTCGGTGACCTAATTCGTGAAGCGGGCTTTCCTCCAGGCGTCATCAATATCATCAATGGCAGTGGCCAGGGTGCGGGAGCAGCTTTGGCGGAGCATGAAGGAGTGGACAAGATCGCCTTCACAGGCAGTACGCGTACTGGCAAGGAGGTGATGAGACTGGCATCTGGGACGATGAAGGCCATCACCCTGGAGACAGGTGGCAAGTCTCCGCTCGTCGTCTTTGATGATGCGGACTTGGAGCAAGCGGTGAGATGGGCGCATGAGGGTGTCATGGGAAACCAAGGACAGATTTGCACTGCTACGTCGAGGCTCCTGGTGCAAGATGGGATCTACGACGAGTATGTCAAGCGGTTCGTGGAGTTCACAGCGAAGGCTTCAGTGGTGGGAGATCCTTTCGATGAGGAAACGTATCAAGGGCCTCAAGTGTCAAAGGCTCAACTCGACAAGGTCAACTCATATATCTCCTCGGCGAAGGGAAGCGGGGGAACCGTCCACCAACCTAGCACCACCCTTCCGGCCCGCGGGTTCTTCGTCCCGCCTACCATCCTCACCGACCTCCCCTCCTCTCACCCAGCACTGCATGAAGAGATCTTCGGCCCCTGCGCAACAATCATACGGTTCAGGGACGAAGACGAAGCACTGCATGTAGCGAATGCTTCGCGGTACGGACTCGCTGGGGCGGTGTTCACGAAGGACGTTGCGAGGGCGCACAGGGTCGCTAGGGAGCTGGAGGCGGGGATGGTGTGGGTGAATAGTAGTAATGATTCGGATATGCGGATGCCGTTTGGAGGCGTGAAGGAGAGTGGGATCGGAAGGGAGCTTGGGGAGGAGGGTTTGAGGGGGTATTATCATGTCAAAGCGGTGCAAGTCAATCTAACGAGCAAATGAGCAGGTTTGGAATGCCTCATTGCATGGAGAGACACACAGGCTTAGATATGCAGTGGATGATTGCGGTACGCACATGGAAAAGTCAACTATTACTTCAATCGAATCCCAACGTGAGGCGACAACCTGCAACATGTGTCCCCTTGATCCGAGGGTATTCGTTTAATGTTGTGTACTGAGAGACTACGGTGAGCAGGCCAACATGTAACTGGATTCATTTACATACTGTATATGAGCTGTGAACAGACAACTCATCTTATAATTACCTTGGCTTACAGTCTATAGACTACTGAAGCTGGGGTTGACCTCGGCCCCACTAAAATTGCCCGGATGCAGATCTGGCCTCTGACCTCACTTCAACCTCAATCACGTCCTTCAGACCTGGCGACCTCGACTCTACACAGCCCCGTGTATCCTCCGGCTCTTCCTCCAATTAACAAAGACGAGCCGCATCACGACCGCTATCTTGTACGAATAGCAACCCCAGAGCTTCGTATCAGCTTCCCTCGACTCCCGTTGAAGCTTCCCCTCAACCCCCCTTTCGCGACCAAACACAACAGGAGAAACGAAACATTCTGCCAGGCGCAACCCACAAAAAGCTCTACGTATGGCACCGCCTTTCCCTTGCGCGAGCATAGAGCTCGATTATCCTCTCTATGCTCTCGATTTCGATCGCGAGGATGCTACGCGCCTTGTTGTCAGCGGTGGAGGAGGCGCCGGACGGTCTGGTGTTGGGAACAAGATCGTGAGCTGCCCTTTTCTGTTCCAATGCCTCTTTGAGACATGGGCGCATGCTAATTGCTTTCTATAATAACTCTAGTCTGTGATTGAAACTGTCTCCAAAGATGAGCTCCGTCTCGCCGGCGAAATCACCCTCTCGCGCGACGAAGACAGCGTCATGTCCCTCGCCCTCGGTTCGCGCAAAGGCGGCAAGACCTCCTCCTCCACCACCTCCTCATCAACGACCTATCTCTATGCTGGCGTTAACTCCAGTCCCGAGAGTATTCTCAAAGGCCGCAACGAGCACCTCCGAGCCCTGGCGATTGAACAATCGCCCGCGCGCACACGATCCTCCTCCGTTTCTGCAAAGACCCTCGCACCCTCTGCCAAGATCACCGAGCTCTCCCGCACAGCCATATTCGAGACCAAACATCCTGATATGTACCAGAGGTTGTTGCGGGTATGCGGCTCGCTTGGCGTGGCCGCCACGGCTATGGGGAGTGAGCCACAACTTGCCATCTTTGAGACGCATGGACCTGTCATCAAAGTCAGGGGCGTGCTCGAGCTCCCGCGCGAGGCAGAGGATCTGGATATCATCCAGACAGGCGAGAACGAGTACCAGGTCGCCTACTGCTACAAGTATCAACTCTTCATGTTCAAGATCGGCAAGGACGACAAGGAGAAGCCGGAGCCGGAGCTGATCTGGGAAATGCCAGAGGAGTCACCCAAACCCGCATTCCGCTCCATTCGCTTCCTCTCCAGGGACTTCATTATTGCGGCTGCCAACCTCCCGAACCGCTCCGGCATCATTATTCATGGCTATCGCCTCCCAGCCGGTGGCAAACCCGCACGTATGGCCGTCACGGCTCGAATCTCCCGCAAGATCTCCGCAACAGCGCTTTCAATCACAAACCTCAACCCAGTTTCCACCCCAGGCGCTTCTCCCGGCGACACAGAGTTCGTCGTCGCAGTTGCTGCGAACGACTCCTCCATCTCCCTCTTCACCCTGGGCCACTACTCTTCCGCCAGCATCGACCTAATCCGCCACCTCAACACCCTCTGCACTTTGAAAAACGTCCACGCAGAAGCCAACATCACCGGCCTCGCCTTCTCAACCTTCATACCCCCGAAAACCAACCTCCGCCCCTCATCCGTCAAACTTGCCAGTATCTCCCTCCAGAAAACCGTCGCCATCCACTCCATTCCCCTCAAGAAACAGATCGATAAACGGCCCAAACCAGCACGCGGGAGCAAGGACAAGAAACTACCTCCGCGCCCTGTCCGCTACGTCGTCGCCATGAAATCCTACGGCGAATCCCCGAGACCACTTATCATCACCCTCGCCATCATGGCCCTCATCATGGCCGTAGTCGGCCAGACCATCATGGAGATGTACGGCAAGGATACCCGTCCCATTCTCGGCGTCCAACGCTTCCTTCCCTCCTGGCACGGCACCCTCCGCACACCCGACCACCCGCCCGCCGCCTTCCTCACCGACGACTTTCTCTCCAAACTCTCCGGAGGGAAAGAGAAGCGCGCAGATGGGGAAACGATGATGCTTTGGCAGGAGCCGCCGACTTCTCCGACGGAGGTGCCGGTCAGTCCGGCGGAAGGGTTGAAGTTGGATGTGCATGATGTGACAGTCCATGGACCGGGGAAGACATGGGATGAGTTGGCGGAGGAGCAAAAGGAGGCTTGGAAGGAGAAGCTTTTGGAGGCGGGTGCGTGGACGCAGGGGATGGGTGAGAGTGTGTTTAGGGGCATCTTGTTTGGTGAGTTGGGGGCTGCCGTGGCGCAGGCTGTAGGTGGTTGAGTGGGATGTGATTTATATGTATATGGGCCATTTGGTTGATTCATGTATACGTATGTGTCTGAAAAATTGGTGAGGTACTTGCCATATGTGTGTTGTTAGTATCACGTCGAATCCATGTGCAGCTGTTGAATCGTGTTTGGCCCCCTGCGGTTCTGACTACCCTGCATATTGCTCATCCTCCTTAAAGGGCGTGAGGTGCTGCAATAGCACACGACCTACAGGTCTTGGACTCAATTGGACAGAAGTGCTGAGGTTTGAAGAGAACCTCTTTCGACACCGGGGGCGTATTTGTACAGGAAGCCATGCTGGTTTTGTCACTTATCGTCACCAAAGGAGGTTGGTTTGTTCCGTACAGGAAGATTAAGATGATCGACGCAAGGGCAACAATACCCCCGCCGGGCGGATGACTCTGGTACCTGCAGGCAATGCAAGGGAGGCTGCGAGGAACAGCTGAAGACAAGGAACGGGCGGAGGCTTCGGTAGGCCCAAGCCGGGAAAAAAAATAAAAAATAGAGAAGCAAAGACAATGCAGAGCGCCGTACGAGGGGATGGGATGGGATGGGGGGAGGGGTCCGATAATGGTGGGTTGGTGAGACAACATTCAGCTGGTTTGGGAACAATGCAACCCTCCACCTGCATTGACGAAGAAGTCAACACTTCTCAGGTATCTCAATGCGTGAGCAACTTGATGGGCAGTAGTCCTCCCAGTTTTGCTGGACATGACAAAAGTCGTTATGTGTCAACTATCCTCTTACTTTCTGAGAATCAGGTGAGCTGCAGTTGATCATCCGACGGTGAGGGGATGCAGGGGCCCACTGATGAAACCGGGGTGACGGGCGGCTGCGTTGCCTTGGAAGATCTGCCGCATCACAAATGGTTGAAGCAAAACGTCTGATCATGCTAGGAGAGCAGCTTCACAGTAGCTTTCGATTATAATTTCCCTTGAGCTGCGATTTGTTTTGATCAGATATAAATACTCCGATGAGCACTTCGTATGATCGACATCGCTCAGGGCGGATACGAGAGGGTGACAGGGCTGAAGTACAAAGACTGGACGATAGGTGTAGCTGGAGCCCCCGCTCCTGAGCATCAGGTTCAGTTGTTCAAGTACTGAGCGTGATACAGACCAGAGGATGTGTCTGACAGGGCGGCAGGCAGGCTTGCGCTTCCAACAACTTTCGCCCATGGCCGAGCTATTGAAGGCTGACTGGGCTGCAACTGCAGCCCAACGACCTGCATGTTTCTCCGTACAGTCGGTCAGCATAGCTGATGCTGCAATCCGAGTCGGACACCGCTGAGATGGTAAAGCCTGACATCTACTGCTGACCGTGTCAACAGACCAAGCAGACACCTCAGGCCTGTTGGTAGTCATTATGACCATCGTACCGGACTGCACATCGTGGGATCATCAGTGCGATTGCGGCATGGAAGAACGGTTCAAAGGAAGTATCTGCATGAGCTACGATCCTTCAAGATGATGCGACATGTGTCCCAACGCTTCACCATCTTCCCATGGTGCGTGTACAATGGAGGAGTTACCTGTGCCTGTTTCAAATCAAGCCGCCAGCCTCTGTGCCCTTTGTTTACAGGATTCAAGGTTGGCTCTATTGGATTATTGTATTCAGCCTGCAGCTCCTGGCTTAAGCCTCATCACCTGTTGTTTGCGCATTACAGGAATGTGAAGTTGGCGGTTAGTCCAACTTGCCGCCACTGTTGGTTGAGGGACAACTCAAGAGGGCAAGGCAGACTGGAATTAGCTAGATTGGCGTGCCACTTGGTGGTGTTGCTGGCGGACTCGTCCAAGCCACCGCAAGGGTTGTGGGGTACTCGAAAGCTGTCGATAGTGAAAGTGGTCCTCCAAGGCACAGCTCATCAGAAATGTGCGTCTGGAAGACTGAGGACTGCTAAGGGCTCAGAAATATGTTAGAGCGTCAAGCGAGACCCTGCATGCTTGAAAAGGTCAGTCCCCTCAGAGGGAATCGTCGCGTGCCACCGCGGTGCAGGGTCGTGCCACTGTGAGGTTGGCGAGGAGTGAAGTTGAAGAAACAGGGATGGACAGGGGGGTGCCGCATGCCTGTCCGATCATCCTGGAAGTCGTCGCAGGGGTCTGGACCAAGGACCCTATTCGTCTCAAGGACTGCCCGCGCCAGTGATCTACATTATACCTCTGACTCGTCCTTCTCATACGGGCACTGTATGTTTATGCATTGAACGCAATGAGCCTGCATTTGGCCATCTCGGACAATTCTTGTGCCATTCCAGGGCAATTGTAGTGTGATATTGACCAAGGTTGGCGGCGCTTGCAGACAGGGTATCTCGATGGGGCGGCGTTATGTGGTGGCCAAGGCCGGTAGATGGAGATGGTGGGGTTGTATGGTGGTGATCCGGCGCGAGAGGCCTGGATTCACCTGTGCTCTGTCATGGTTGGGACCAGGTAAGGCGAGAAGCTGGGAGTAGAAGCCGATTGGATTCACCTGCTCGTAAACACAGAGCGTCCGAATCTCTGATGGCTGTGGTCATACAAATCTCAGTCATGGCCTCTCCTGGCGAAAAACATGAGCTTACTGAGAGCGAACGGTAGTCACAAACGATGAATGGGCAGGGTGGAAGAAGAATCATCAGCCTTCACACTCCGGCGAGTCGATGGGACGGGGAGGAATGGTATATGGCAGAGCGTCAGTAGAGTACCAAAGAGAAGACAATATGGGGAGAGCAGATAACTCCAACGCAAAATAGAGGAAAACAGGACAGGACTGACGGAAGAGGAGACAGAGCAGCATAGACAAGAGCAGAGGTGCAACGGAGCGCCCCACCCAGGGTCACGCAGGGGGCGGCCGTGCCTTGTGGCGCCTGGGCGAGCCAAGTGGACCCCAGCGGGATCTGGGCTGATGGCGGACGTTGATTGGCCAAAGGAGCGGGTGAAGGGTGCGAGGAAGCTGCGAAACGTGTGGTCTTTCCCTTCCTTTCAGGTGTCGCCTCCCTTCATCCCCCATCGCCCAGTTGCCTGCCCGCCCAGTGCCAGCTACTGCCAATTGCTGATCTACTATGCCTTGCTCTTGGAAAAGCGTAGATAGATGCTATGGAGGGAGGCCGTGAGTGGTCGCCTTGCCCTTCAGGCAGCGGGCCTATCATGACAACGGAATCACCATTTGAGGCCGCTGGAGCTGAACGGACAGTAGACGAGTAATGGTGACAGCCTCGTTCTGCCATCCGGTAGGTCAGTCTCACACGACGTCAAGTCTTTCTTTGATGTCACACCAATGTCAGGTTTAAGGTCGAGGGATGGCATGGGGCGACGGGATCTCAATGGTGTTCAGAGGAGAGCCCCTGATTTAGTTCAGGCTCCTGGCCGCTCTGGCAAGATAGGACGGCGTCTCGAGCTTATGAGGAGGGATTCAAATAATGACCTGACAATGCCGGTTAACATCCGATTTTCTTTTGGCTTCGCATCTTAAATAGCCGGAATAGCAGTCCTTTCATGCTTGCGGTCCTCTACGAAGTCTAGTGGGAGATACCCAGGTGGCCTCCTACCTGACCTTCACACTGTCCTTCACACGCCCCTGGCAGATCATGGCTAGGACCCAGTGACGATCCCGCCCGTGTTGAACTTGACAGGCCACCGCCACAACGACCACTGGCACACCATCACCGCCTTGGCTTCCCATCGCGATTCAGGTAGGCTGTCTGTCATGTTGCGCTGGATAAGCATGGCAAAGACACTTGATTCCCGCTTTCTGACGGATTCGACCTGCAGCAGAGATAGATGCTAGGCGCTGATGCCTGCTCAATGTCAGGAGATGAGCATCCTGACTTTTTGCTGTGAGAGCGTTACACATGGAGTGGATGACTGCTTCAAACCGTCAGTTCAGGAGGGTTTGTATAACGACTCATGCTGCGTTGGATGGTGATGTTTGGGGCTTTGGTGGTCCCTTCTCAGCCCACTTCAATGTTTGGGCCTGGCTGATCGCATATTTTGAGAAAGTTGGGGTAGAATCATGTTCAATATGCTCAACGCTAATGCGTTTGATCTGAGGTTTCTGTTGCCGTGGTTTATCCTGTCAAGCCATTGTCGACGGACAGTCGTGGAATGCACACCTCCACCAGGAGAGTTGCCAGAGCCCACTGTACGGTGCTATCTGAAGCCGCTACCTGCACTCTGTCGCTCTCTACGGATGGAGTGTCACCCACTACTCCAGACAGCCAGTGTCCCTCACCCACACGATTATTACTGGCAGACACACACACAAGTACACACACTCTCACACAGCGGCTCTAGCTCTGCCTGCCACCCTCTCCACCCATTCCGTCTCCCTCCTCCTCCAGCTCAGCTGCCCTGCTCCTCTTCTTCTCCTCATCAGCAGCCACCGCGTGCCCAGGTGCCCACTCCCACCACCACCACCATCAACTGGCATCCACCCTGCAAATCCACGAAGGTACCCGCTCTGCCTCATCACCTCCAACCTAATCATTTGGGGCCTTGTCCATCTCCCGCCGCTGTCTCGCACGGCACATTCACTCACCACCACACCACATCCACCCACGACATCGCCCTTCCTCCACAGCCTTTTCCTCCTCCCAAGCCTTCTTCCGAGTCTGCGATACGGCCTCCTCTTCCGTATTTCGCCTGTGTTCTTTTCGCTACGACATCCTTTCCACGACGCCGACTATTATACTTCTCGCTCTCTTTCTGTTCACCGTTGTCGACATCTTTTTTCCGCCCTGCGATCGCGCCCAACGTCTCGCGTTTCCTCCTCGGCCGCGTACAGCTTCTTCCACAGCCTCCCGACCCCAACGCTACTGCGCCAGAACTCGCCTTGTATGCTTTGGAACGATTGAACAGGCTTTCAACGCCATCGTCGTTCGAGTGAGTGCACAGCGGCCAGAGCTCCATTGCCTGCACCGCCGAGATCGAGCGACCTGGGTTCCACCCTCTCACCGCGAGCCTCTGAACCAACCCTTCGAGTCCGACATTGACGCTCCGCCTTCGATTTCTCCCACCTATTCGCCGCACACCCTCTGTAGCGGGTTTGAATCGCCCCGATCCTCGAGTTTTCTTCACGAACGCTGCACTGCACTTGCGCCATAGCCAGACACGGTCGAGGTAGTTCTGCACCAGCCAGGCCTGGCATCTGCCGGTCATGGCGGGCAACATGCAGCAGCACATGGCTGGCCCTGGCCAGATGATGGGCCAGCAGATGCGCAACAAAAATGCACAAAGCGCCCACTTGTCCAACTGGGTCCTTCAAGACATTCTTTCACACACGCAACCTGCCGACCCCAACACATGGCAGTTCTCAGTCAACCCAGCGGAGCGTACAGGAAAGACTATGAATCTGTACGTCAAGCCTCGTCGGCTCCACCGCCCTTTCCACTCAGTCTCTACACTTCGTGAACACCAGCACCTTCCGTCCGCCCTCGTATCCTCTCCCATCACGACCCCATCTGGCTCTTTAATACAGTCTCGTGCTGTTTACACCCTACCCTGAGCAGAAGCTGACATGCCCTAGTATTACGAACTTTTGGTTAGCTACAGGAGGGCCTCAAGTCAACGCTGCCAACTGGGGTTGTCAATTTGAACGTGACCAGTTTCACAATTCTGCTACAAAGGTCTGTCACTCTCCCACAGAACGCTGCTCCCTGATCACAATTCCGCAATGCTGACTTGCACAGGAAATCTATGAGAACGGCATGAGTAACAAATCGATTGAGTTCTACCAAAAGCGCAGGGCAAATGGACCGGGCATGCAGGCTGGTCTCAACGCCAACGTCCAACAGATGGCCATGCAAGCCAATCAGATGGGCATGGGGCGAGGGCAAGGACCACAACAGGCATTTCAGCAGTTTCCGCAGAATATGCAGCAGCAGATGATGCAGCAGGCTCAACAGCAGCAGCAAGGACAGCAAATGCACAATCAAGGGATGCAGGCACAAGTACCACACCAAGCACTCCAGCAAGCTCAGCAGCAGCAAGCCCAGAAACAGCAGCAGCAGCAGCAGCAGCAGCAAGCGCAGCAACTTGGTATGGGCATGGGCATGGGAATGGGAATGAACATGAACATGGCGAACACCGCCGGTCGTGGCATGACGCCTGCGCAGATGCAGCAGCATCAACAACAGCAACGCATGGCCATGGCAGCCGCCCAAAGCCTCCAACAGCAGCAGCAACAGAACCCGACAGACCTCTCCAGGATGAGCGCCCCTGACAGGGCACGGGTAATGCAACTTGCTCAGAAGCTCATGGAGAACGCATCGGAACAAGCCAAGGCTGCCACCCGCGACCAGCTGCAAAAGAACCTTACGCCTGCACAGCTCAACGATTATCAGGCAAAGGGCAAAGATCCTCTCGTCCTCGTCTACCAATCTCAGGCTCTGAATATGATTCGCAATAGTGTCAACAACCTCAACCGACAGCAGACGGGCATGGGTCAGAACATGAACATGCCACAGGCAGCCATGATGCAGCAACAGCCTAGCCAGCAGTCGATGCAGCAACGACAGAACATGATGAACGCCGCACAACAGGGAGGCGTCAATGCGGCGAATGACTTTTCACAGTTCAACCCGAATATGGAAAGCATTAAAGACCAACAGATGACAGGGCTTATGGCCCAGCAGGCTGGCCAAATGGTTGTCCCTCAGAGCAATCGCGCAGCCGCAGCCGCAGCTGCAGCAGCGCAAATGAACCAGAACAGAGCGAATCAGCAAGGCCAAAACCCTATGGCTCGTCAACAGCAGCAGGCCCAGGCCCAACAGCAGGCACAAGCCCAACAGCAGCAACAACAACAGCAACAGCAATTGCAGCAGATGAAGATGAACCAGGCCGCTCAACAGTCTCAAGCTCAATTGCAGGCTCAACAACAAGCCAGACAATTGCAAGGCCAACAAGGTGCGATGGGTCCGGGAATGCAACCCAGTCAGAGCCCTGCTATGAACACGTTGAACACCCCAGCAACTGCCTCAAGGCCGCCGAACAACGCGAATTCCATCGCTGGCCAAGGTATGGCTCAGGGTAATGTACAATTTGGCAATGAGCGTTTCAATCAAGGTGTCCAGCGCCCAAATGCTCAGGCTTGGGGAGAGATGTTGAGGGAAATGTCAGTCGAAGAGCAGCGCCAGGTCCAAGGACTTCCAGCCGACAAGGCTAAAGAAATCATGATGAAGTGGCAGAACTCGCGTCATCCTGATCAGATGGCGAAAGCTGCAGAAGCCAGCGGGCAGATGCAGAACCGCCAGCTCAATCAATTCACGCCAACCGTGGGGGGTCAGATGCCTCAGGGCATGCAACAACAGCAGCAGAACGCCCAAAACGTTCCGCAGATGAGCCCCCAGATAGCGCATATGATGGACATGATGGATGTGCCGCAGCCAATCCTCCAAAAGTTCTCCGCCCAGCTTGGCCCTGACAAGCGAAAGTGGGTTGATCTGAAGCGGTTTCTTGAAGCAAACCCTATCGAGCCAACGCTTCGCCAGCGTCTTCACTCAGCCCAGATTCAGCAGTTCCAGGCTCTTTGGAAGCAACAGAGAACGCAGCAGATGCAGAGTCAGCAAGGGCAAGCAGGACAACAGCAACCGACTCAAGCGCAACAGTCTGTGGGCATGAATGTCCCAGCGAACATGCAGACTACTCCCGGTCAATTGAACCCACAGCAACAGCAATTTCAAGCCCAACAGCAGCAACAGGCTCAGCAACAGGCACAACAGGCGCAGCAGCAGGCTCAGCAACAACCGCAACAACAGCAGCAAGGCATGGCTGGGCCGATGGCAGTCCCTCCGGGTGCCATCTCAGTTACACCAGGTGAAATTGCTGCATACCGTGCTAAGCAGCCAGACACCAGTAATATGACTGATGATCAAGTACGACTCTCGATCCAGCAGCTTAAGCGTACGATGTGGTATCATCAGCGTGCGGCTGCCATAGCCCAGAGACAAGGCCAAGGCCAACCTCAGGCGGGGATGCAGAACCCCATGGCCATGGCGCAAACTCCCCAGCAGCTCCAGCAGCTCCAGCAGCAACAATTCCAGCAGCAGCAGCAGCAGCTCCGACAGCAGCAACTCCAAGCTCAATTCCAGATGCAACAGCAACAGGCTATGAACAAGTCTAACGCTCAACAACAGGCGCAGCAAGTTGCAGGTCAGATGCCCCAGGGTGTGCAGGCTCAGACTGGTGGTCAGAACAAGCAGAACACCACTTCAGCGAACAGACAACAAGGCGCCAACAATCGATCGCAACCTCCAAAGCCCTCACCTGCCCAAGGTAATAAGGGCCTCAAGCGACCAAGCACAGATCAGACGGTTGAGATGGGTGATCAAAGTCAAGCTGGCCCCAATAATGCGGCCGCTCAAGCCCAGATGACTGGCAACCAGGCAAACGCGCAAGGACAGGGCGTTCAGCAACCGCGCCGCGGTCCAGGGATGCTCACCCCTGCCCAATTGGTAAATTTGACGCCGGAGCAACGAGCCCGTTACGAAGAGCACATTAAGAAGTTCCAGTCGAACAACGTCAAGTCGACTGCGAACGTGATGGATGAGCTGAAGCGTCTTAACGAAGAGGCGCGGACAGAAATCTCACAACAGCAGCGCCCCACCGTCTCATTGACCCCAGAAGCGTTCAATGAACTCGTGCCAAGGCTCCGTGGTGTTTTGCTGAGCACTACGCGGTTTGCAAAAGCCCTTTCCAGATGGTACAACTTTTCGAAGGACGAGACGAAGGCAAGGACCTTCTTCAAAGCGAGACTCCACCTCTCACAGCAGTTCCTGGATGGTGACAATGCCACCACGCCTAAAGATGCCCTTACAATCACCAGTGAGGAAGTTGAAAAGTACAAGTTGTTGATTGAGGGCATGGCCAGGGAGGTTTCCGTAGCCTTCGGACAAATGAAGGTCGCTGGACAACAGCAGCAACAAGGAGGCCAGCAGGCTCCGAATGCGCAAATGACTCAACAGCAATTGCAACAGCAACAGCAGCAACTCCAGCTCCGACAGCAGGCGGCACAAGCAGCGCAAGCACAGCAGGCTCAGACAACACCGAATGCCAACGCTGCGAACATCGAAAAGAACAATGCACCTGCAACTGAGAAGAAGGGCGCGAAACAGGGCGGAAAGGGTGCCAAGGGCTCTCAGCCGCCCGCAGCTCCCACAACTGCGCAACCTCCTTTCTCATTCGGGGCATCCTCGCCACACGGAAACCCCAACTACATCGGCCGGGCTAAGGATATGAACCTGCAACTGCCGCCATCTCGTAAGAAGCAGAAGACGCAGACCGGGCAAACTCCTGGCTCGTCGACTGCCTCCCCTCAAGTTGGCAAAGGGCACTCTCCTGAGATGAGGAGAGCTCAGGAGCAAGCGGCACCACCTAAGCCTGTGTTTAGGTGTACTGAGCCTGACTGCGACGCTCCCATCGGATACGGAACGGAGCAGGCTCTGCAGCAACACGTTCAGGACGAACACATCCGTCCGCGCGAGGACCCGACCAAGTTTGTTCAGGAGGAGTTGGCCCTGGCGCTTGGGCTCGAACCAGATGGAAGCGCCAAGAAGCCAGCTAAAGACACTGAAGCAGCCTCTGCAATGGCCCCCAGCGCTTCGAAGCAGGGGCTGACACCTGCCAACTTGGCTGCCACACCGAAGTCGCAAGACATGGCGATGAAGAGGTCTGCAAGCGCAATGAGCAAGGCCCAGGACAAGAAATCAGGAGTTGCACCGAAGTCCGGCGACGGAAAGGCAAACGGTGAAGCTTTAGCTCACGACCCCTGGGCTAGTTCGATTGTTGATCCGCAGTCGCTGAGCAACCTGGCGAATGGCTTGGGAGCCAATCTCGGGCTCTCCAGTGTGTTCATCGAGCTTGCCTTGAATCGCAAGGACTCGACTTCTCCCAAGGATACACCCGACTCCTTGAAGGACAGTGGATCGAGTGAGCCGAACAGCGACATTCCGGAGACAGCAACACTGGACATTGGGCTCGACTGGACGAACTTTGACACGGGCATCCTCCTGGATATGGACGATGCGACTTTTGAGGCGAATGGCGGATTGATCGAGCACAACGGACAAACTGTGGACATACTGGATCTTTACGAGAACAAGACGAAGGTGATTGACTGGAGTGACGCTGAGGAGGCACTTACCAAGCCTTTCAAGTTCGACGCATCGAAGTATCGGTTCAAGACGAGCTGATTGCGCGAAGGAGAGAAAAGTTGGAACTTTGGATCAGGACCGGAAAAAATAAAGGCAGCTTGAGCACGGGCGCCTAGGCGTACGTGGCACTTGATGTTCACATGCACTGTTTTATTTCTTGCTATACCCCCTTGGCATTTTTTGTTTCTGGTTACGGAGAAGGGACTTTCAGAGGAATGGGGAAAAAGGATCGGAGGGAGCATAATATGTGAGGGAACTAGTGGTGCGACGTCATGGCAAAAGGGGTCGGTCAGCCAGGAGGTGGTTTCTCATTGCAAGATAGGTTCATCGGGACGTGTGGTCACTAACCAGTTGTGCTGGCTCTAGTTCTGGGGAGTTTTAGGCAGGCCCGTGTTGATACCCGGCTAATGATGATGATATTTGCGTTCATGGACTGATCATTGATTTGTAGCCCGGCTGGATGAGCGATAACAGAGTCCACAGCAGTAGATTGAAGAGGATGGTCAAGAGAAAAGGCAAGCTGATATAATATGGTGCATTTGATCGATGCTTAAGGAGATGTTGACTGGCTCGTTCATCAATCCTCACCAGAGCCTGCTCGTGGTCGACACGACAGCATACCTACGTAACGGGATGCACTTGGAAAGTCGGCTCAATCATAGCCTCCAAGGTCAGAACCGCACTAGACCTCTTTAGTCAGAGCCGGACCCGACTTTCGGGACGGGGAGAAGTGGGGCGCAACCCCCACTCCTTTCCATTGAGGTGCGCCAAGAGTGCGACAAGAAGGTGTTGTCGCACTCACGCTCCCCACTTTTCTGCGACTACCTGGAAGGGAAGGCACGGAGGGTGGTGGTGGTGGTGACAGTTGGCCGTGGAACAGTGAGCGAGGTTACTGGGAGCGAGCTTCAGGTAACTTTTCTTCAGACACAGATGCTTTAAGCCTACCATCATAGTCAGTTCACAGCCACAAGCTTGTTTCCACGCCCTTCCGCTGCTTCTGGACGGCCTGCAGGCCGTAGAGCCGCCGATTGTTGATCACTAAGCTTCGCCCGCCCTTCATCAGCGTGTCAAGGTGGGCAGTGCCATTGCCTGCCTGCATGCCCACATGATCGCAACGGATGGCAGGTGCCCTCCCACTCGAATTGGCTCGAATAAGATTTGTAGGTTTGTTGACTTTGTGACTCGCTACCCACGACATTGTAAACAGTCGCTACCCGTCCTGGACCTCACTCTTCCAGTATCACAAAGACCGGATCACTTCTCTTCCAAGACGGGACATCGTGTTGCTGACTCTTGGCGTATATTCCTTGACACTCGTTTATTGGATCCAACAGCACTCATCTTATCAACACTATAAAAGGCCTCCAACTTCCTTCGTTGACGGCTCACTCTCACTTCAGCCTTTTGCACTCCCCTGCCCTCCATCAACAACTGTCGCAATGCAGCTGACAGAGCAAAACATCGCAAACATGGCACAGCGCCGCGAAACAACTGACGAGAGAAGCTCTCCATTCAATCTCTTAAGGGAGGACAATGCCCAGTCCGACAATGGCGAGTCCAGCAACAAGACAAGCCCAATGGCGACAGAAGATGAGTTCATGGTGAGTTTGTGGATAATCACAAAGCACTCTCCGCCGGAATTCAGTTGACTGACAGTTCCAGGCCAAGTTGAGCCAGTCGCCAGAGCTGGGGCTTCTTTCAGACCCCAAAGCCGGTGGAAGCGGCTCCGGTCCTACTGCCATGGCACAGGCCTCGGCTCCGGCCTCTTGCATAAAAGTCGAGGGCTTGCTCAGCGCAGAGAAGAAGCGCTCCTTCGAAGATAGGGTTGACTCAGGCTGTGAGCTGGATGACGCCGTGGACCAGAAAACTGGCAAGAAGACTTCTCCTTCACCTTTTCGCTCGCCCCCAAAGCGCTTCCCTGTCAAGCGCTTTGAGCATCGCCCACCTCCTTTCGAGGATAACATCTTCACACGAGATGATCGAAATCTTCAACCTGTGATCCCTCGTATTATTCCACAGGCTGGAGAAGTTCCCGATGAGTTCGAGTACAAGATTCAAGGTCGCACTGTGGATTGGGCGACCTATGAGCAGCAGCTGCGAGAAGATGCCCTGGAAATATGTGAGTGACCCTTTCTCCAGTTTCCTCATCCGCCTCTCATAGCCCAGCCATCCATCCGTTACAGTTGCTACTCATTGTCGTCCGATGGAGAATCCAAAGGCCCCTGTGTGATTATCGTTTCAGAAACATGGTCGCTAATCTCACTGATACTAGATCATTGAAACCGATCCTTCTCAGATCAAACTTCTGAAAGACGCCATGGAGGCAGGCATTGAGCGACGGGATATGGGTGATGGCTGCTACCCCTGCGCCTACGACTGCGAGCTCTTCGCGAGTCGGCCTTGCAAGCATCTCGAGATCATCTGGCGCGAGAACCCTCATCTTGCGCCTCAAGCTTATCAGACAACCGCGGCTACTCGGTCAGTTGCAATGCCCCACACAGAGGCGCTTCCTCTGTCAAAAGTGATGGAGGCCTACAAGGAGGCCTCGGATGATCAGCAAACTCTCATCTCCCAGGCGATCTTAAGCATTCAAGCTGGCCAGGTTCGTCGACCCCCTCAGTGATTCCAAAGGCGTCACGATCCTCCGGCCCGTTCAGCTTCTTGAGCCCCAATTGCTAGATGCAGATCGCCACTCGGCTGTGGCAGCATTATTGGGCTCACGTCGATCGATCTTGCTGACCACAAGGATCAAGCGAGGATCAACGAGCCACGAAGATATGAGTAGTCTGCCATGCTTGACTTGGATACATGAGACAGAAGGTGGAGGATGCAGATTGAATTACAGTAGTATTGTTTGAGCGGTTTCGACAATATGACTAGATAGAAGTTATTAGCGGCACAGAGGTAGCACGCAACTGATCGGCGTCTTGTGTTGCCAGTCTAATTTGAGATCCATCGATTTTGATGCTTTGGATACAAATGGACTTTCTGGCTCAACGTGCATACTAGCCCCTGGCTCATTATAGAACTATAGTCACCTGTCTCGTAATTGCCAAGAGATTCAACGAAGGGGTTTGCTATGTATGTACACCCTCAGTCGATCAAAATCCTAGGTTCCATCTCACCATAGCTATCATAGAACTCGCTGAACAGCTTTACAGCATAGCCCACGTCCTCCGTGCCTCCAGTCTCGCGAATGCTATGCATGCTCAGCTGCGGGTTACCCAGATCCAAAGTCCTCATGCCAAGACTGGCGGCAAGGCCGGGACCGATGGTGCTACCGCAGGGACTGTCGTTGCGAACGACGAAAAGCTGGAGCGGGACGGACGCAGCACGAGCGCATTCCTGGAGGAGGACGATGCCGGGGGAGTTTGTGGCGTAGCGCTGGTTGGCGTTGATTTTGATGACCGTGCCGCCGTTGATGGCGGGCTGGTGGGAGGATTCGTATTTGCCGGCGTAGTTGGGGTGGACGGAGTGAGCCATGTCGGCGGAGATGAGGAAGGATTTGGAGAGGGTTTGCTCGTAGGCGGTGGATGCAGCTGCGGACTCTTCCGAAAGGTCGACGTGCTCGTAACTGCGGTCGCTGGAGGTCGAGTCTCGGCTTGCGGGGGCGAGAACGGAGAGTCGGCGGAGGACGGAGGGGAGGAGGTTGGAGTGGGCGCCTTGGGCGGATTGGGAGCCGATTTCTTCGTGGTCGAAGCAGACGGCCATGCGGATGGTGGAGTCGCCGTCGAGGGCGGAGGAAGAGGATGTGGAGGAGATGAGGCCCATGATGGAGCAGTATGTCATGCCGAGGTTGTCGAGACGCGGGGAGAAGACGAATTCGTCGCTGAGACCGCCGATGCAGGACTTCTGAGTGTCGTATAGGACGAGTTCGAAGTCGACGATGGCCGAGGGGGGGACGCCAGCTTCGGAGGCGACGACATCTAGAATTGGGGCGTGGTGACGCTGGTCCATGGAGTCGAGTGGCTGGAAGTTCTCATCGTCTTCGTCGGACTTCTTCGTGTCGTCTTCCTTGCCTTCGGTTGCGCCCTTGTTGAGTTGGGCGGCGGCGAGACCAGCGATCGGGAAGAGTTCGGTTTCTTTGTTGGGATCGAAGTTGCTCTGGCGGTGGAGGTGGATTGCGAGAGTCGGGATCCTGAGGAGCGGTTTATCGACCTTGACGAGCTTGGGGACAACATTGCCCTTCTCCCGGACAAGAACTCGTCCTGCAATGCTCAGATCGCGATCGAACCACGAGTGCCAGATACCACCGCCGTATGTCTCAACACCGACCTGCAGGAAGCCGACATTGGTCTTCTTGGACACGGGCTTGACGCGCAGACAGGGAGAGTCGGTGTGTGCGCCAACAATGGCGATGGCGTTGCCCGGTCGCCAGTTCTTGCCAACGGCGAATGCGACGATGGAGGAGCCGTTACGGGTGAGATAGTATTTGCCGCCGGGGCGGAGGGTAGACGCCCAGGAGTCGCGCTCGCGAATGAGAGTGTAGCCGGCTTTCTCGAGGCGTGCGGCGGCGGAGGCGACGGCGTGGTAGGCTAGGATGAGGAAGGGAGAGGTGTTAGCAGAGGTGCGAAGAGATGGGTGGGTGGTTGCAATCGGAGGGTTTATTTGTGGGTGGGTTGCTTACGAGTTGGAGAGGCGTTGACAAAATCGACAAAGTCGAGGGCGGTCTTGTTGGGAGCCATGGTGGCGATTGAGGAGGTGAAGTGACGGTGTTGGAGATGGAGGTGGATGGAGGAGGTGGTGGTGTAGGTGAAGTTCGTGATGAGCTTCGAGGTCGTCGGCTTGCGGAGTGATGACAGGCCGCGATGGAATGGGGTCATGTGAGAGGGGTGCTGGTTTGAGCTAGAAGGGGTTCTGCAGGGCTTCTGGTGGTTTGACAATTGAGTTTGGCTAGGAGGGGGAGAAGGAGGTGGTGGTGATGGAGGATGGTCGATGATGGTGGCGGCATGATGGAGCTGTGGTGAGGTGGACCGTTCTAGACGGTGGGAGATGGCGGGGTACCCGTATTGTACGGTCACCGTGGACATGTGAGTCTGAATCGAATGCCGTGAAGATGCTCTCTGTCTTGTCTTGCCTTGCTCCGCTTTTGTTTCCATACCCATCAAATTCTCCATAGAATGTAATTTCGAGACGTCCCCCAGTCTAACAAGGGGCCAATCTTTGTTGACGTCCGTCTACTCGTCTGGAACATAGAGACTAAAGCCTCCACCAACAAGCTCGTCCTCACCAACCTCGTTCTCCAGTCCTTCCACGTCCCGTTGATCCAAAGTGTCGCTATACTCAAGCTCTGGCCTCGTTGGCTCTTCATCATCGTCTCCAAAGAAGGCTCCTTTCTTCTCATCCTCCGCCGTGAGCTGACCTTCTTTGAGTCTCAGCTTTTGGACCTTGTAAGCCAGGACAGTTGGACCAGGATCCTCCCACTCGATCCTGAGCTTGCGTTTCTTCGATCGTCTGCCCATAAATCCTAAGGGAGCTCCGTGCACATTCACGCCGAGACTTGCTTCGTTCGCCCTGTCCGTGGTAGACGTCGACTCAAATACAACTCCAGTTGCGGACACCACTCCCGTGACCAAGAATGCATGAGGCGGAGATCCGTCTTCCAGATGGCTTATTATAGCAGGCTGACCCTTGAGGACTTCATGAAACGCAGGGGAGGGATCCAGCAGCTCGAATGTGATGCTTTTGACAGTGTACCTCTCCGATGCATCCTTGTCCGACTGATGTGACAGTTCACCACCCGCGCCAAAGAACTCCAGGATTTTCGCAAACAGGCCGACCTTGGTGTTGCTCGAATCATCTTTCCCAATGACATAATTGTTGAGTGTTTTCGGGTCGGCGATGTCCTCAACTAGCAGTGGTGCAGGAGCTGCCTTGTCAGGCCGGAAGAGCACAAGATGCGGCTGTTGTAAGTTGTAGAGGACATTGCCGAGTTTGATTGACGATTTGTAGTCTCTCTTCTCGCTCGGCACGATGAAAAAGGACGAAGCCGCTTTGTTCGCGTGTGACATGGCGAACTGTAGCCAACGCAGTCAATTGTCACGCCTGGACTTGACTTGACTTGCTGAAGTCGTACTAGACGGCCCGGGCCGCTAGCGAGGTCCACGGATGCTGTAAGAGGATATGCTTGAGTAAAACCTCCTAGGACTATAGGGACATGATAGAGGACGATAGCAAGCCGGCTGTCTCTCTCTGGCCAGCTTCGAAACAGCAGTATTGCCTCATGAGCCCAGAAGTCACATCAGGCTCCCCGAGAGAGCTGAAAGCGGGGGATGGGCGAATGGCTGATTGGCGTTGTCAGCCACCGCTTCAATGGTGCAGGCGTCTACCGAAACTCAAGCACTGGTCACTGGCACGAGGGCCATATCGACCAATCCACGGTAGCATCTATTTGGACGATCGGTATTCTGTAGCGACCCCCTCGCCTGAGACCTCAACCCACCCTCTTCCAGGGCGCTTGAGCCTCCGTCGAGATCGAGAGAGGTGCGCGCGCGACACGAGCGGCAAACTCGATCGGTTGACGAGAATCCTCCGCCACTCGAGATATGTCACTGAACGAGATTCTCGAGTGGCAGGCTATCCTTGCGCTCCGCGGTTATCTCATCTTCACGCTCTCTAGTTTTGGTGACGGCGGAGGCGGCTTCACTGCCGGTACGGGTTCCGTTCTAGATGAGGATGCGATTCTAAACGAAAATGCTCGCAATGCTTTCGAGTACGAACTTACTAGAGTCTTTACGCGACCGCATCTTCTCAGTTCGACCATCGACTCAGCTCATCTGGAGCATTTCCGCTTGAAGCTCGCTGAACTCCTGGTCCTCCTCGACACTTTGGCTTGGACTGCACCTGTACAGAAGCACGGTGACCGGTTCCAGCACATTTTTAGCAATAATACCACTTCCTACGATCAAATATGGTATCTTCTAGATCACTTAGAGGATACAAAGTCGCCCTTCAACCTCATCAGAGGTCCCTTTGGACCGGCGTTCAGTCTACCAAGTGACCATGATCTTGCACGACATCTCAGGACAGTAGAGGACGTCAATGCATTACTTGACTCCTTACCATCATACAGTACGAATCGTTTCATCACGTCACCCCCGACAAAGAAGCCGGAGATTGTGGTCTCTGGCGTACGCGATAACGCAGTCAGACAATATGCATCCGCCACGTTCAATACTGTCTTCAATCGCTTAGGCCGCTGTGCGACATCGCACACAGCCATGCTGTATCTTCGAAGTCAGCACGCTGAGGGCGATACACTTGAGTCAAGGCCATTGTTAGACCTGCTTATCTCCTCGTGTCCTAAGCATACGGTCTGGCGCGAGATACAATGCTGCTGTCCTACGTAGGTTCACCCCTTCGTCTTCTAATCCATGCAGAGCTGACGTCGATGAAGCCTCAAAGTCCAAGCACAGTTCGTTGCGCGGAATGTGACAGATCTCTGTACCCTCATCAAAGAGAAGAAGCAGCAATGCATTACGCTCCATGCCACAGGGAAAGAGCTGCGCAATGTCACGCAAGGTGCTCCCCGTGCCCGACACGGCCGGGATACACCAAGCTGTTCATTGCATGCTCTAATCTCACGCGACGTTTTCAAGCCTCTGAACCTGAATAATGTTGTGTCGGATCGGTTCAGTAGGGCTGAGAAGAGGAGCCTTGCACAGGATATTGTGCGCGCCTTCTCATATCTCTTAGGCTCGGAGTGGGTTGGAAAAGGCTGGTGCTCCAAGAACCTCTTCTTCCTCAAGGAGAAGCTCGACCAGACGAGATCGAATACGCCATTTGGACCATATGTTACGTGCTCCAATGAGGGACCTCCTTTGGAGGACTTGGATCGCTGGGCACCGCACTTGGATGATCCACCTATATTGTTGTTCCTCGCTAAGCTATTGCTGGAAATTGATCTGGGGACTGACTTAAATGGTCGCATCGAGGCTGCGCTTGACGGGGATGAAGAGGAAACGCTGCACCTGCTTCTCTTGGACATATACGAGGAGTATAAGTGGGATCTGGACTACGGCGATGCTATCGATGCATGTCTCCGCTACCATGTGGAACGACAACTGAGGTTAGACGAGGGAGAGATCTCTGAAGTGCCGGGCCAGTGGTCCGAGTGGGATCGGCGCTATGTTCGCGGTGTGGTTAAGAAGCTTGAAGACCACGCAACAGAAGCCCTTCAGCCCAGCAAGGACGTACACAATCAAGGTTGGTGGACGCCGAATTGGTCACATCCTGGTTCAGAGACCCCTGGGCCAGCCTTCTGGTTGAGAATCGATCCTGGGAATCCTGCTTCCGCCCTGGGTGGCAGTCTCTTTGAGCCAAGTCAGACGAGTTCAACAGCTCGCACTTCTCTCGACGAGCGAGTCCCAACACCCGAGCCACAGGGGACTCGCCCGGAGCACAACTCCAAGCTTGAAGCTGAAATCGTTCTGAAGCCTACACCGGTCCAAACCCAAATACCTCTCATCATCAGCGGGTGGCTCGATGCTGCCGACGAGTCAGTTGCAGATCCCGAGGACCCTGATAATCCACTCGATTCCCGGCCAAAGTCGTTGACAGATGTCGACGAGCAAGGGGTTGGTGTTTTGTTTGATACGACAGAAGATTATACTCTTCACGATCACCAGAAAGGGTATATGCTCCCGGTTCATCGTATCGCATAGGCTGCTAAATGTTTGATAGGAAAGCAAAGCAGGCTGAGGAGTTCTGGGGATACATGAGAGAGTTCAACAAACGCCACTTTCCTCCTCTTGCTGGCATCAGTCAGCCTGCCGCTAGTCCTAAGCGTGTCAAAATTGCACTGATCGATACTGGCATAGATGTCGAAGACCCTCTGATATGCCCAGAGTTCGCGAGCGGAAGAATCTGGGGACGTAGCTGGGTCGGCGATGAACTGGACCTTACAGACACCTGGGGCCATGGTACACATCTTGCCAGGCTGGTCTTGAGAACCTCGAAATCTGCTGAGGTTCTTATTGCCAAGGTTGCAGAAGACAAGAGCTTCACCCCCAAGAACCGTCAGAATATCGTTGAGGTAAGAGTGATACACGAATGCTTCAGATGTCTAGTGCTGACCGTAGATCCATCATGTGCAGGCTATTCACTGGGCCATTGAACAGGACACAGACATCATTTCTTTGTCACTGGGTTTTAAAACCCCGTATAAAGACATTGAGACCGCTTTACGTGAAGCAATCCATCCAAAGAGTCGCACAGCTGGAGCTCGTCCAAGGCTGATCTTTGCAGCTGCCGCAAATTGGGGGTTCAATCGAGGTCTCGCGTTTCCTGCATCGATGAAAGGGGTCATCTGTGTCCATGCGACCTCTGGCAATGGCTATGATGGTCAAATAAACCCAGGCGCATCTTCTGATCACCACCACCAGAACTTTCCCGTGGGTACTCTAGGGATCACGATCGAGTCTCTGTGGCGTGGGAACCGGGTTTGGCTAAAGGGCACGTCTTATTCCACCCCAATCGCTGCTGCCACTGCAGCCAATCTCCTTGACCTAGCACGGAGGCGGTTAGGAAATAGCAGTGCATTGGAGAGCTATCGTGGGATGAAAGCGGTCATGGCACTTATGTGCGCTGACAACCACAGCGGTTCTTATCCATACTTTGCACCATGGTTGGTATATGAGAAACATGTCGATATGTATAGTCGTGAAAGGATTGAGACGACTGAGCAGCTTTGGGAAGCAATCGAGGATCGCATCGATAGTCTCCATTATAATTGATGTCCCTGGGCTACGTTACAGTGAAATTAACTCCGGCTTACATGCCACTGTCAACGAGTCCATGTAGCATCAGGAGAAGCAGCGGTGTTTATTGCCCCATCTGAGTGCCTAGATAATCTAGGCATAGTGAGTTCCCAATATCTGCTGAAAGGTGTTGGACTAAGGTCCACGTAGGTTATCATTCACCGCTGGTGTGATTGGCCACAAGCACCGTACAGCATATGCGTGAGTTGCCTCATGCATCTTGCGGCTGACGATCGCTCCAACCTTCGTTCCCCGCAACGAGGCTCCTTCAAGCGTGCTTCGATGCACTCCAGAGGGATCGCCGACCCGATCATGCCAAGTTTCAATCTATTGACTCGACGAGATCATGTCTAACATTCCCTTCTCTGTTCCGGCGTGGATAGACCTGGCCACAGCTTCCCAAGAGGCCGTGGCTGCCGCCTTCCGGGCGGCTAACACGGCCGTGGAGCTTGATAAGGCTCACAGCTATGAGAAGGCACGACAAGCCTACACAGAGGCTTGTCGTATATTGGGAGAAGTGCTTCGAAAGACGAGCTCTGAGGATGACAAGTCCAAAGTCGAAGCCCTTGTATGTTCTCCTCCCTGAGTGTCTTGAAGCCTGTGGACAGCGGACAGGATGGCAGCACACTGACAGGTGACTTACGGAATGAGCCAGATTTCTGCATACACCGACCGCATTGCTGAGCTGAGCCAACCAAGAACGGCCCATGATGACGACAAAGCATCACCGTCGCCGCTTAGTATCAGCGAGGTGGCGCGCACTTGCTGGGAATGCTTCCTAGTACTACTGGATGCCTTCCGACCCGCCGCGCCTGTCACTCTGAGGCTTGTCATGGAATACCAACAACGATTCGCTTCTTGGATCGGCTTCCTTGGAGTCTTTGCCCAGACCAACCTGAGCCTAGACCACAGGCTCAGAAATAGCGCCGACGTCAGGAGTATGGTTATACACCAGCTGCTCATGATACGTAGAAACCTTGATACTGGTACGTATATCGCTTACCTTAGTATTGACGACATTCGCATTAATGTGACACCCCCCGGAGTAGCGCTCGAGCTTGTCAGAAAGAAGACACAGGATGGTGGAGGACGTATGCACGTTGAGGAGAAGGACAGCATACAGCAGCTTTCACCTGCCATGAAGGCTACTTTCTCAGGGATTGAAGCAACGCTGGATCGTCTCCACAAACTTGGTGCTTCTATTCGCCATGCATCAGCTGGTCAACTCATGAACCGGATGAAACCCTTGGCCAAAGACGAGCGTCTAAGCTCCTTTGAAAGATTGACCTATTCGGTCCTTGAAGGCTTGTATCCAGCAGCTAGCTCGGAACTGCTTGAGCATATGTGCAAGTCAATGACCGACAAGTACCAGGAAGTTCTTTATCGCGAGGCGCGAGGCAAACAGTACGGACAGGCGAGCAAGGCGCACCAAGGAATGCGTCCAAGCCCCTGGTCAAATCAGCAGAGACTACCTCAACGTACACGAGAAGCCCCTTCAGCTAACCGTCAACCGGTGGTATCGCAGGGTCAGGCCTCAGGTACACCGCTCGAAGAGACGCCGATCATACGTGTTCAGAACCCCTCGCAACAGTCTTCGGCTTTCAGCGAAGGCGCATTCAAGGGACACTATCAACCTTCATCAAACCTTGCAGCCAGACCCCCTCGTCGTCCGACTCAATCCATCGCCACTACTCGCGCGATCTATGCTCCTGCACAGGACCTACCAGAGGGTGCCAAATATGCGGACTGCCGATGGTGCTTCAGGAACTATCCAGCAGATACGTTCACTAAGCCTGCTCTTTGGAGGTGAGTCACTTCATGTCGATTATTGATGAAGAGTATGCTGAGACTTTGCGTAGAGAGCATCAGAAAGAAGACTGGAGGCCTTATGTCTGCTTATCAGAAGAATGCGCACAAGATGCGGCTCGGAACAACAAGCCCATCCCCAGCTTTGCCAGCTCAGTGGATTGGCAGAGCCATATGGAGAAGCATTCCCACGATTGGTCGCGCCATACATATAAACAGCAAACGTGGGTATGCAACCTCGACATAGATCCGGCTACTGGCCAGCGTAAGCCAACTCGTTTCGACTCTGAGGCTCGATTCCTCGAACATCTGGAGCTGGAGCACGATAGGTATTCACCACAACAGAGACAGCGCCTCGCTCGTCACAATACGGTGCATCTCAGTCGAGATGCTGACAAGTGCCCATTGTGTTGTTTCTCTATCTCGACGACCTCGACTACCATCACGGTAACTCGATCAAATCTTGCGTCTACTGAACCGATGCCCACCCGCGCACTTACGGTGATAGCTGAGGAGAACAAGGAGGCAGTCAACGATCCAGTCACACCAGGGAAACTATTGATATCTCGCCACATGGCCAAGCACATAGCCGATCACCTTCAGTCCTTCACATTTCTCGTAATCCGGCTTCTTTGTCTTGGATCAGGAATCACCGCAGAGCAGGAAGAGGGTCGCGATTCGGTTGATCCTTCGGATGATGCCTCATCGTCTGGGCCAGCCTCGGACTATCAGGCACAGCTGGAAACAGAAGACACAGATTCCATTGTTTCTGAGGAGACATACCCCCATCGACAAACAAACTCGGATATTAGCTACAATCTATTCAAGATCCCAGACTCTGGCCTCCGCCTTGAAGCTGCGAGTGAGGGCGGGTTATCCGTTCCGCCTCAGGCTTTCATTCTTACTCTTGAGGATGACGCCGTTGAGAGGATGGTCAAGGCTGTTCAGTCTGGACAGAGCCTTAGCCTCAAGCTGGGCAGCGTGCCGGTATGTCTCGTTTACTGACAACGGCACCACTTAACAAGATCTGTGCATGCATCAAACATGGATGTAGTCCCTTAGACAACAGACTGACAACTAGGACATAGGCACTCGAGTACGGTCCAAATAGACACATCATCGCGATTCCTCCCGACCCATATCCCTACGACCTGTACCTCACACGGCCTTTCGAATCCACGCAAAGCGCCGAACGGTTCCCACACATAGGATCTCTCTTCAGAAAGCCTGAGAGCCCACCCTCCCTTGTAAAGTCAAAGAAGCTCGAGCCTTCGTCATACAGCGTCATTTGGATCACTGTCGGGACTTTCGGCTTCACGACCGCCAAGTCTATGCTAGATGAAGTCCACACAAATCCAATTGACCTTGATCGAATTCACCTCGCCAGCGTCATGACAATCTCCTTTGGGAAAATCGGAAACCACAACACTGTCATCATTGCTTATCCCTCACATCATGTTCGTACTGTACCAAAAGTTCCTAACAGCTTGCTAGCTGTGGTTGCGAAAAATCACATTCTCTTGTACACTGGGGTTGCCCACGGCATCCCACGGCCTCGTGACCCGTGGGATGATATCTATCTAGGAGATGTTGTCGTCGGTATGACGAGCGATGGCGCGCCCTGCCTTAGGCGATATGACATATCTCCAGCATGGGATCGGGCCCTTTGCATTGACGACTTTGACTCATCACCCGTCCAAGGGCTAGAAGGACTGCTCTTCACTATTCTCACCGATGGAATTGACCTCCATGCCCACCGACAGCGCTTCAACGGGTCTGCCTCGTTACTTTCACAAAATCCTGGAAGGGACTTTGACCTTCTCTTTCGACATGACTACCCCCATCAGGGGCCAAAGTTCTGCAGCGAATGCTCTAGAGATCAAATCGTCAACCGTTCACCTCGCTCATCCGACTCAGCAAGAGTCCATTTAGGCCCTATCGCATTCATCCCCGACGCTAACCCTACTCTTTCAAGTCCTTCCGTTCGCAATCTGCGTGATGTCCTTGGGCCTGATATCGATATGTTGTGTGTGGACGGTTCGCTCCTGAACGACGCGTTGTACGTGGACAGGCAACCACGCATCTTCATTCGAGGCATTTGGAGCTACTGGGACACTCACTCGAATGATGCATGGATCGGATATGCGGAGGCCAATGCAGCATGTGTTGCTCGAGCTATTCTTCTCAATCTGCCTAAAAGCACTGAAGTTTTCGACGTGCTATGGATGGCAGCGTCACTCTTCGAATTCAATATTTCAACAAACAGGTCAGAAGAAGGATACAGATATCTCGTGTACCAAGCGGGCGAGGTAATTAGGCTCCCTCCTCTTCTTCATTTGATTCATGGCACTGACCTTTCCTAGATCTTTGACGTAGTTGCTGAGAAGGGCGAGCTGTGGCTTGCAAAGAACCAGGATGACCCAGAGAACGAGATCGGGTGGATTTGGTCGAAGCATTTTGCGAAACTCTCCGACACGTAGCCTAGAGTCTTGAAAAGGGCAGGATGGCTGAGTTGGGCGAATGCTAAGCAAGGTCCTGAAACGAATAGGAGAAGATGTTCCGCAGATCCACCTCCTCGGTGTTGATCCCATATAAGATACCGGAATGCGGCGACGAGGTCTTTGCCACAGTTCGACCTAAGGTTTAAAGAAACTGACTGAGATCTTCTGCTGAAGCGCCTGGACTCATAGCATACTCACGCTGCTTCGTGAGATGTAGACTGGTAAGAGGCGAGCATTTGATTTCTTCTGGAATCTGCCTCTGTGCTCTCTATCTTTTCCCGATCGGCAAAACAACGCCGATGGTATGCGTTTTGATCATCCATGTCATCTCTTTACGTGGTGTTTTCTCTACTTGCCTTGGACCAAAATTGCAAGTCTGCCACCCAGTCCTTTCCCTCACGATTTGTTCACGCTTCACATGGTATCTCCACCTCCCTTTCCAACAGACTTTACCTCTCATGCATACGCGGCTATCCTTCGTCCCCCTCATCACCCTCTCAAACCTATCTCGTTATAGGATAGCACTCGGCTAGCCCTGCTGCCGGTTCTTCAACAGCCTCTGCAGGTAGGACGCAAAGCCCTTCTTATCTGTGGATGTGGTGAGAGACCTCAGGAACTCATCACCATTGATGCCCATTTGTGGGAACAATGAATTCTGCACATGCTGAATGAAAGCATCTCCCGTCTTGGTGTAGATGGTCTGCTCAAGACCCGCAATTTCGTTAAGAACCTGCTTCGCCTGGGCGTCCTGAGACGGCTGGAAAGCTTGGTTCTGAAGGACCTCCCAGCAAGTCGTGTGGAAACGGTCCAGCATGAACTGGTCAAACCCAGGGATTGATGGAGTTGCCGCGCCAGTCGGCGCAGTAGGCTTGTCGGAGATCGTGGCGACATCAGGTCCGCCCCAGATGGCTGAGATTCTCATCATGACAGTGAAGGCCAACCTGCTGGGGCCAAGGTTGTTCTCCAGAGTCTTCGCGACCTCAAGCACCGACAAGATCATCGATTCGAAGGACCCCTGATTAGTGTCACTGATCAAAACCCCCTCCAGACCGTTGTTGAGGATAACTTGGATGAATGAGAGATACTCCCGCCTGAGCTCAACAAGTTGGATCTCATCATCAGTGCCCGACACAGGCTCCGCCAAGCCGGCGAAGATGCGCTGAAGGAGGGGCGTAAGAAGAAGGTTCAGTACTTCGAAAATCTCGGATTTGAAGCCAAACACAACCTGGTCGAGCAGGCGGAGGAACATAGCCATCTCATCCTTAGCAGACCCTTGAGAAAGGAGACCTTGGATCCATTGCGGCAGCTGCGGCAGGACAGCGGGTCCCAGCACACCAAGGAGCCTTGAGAAAGCCGAGCGGCATGCAGCTCGGATTTCAGCCGATCCATTCAGTTGGTCCAAGGAGTACAAGATCGCCTCTGCTGCCCTTGAGAACTCGGCCGATACTTCAGCCGGGGCCGGTGCATGTTGGTTGGAGGATGACCCTGGGTACCAGTCGCTGAAACCATGTGCTAGAGTTCCGAGTGCCATCACAATGTGGTGGATTTGTAGTTTCGCTTGTTCGTTCCCTGCTTTGGCCCGAGGGAGGTGATCCTCCATGTCCCGGAACAGGGGATCCATGACCGAACGAGCATAGAGTGCCTGCTTGTCTGCTGGTGTACCAGGGCTGGCTGACATGCAACCGATAGCCTCGAATAGATAGAGTTGGCTCGTGAACAGGGCGTCTGCCGAGTGGTCAGACTCGTCGGACGACATGTCGTCATCTGCGTCCTCGCCGGGAACTTCGGCTTTGATGGGGAGAAGGTCGCCAATGGACTGGATCACCGTCTCGGCAACATTGCCCAAGTGAGTGCGGAGCTGCTTGACGAAGCGGTGGAAGAGGTACCAGGAACGGGTCTTGATGCGGACGTGATTGTGGTGAACGAGGCGAACGAAGGTTTCTAGGACCTGAGGAATATAGCTTTGGTGGTTCTCAAAGTCGGCGCAGTACCTAACGCAAATCTCCATGTACTGCAACAGCACAGCCGGGTGAGAGAAGTTTGCGGTGCCTTGAGCGGGTTAGCGGATACATACAAGCATCTTATGGGAGGATACGAACCAGAGTCGATCATCTTCTGTACCATAACCACCAATCTCTCGGAAGCCTCTGTCGAACCCTTTTTATTGGCGTTGTACCCCTGGTTAGGCAAAGCGAGTTCTCCAAAAAGATAGATCTCGTGCAGAGCTAAGTCAAGGTCCCTCCAGTCCATGTCGGAACCTTGTTGCTGTAAGCTCTGGAATGTGGTCGCCACAAGATTGCTGATCATGTTCATGTACAGAGATTGGTCGATGGCCGCAATAGTCCTCTGCAGGTTTTGAAGCTTTCTGCGAAGGTCCTGGAACTCAGCTTCATCCGTCTGCTCATCTTCATTGCCCCACGAAGATGTCTCATCGTATCTCATCTTGCGAATGATGGCATCCAGAATAGGCGCCAGCATAGCCGAATACTCTTGAGGGAGTTGCCCTAGCTTTCGGAGGAACGTGAGGAGATCGGTCAAGGAAGGGATGACAGTCGAGCAGACCTCGTCGTAATCATCCGAGAAGAATCGCAAAAGGAAAGGAAGAAAGCCATTCAGATGCTGGTTAGCGCGAGCAAGGGTCTCCCCAGAGTTCTGACGGTCCTCGATTGCTTTCACAATGTCCACCATAACAGTGTTTACAAGTTTTGCCACAGCCTCTGCCAGATCCGTATCGTATTGTGGTGTCCCTTTGTAGTCGTTGAGAAGCGGGCTGCCTACCAGCTGCCCGACAATGTCTTCAAGGTTTATGAAGGAGATCATCTCCATCTTATCAGGGGAGCGCATCTTCTTCCCGCAGATCTCGGTCAAAGTGTCGATGGCTATGTCTCTGACTTTATCCTCGCGGCCAGCATTCTGTGTCCGGCCAACGACGGGAAGCAGGAGGTTGAGCATGTCCTGGCCGATGATGAGAGAGATATCCATCCAGCTCACCCACTTGCCGATGACCCTGAGAACCAACTCCACAATCACATCGTTGTTCGAGTGTCTGGACAGCAGCTGCTTCCAGGCCTCAGCAACCTTCTGCATATCTTGATCGCGAAGCTGGTCCTTGAGCTCCGTATTGCGTCGTCCATCGCCATCTTTCCGTGCCAGAAGCATATCAGCAATTTCATCGTGGATAGAGCTGAGGATGCGTAGGTAAAGAATGATTCCGTTGACGCTGTCAGCCCCACGTGGTACTCCGGTCACATCCCAGAAATCATCGATGAAGCTCTCCCAACCATTCTGGTAGAGAAAGACGAAAAGGTACGTCAATGTCTGTGTGACTTTGTTTTGGAGAGAGGTCGAGTCGGGCTCGAGTTGCGCATCGGGGCTATAATGCTGCCTAACGTATTGGAAGAGGGTGTCTTTGAGGAAAGAAAGGGACTCGGCATTGAGGGCCTGGGAGTATACGGCAGCGTTGACGACTTCGAGGCATACGAGACGAACGACTTCGGACGTTTGAGGCTGCTTTGCAAAGAGGGTGACGCACGCCTGCCAGGCCTGAGGATCAGTCTTGAGCTGGGACAGGTAGTCGAAGGCTTGTAATTTAAGCTCCTGGCTTGACTGCGGGTTCGACCAGATCTCGGCAGCATTTTCGATCTGCAACAGGTCCATCATGTCAGTCATGAGCTAGGTGCAGAAAGGGTCGACGCAGTCGCCGGGCATGCACAAAGGGATGGTGGCATGATGGCGGGGCAGAGCCACAAAGCGGTCAGTGTTGTGATAGCTGGATGACGCACCTGGGCCTCCATGATGGAAAAGATGCCTCTAGGGCAGAGGAGAGACTACAGTGAGTCCTCTTAGATGTGTTGTTAAGCTGCTATAACACCGGCAGCGTGGCGTGCACAGCATCCAGCATCCTCGAGAAATTGGGTATGTCGTCAGTCAAAGCTCCCCAGATCGCATGCCTCTCGGGAGGGGCGCGGTCGGGGTCAGGGAGGGGTGATGCCCGACGCCGTGTGGACTCGACGGAAGGATGCAGCAGTCACGGACAGTAGAACCGGTGATTTTGGGTAGGAGAGAAGCTTGACTGCAGGCAGCCTGGTGGTCGGGAGGCAGATTCGTGCTTTCGTCGTCCTATGGCCCGAGGTTGTGCGTGTTTTTTCCATCCAAGCAATTCCCAAAAGTCGGTGCAGTCTCGTGCCAATGTGGGGGGAAGAGGAGGCTTCTCTGGTGAGAGGCCTGCGGGCAATGTTCGGACAAACACAGCTTAGTGCCCACAGTGCAGGCTGTCAATTTAGGCTGCTTCATCCAGCAGCTCTGACACTGTGGAGTCTTTTCGACAACACTTCTATGGACTGAGCAGAACTGGGAAGCGTTCCAGAGACGCCAGGGCGACAATTGTGCCTGTCATTCCAGGCTCTCGGGCTCATCTTATAACTTCTTGTCCTGTGTCTGAAAAGCCGTGACGAAAACAGATGCCAGTTTCTCGACGGTGACAACTACGAAGCCGGCACGGTGGCTACCTACCACGATACCACTTTATACCATGAAAAGTCCGTTGACCGGTCTAGGGAACTTATAGCAGTACAACCTAAAGAGAGTTCAAAGGCGGACTCAGTGCCGCAGCCGTGAAAGTAGACTGGCGGCAGAGCGTTCGAGACGTTGACATCGTATGCATCAACTTCACTAGCTCAATACCAGAAAGGCTCACCGCAAGGCCGGGGTTGGGAACACATTGACCAACTCTGCCACTTTGTCGTGTTCTTACCGAGAGATTCACAACCCAGCAGCCACTTCAATACAGAGGGAGCACCTGGGGGACCAATGTCCGTTCTTGTGGAATGCTTGCTTGACAACGTGCCTGGATCAGAATCTAGCTCGCCGAAATGGCTTTGGAATGAGACTCGATATGCCTGGGACCAGCAGTAGCCACTTCCAGCAAATAGCAGCCATTGATGAGCCTCGCGTTGTCTCGGGGTCAAGTCGGCCGAGGTGTCGTCGTCATTCGATCGTATAATGGACTCGCCAGTGCTTAGCAATACCAGCATAAGAAAGAAGGTTTGTCATCCCTCACTTTCTTGGAACGAATCTCAAGCTTGAAAATCACACATCCTCCAGCCTGGGCGAGTAGTGCAGAAAGTCAGCCGATCAAGTCATGTTGCTTGATGAAAAGTTCCATCATGCAGGAATCTCCTTGACGAGAAGATAGATCGCCGGAGTGTTCCGATTGTATCGAAATGGATGGTATCAGGCTCTGAAGTCGAATCGCAAAGAATCGAAGGGCATTGACGGCGCCATCGAGTGTTCCCCTGAACAATTCGTGGCGAAAGTGAATAGGCGCGTCGTGCTCGCGTCTCTTGCTCGTTTTCCGGGGTCGGCGCGACAGCGCCATTATCTACTCCTCAAACAAGCGACTCCATGCCGTCTAGGCTATTCCACACCAGACTGCTCATCTCCCCCTGGACCGTACAGAAGCGGTAGCGAAGCTCGTATACGGACATTTGGAGCCGCCAAGAGGAATTCTCCTATTGCGGGGGCAAAGTACCATCGGTATCGGCGCTCTGGGCCCTCATGCGGACATGGTCCATTCGGGAACCTTGCAACCTTATGGAAAAGAATGTGACTAGGGGAGACAAGCGTTATCCTGGACTCGCATGAAAACCTCCAGGCTCAAAGCTCCAGAATATGAGATCGCCGAGGGTGGGGTTCGCGATGCAACAAGAGGTCCGTGTGAAGAGATTTCGGATTGGACGATGGACAGCCAACCATCGGCGCCAGGAGAATTGCAAATTTCCAAGCTACCAGACTTCCCTGGACGACGGAATATTGCAACCAGGCGGTGGCTTATGCACCTATAATGGGCCGATTATACGGGGAAATGCAACTTGCCAGAAGCGGCTTGTTTTTTTGGCCTGAATGCAGAATTGAACGTTTCTCCATTCGAATCTACGCCAAGAGCACTGGAAGGCAGTTGGCCAAGCAGAAAAGACGAACTAGTGCGTGGGACGATCGTTGGCTGGAAGCTTGATGCCTGTGAGAGGAGCGAACCCCATGTCGCTTCCAGATCCCAGGACTACGACGGAAAGCGGTCTGTTTGATAGTCACGGAGCCAACTCTAGCGGCGTCTTAGGCGATGTGACAAGGAGTGAGTCGAGGTGGACAAAACGAGGTACGAGATCACTCGAGAGCACTGCCGATCGCAACCTTATGAAGGAGTCATCGTGATGCTTCAATCTCGGTGAAATGGGGGCGAAATCGAGGATGACGAGAGTGTGCACTGGAGAAGTGTCGCTGACGACGACTGCAGGAACTCGAAACACACCGTCTAGGACTTTGGTAGCCGAAGGGAGCGAGGCCCAGTGAATGGCGGATCGCCTTGTTAATGGTGGTGGTGAGGTGTTTTGCTGAGATTGTGGGTTGGATTGTTACTTAGTACAGGTTTATGCCTATTTTATGCAATGGACGGCGGCCGAAGCCCCTCCAGGACGACTCAAGAGGGATGTCCCCCTTCTGGCGGGATGGATGGAGGGCTGGAGATCGGTTCCTGCATTAGCGCATGAGGTGGCAGTGTCAGTGCTGCAACCACCCAAGCCACCAACTGTCAGAGACACCATTCGTCCACTGGCGCAGTTGTTTTATGCAGCATTCGAAACGGGACTTATGCACGTGCAGTAGAGATGCAGGTGGTGTCCTCCTTCACCACAGGCGCTGTGCCCCTCCCGCTCCCTCTCTATCCTCACTCAGCCTCCCTCGGGGTAAGGTCTTGTTGCTGGTACCAATGGTGCCGGCATCGTCATCCCTTCGTCGGTAGTTTTCCTTTCCATCCTCAAGTGCCACAATGTCTCGAAAGAAGGGACTGGTGAACCCATCCCGTCCGGCTACACAATCCGATTGACTAGGCATCGGCACTGGCCCACGAGGCTGGCCGCATTCCAACGGGCACAACTGCCGGCCCAGCTTACCAATGGTCAGCCTCCAGCACCATTCAAGCTTCTTCAGAAGGGCCCAGTGCTGTGGTGGGACGGTATTACAAGCCCCGTCTGTCGTCTGATCGAGAGTGGCTCACTTTATGCTGTGCTTGTGCAACAGGCATTTTGCTGACAGCTTTGACAGACACTTTCTCCCCAGATCCCGGACTCCCTCCAGTCAACCTCCAGCATCAGAAAAGCTTTAATCTCCACTGTACAATGTGGTCAAGGCTCTCTAACAGTGGCGGTCCGGCGTGCGCAAACAGGCGAATGGCCCTGGAAGAGCCGACTAAGACCAGGGCAGGGGATCCAGGCGACCACGCTCATGGTCTCGATCGTAACAGGCGCCGGGATGCAGAACTCGTTAGCCACAATTGTGCCGACCAATACAGCTAGGCAAAGAGCTGTGCCTAAAAGGTTTAGCTGCCTGTTCCGTCTGCTGTCGAGACAAGACTGCTCAGTTGGTACGGGGGGCGTATCCTTGCCGCCGAAATTGTGTTCTGGAGCCAAGTTGTCAAGCGCTTTATGTGCTATAATTAATCACAGCGATCGCCCAATGGCCAATTCCCCAGCCACGCATCTTCCAGCGGCGGCAGCGCTCCAACTGAGTCCTGTCGAAATTGGCACCATCTTGGGAGGTCCGGCTGCCGCAGATGGGATGGTCCATCCCGGCTTGGGGGAGATTTGATGGACAAAGGGGGGAGTGGAAAGCCTGGGTGGCGCTTTTTAGTGGACACGACCCGATCACCAGAAGCCAGTAACGAAAATCCCTTGGACGGGACCCCTGCTGTCCTTCCCCTTTCCGTCGCTTTCAGCATGAAATACAGCGCTCAGCGGCGTGGAACTGTCCCAGGGGGATGACATTCGTGCCGCCCTCGTTTGCCTGCTGACTCTGCTGAAGTCCCGCCTCCTAGCCGCTGATGCGACAAAGGCCCCGTCCAATGGCGCCTCCCGATCCTGGAGCCGGAAGGTGGTTCCTCTTGTCCATGGTCCGTGAGTCGCCCTAGGACCCACTATCATTTCATTGTCGGTCGTTGCGAGGAGGGCATGCATCCGTCCAACTGCAGCCTCTGCCACGGGTGCCCCTGGAAGAGCGGGCCTGCCCTGGAGAATAGCCAGGAGCCAAGTTGGTCTAATTTCCCGTGACGACCGGGGCTGTCTATTCATCTCGTGCTGATGGCACTGTGGATCTGTGCTAACGATGGATCAAGCAGCCTCGGCGTGTAGAACGGAGATGGGGCTGCACAGCACCATCCAGGGATATGCGGAAGAAGAGGGAATAGGGGGGGTGGCCACCAGGCTGGATTGGCAGACGACATGGCTATTAAAACGCGGCCATCCTCCATCTCCTTCGACTTTCTTTTCTCTTCCTTCCTCAGCCAACAAGCCAATACTCTAAGCAACTACCAGCTTCTGCTCGCTTGACTTCGGTCGTCCATTCTTTCAAAACCAACTATCCCACATTCTTTCAACCCACACCCACAAACACATACACCCAGTTCTCTTTTCGAGTAACTTCAGAAATCAGTCAAGATGCGTTTCTCTGCTGTCGCCGTCGTCGCCACCTCCGCTGTGGCCTACGCCCAGTCTCCTGCTGAGACCGAGTACGTCACCTCTACTCGCGTCAGCACCATCACCGACTGCCCCGAGGATGTCCCCGACTGCCCGGCCCGTACCTCGGTTGAGTACGTCCCTCTGACCACCTCTACCGTCTACGCCACCAACGTCCACACCATCATCGACTGCCCCGAGGAGGTCCCTGACTGCCCGGCTCACTCCACCATCGTCGTGACTGAGACCGTCCCGATCTCCACCACCGTGTGCCCCGTCGGTCCTACTGACTACCCTCACCCTCCCCCTCCTACTCACGGAAACGGCACCGTTCCCGAGAAGCCTGAGTACCCCGGCAAGCCTGAGCAGCCCGAGAAGCCTGAGACTCCCGAGACCCCCGAGAAGCCCGAGCAGCCTGAGCAGCCTGAGTGCCCCAGCTACACCACCACTCACATCACCAAGGAGCACGTCACCACCATCACCACCGTCGAGACCAAGACCGTTGAGGTTCCCTGCCCTCCTGAGGAGACTGCTCCCGTCAAGCCCCCTACCGTCACTCCTCCCCCTCACGGCAACGACACCATCCCCAAGCCTCCCCCCACTGAGGCTCCCCCGACTGAGGCTGGTGCCGCTGGCCTTGCCGGCTCTGCCATCTTCGCTGCCGTCGCTGGTTTCGCTGCCTTCATCCTTGCTTAAATGAGCAGATGAACATCCTGTCTGCGGCTTCCTTGAGCCAAGGATGGGCTTCTCTGTATCTTGTTTCTGCAAAAGTATAGCGGCGAAGGTCATTTAATTTTCACGACAAGCAAACTACATATTTCTGGAGGACTGCTTCCACTTTGGTTGGACGATTGTACAAGAGTTTAACTTAGGCTTCTTCCTGAATATCATTTTGGCATACCCCCCACAAACGGCATACGATACGCGCGCGAACCAGCGACTGTTTTCTTATTCACACTGATGATCTTGGGCAAAATCATGTATCTTAATCTTCTAATTGTTCTCTCGGGCGTTCTTTCAGGGGTTCCGAAGACATCTTTATGATCAACCTTTTTGACACTGTTCACTTCTCGAGCCTCTGAGGTTCACTCACCATCTTCTCAAACAAAACCTTTTCTTTGCCCCCAAACATGTTCTTCTCTCCTGTCGTCAACAGTATCCCACCAAATGTGAGACCTGGAGACAAGACTTGGGAATGCGGCAAAGGCGGGAGACCCGTGAAACCCCCAAAAGCGCTCAGCCTTCAGAAGGATCGTCGTGTGGTTAATTTCCGTCTCTAGGCTACATGTACAAGGTTCCAGGCTATCCCAAGGGCCCAGTAGCTCACAATTTCGGTGCTTTTGGGGTCTATTCCTCGAGAGGTTTGGTGCCAGGTACGGAATGGCGGGGGCGGAATGGCCCAGCTGCCAACCGGTGTGCCTGGATGGCCCTCTTTTTTCTGGGGTGGGTGATCCTTGTAGAATGTGGAAATTAGGTGTGGGAACGTGGGTGTTTGGGCTGTGATTGGGTGGAATTTGTGCAAGAGAGCTGTATGCATAATTCATATGCTGTTGCTTTGTTTATGTTCGTGAGGGGGATTGTTTCCATTGTTCCTTGGGGTTCTTGAGACGGTTGCAACGTTGTGAGCAATGAGGGGGTCCTCTGTCTTGCCACAGCTCTGATCATCCGGGATGCTACAACACATTGCCTGCATTGAAAAAATACCACAGTGCTTGACAAGCATCTCATGGGTGGACTCTGGCTTCGATTTCCAGAAGAGCAACAACAACCGCCTAGCAAGCGACAACTCACGAGTCAGCACCATGTCGCCGGTATGACCAGTCCTCTGTGCCCCGAAACTATCGAAACACAGGCCAACCTTCCTTCTCCTCGACACGAGACCTAATAAACTACGTACTCTATTTACCTCTTCAGCTGACAGCATGGTGTCCTTGCAAGCTCAAATTCAGCCGCCACAATGTTCGAGACCAGCATGAGTTTCATACAACTACAACTTACGGAGTACATTCCCCTATGAAACGGGAGCAAAAGTGTGCTTCCGTCTGACCCTCCATTACAAGTGCTTAGGTCCTATACTCGTTTGTTTCCACAGGGATTTCCGGTCCGTTTAGGATGATGCTTGTCAGCAGCGAGCGATCATCAGAACGGTAATTTCCGGTTCGTCTCACGAGAGGTTGGAAAGTTGACAATCGAGATCAAGAGCTCAGAGTAATGACGTCGGTTGCTTGACTGCGAGATTGGGATCGATTGCTGGAGTTTCGAACTAGCAATATGCATGTTTGTTAGAGCTAGTCTAAAATGCCTCTGTGTGTCAGAGACAGTCACTCAGCTCTTATGACGTAGTTTGGTGTAGATCTCTGGGAGGAAGTGCTCGCATGCGAAGGTTAGGTTGGAACAAGTACTATTGGTGACTTCGCTCGGTCTATACAGTAATTGACTCAAAAGTGCGGCGGATGTTGTGCCCAGAGCGTGGCCATCCGCACGCTTGTTGCAACGCATGTGCTTCGCTCGAAAGTACGCTCTCTCCTCGCTACAGCTCAACTCCAGGACTGCCATCCATATCGTCGCTTCCCACTATCTATCAGAGGGTATAGCCACCTGAACCGCCCACACATCGCCATTCCCTCACTCCGGTTGCCTCCTCGAGCTCAACACACCACCAAAGCACCTCCTTTGCCTTGTCCGGCTGTCCACTCTCCTCATAGGCTCTTGCGAGTGCAAACCACGCGTCTGCACGATTCCATCCGTCGCCGAGGCGAGTCAGCCCAGTTAGCAAAGCGTAGGCTCGGTCTCGTGCTGCGAGTCGGTCTGCCAGTGGAAGCGATGTCGCCTTGTACGGTGAGGGGAGTTGTGATCTCGTAGTTGTCTGATTGTCGATAGGCTGGGGTGTCGCCGTGGAGGCATTGGCGTTGGTAGGGCCAAGACCCAGGGGTGCAGAGGGTATATCCGAGGAGGCAGTCTCGGTCTTTGAGAGTTTCGTTGAGATTGTGTCGACATCTGCGAGAGCTGGCACAGTGGGCGGCGGGAGAATCTGTTCACTGTAGATATCGAGCAGGATGTTGGAGAGGCCAACAATGGCAGCAGGGTGGTCCGGACAGTGCGTAAGTGCTGACTCGAAATTCTCCCGAGCGGCGAAGGGATCTTCTTCCGCCAGACTCAGAAGGCCAAGCTGTCAAACAAAGTCAGTATGAGCGGGATATCAGGGTGGCATTCCGGATAACTCACCTCGGCATGGATATCACCCCATAAGTCTTCCACGCTCTTGCTCTCGGCCCAGCCTGCCCCTTTGACACCAGCTGAGCCAGCCGGCTCTCTGATTGACTCAGTTTCCAGAGCCTGAACCAGTTTTTGTGCTTCATTGACAGCTCCCTTGCCATCATCAACCATCCCCGCTCGGCGATATAGGCCTGCAATCATGAGCCAAAGTCGGATCAGAATCGTCGCGCGCCGCATCTTCTCCTTCTCCTTCGAGTACTGGATAAGGGGGAGGAGATCATTTGAGGAGGCCAGGGTGGTTCCATCGGGAGCAAACTCGGAGAACTCGCTCATCTTCGAAGTACTTGAGAGGTAAGAGTTCAGTGACGGCATTGGTCGACCTCGTGAGCGCGACGACGAGCGGGATGTTGATCGCTTGTTAACGCTGAAAAAGTCGCTCTGCTGCTCGCTATCCCCCGCAGGAGTGAAATACGGTGTCTCGTCGATGACCGTCGACTGGGTAGAGAAAGCTGGAGGCGGCCCGCCTGCAGAGTTAGACACTCTTGTGCGACTGCTGCTCCTGTCCTTTCTAAGGCTGTTCCGTCGTTTTGAGTCGCTCCGTGTGGCAGACGCAGTGCTTGGCCGGCCATTGTCTCCTGTAACCTGAATTGTGGGAGCGGCACTTCCAGTTGTCTGTGCTGTTGCCGGACGAGCAGTAGGTCCTATTGTGCTTGCCTTGTCGCTCATAGTCGCCGTACTCGGCTGTCTGGTCGGTGGCCTAGACCGATCAGCGCGACTGCCGAATATGCTGCCCTTGATACTGCGCAGAGTGCCAGAGGTTCGCGGCGGCTGCTTGGTCTGTTGTTGATGATTGAGGACAGGTTGCGCAGCAACATAGCCAAATAGGCGCGAGAACAACGTCAATAATTCGTAGCTGGCATTGACGGCAACGTCAGCTCCCTCCACGAGTTCCACCAGCGCAAGCTGTGTCATCTTAACCTCAAGAATGCCCTCCTTTTCCGTATCATCCATCTCATCCACTAAACCGCGAGATCCTGGGTTTGAGTCGCCCCCTTGTTCCATGTCATTCAGGTGCTCACTCTTGAAGCCTGGTGTAGATTTGCCGAAGAGAACTGTTGGGTCTTTGAACTGCTCAAAGGCGCCCTCGCAAGCCTTGGCGGCCATGACATAGTCCTGTCTTGCGCTCAAAAGGAGTGAAAGCAGATGCCACATCGGAATGAGTGACCTCTCCTGCCAATATTGGCCGTATGTCAGATGATAGTCCTCCTCCTGGCCTTGAGTCGTCATAAGAGCTGTCTTGACCACCTCAATCGCTGTCGTCAGGTCCCTTCGCTCAGCAAGCATCATGGCCAAGGCGAAAAAGCTACGAGTGTCCTTGGATAGTCCATAATCTGTGGCAAGAGATTTCCTGAGGCACCTGATGGCTTTTGCTTGTATTTCCGTCCGTGAAGCTGCCTCGTGAGTGACCCGTGACCAATGGCCATGGGCCAGGCCGATAGCCTGCCATGACAATGCGATAACTTGTGGTGGTACGGGTGGGAATAGGAGGCTTGCGGGATCTTCAACCTCGGGGATTGCTGGCGTTGCGCCATCGGAAGGTTTGAGCTGTGGCAACCTCGCCAGCCAATCTTCCAGTTCTGCTGCAAGCCGGCGTGCCTTCTCGGCGCTTCCTGTGTGGCCATAGCGGCATAGGGCGATGACACATTGTGACATTGTCTCCAAGATAGTTCCATCATCATCCAGGCCTGGTTCCTTCTCGCCAGTCTTGTCAACTCGCGCTTTGCCCTTTTTGACAAGTTCGAGGTACGAGTCAAAGGCCTTAAATGCCAAGTCGAATTCCGCAACAGATAAGTGGACGATGAATAATGATCGCAAAATCGTGACCGAGTGATACGTCTTTGTCGCAGCACTATAAAGAGTGTCCAAAACGCCTCGGCTGAAGCTATTCCGACCTCCCGGCCCGAGATCGTGCTCGCGCCAACCTCTTCCGCAGAGGATTGCCCAATTTTGCATCAACGCCTTGACAAAGGCCTCGACCTCGTCTCTCGACTCATCAGCCCTGGGGAAGCTTGTCTCCGCTAAAAGCAGAGTTTTGTAGTACGCCTCGACACTCTTCAGCTCCGTGCGTAACTGTGTTCTCGCAGACGCGTCGTTCGCAATCGTCGTCAGGTAGCCAATTGGATACGGCAAATCTTCCTCCACAATACGCGTCAGGGCCAGGTAGTATTCACACCAAATCCTCCGTCGGGGACCAGCGCCCTTGAAGCCGTAACCGCCAGTGACTGTAGATTTGGAGTTCTCCCAGTATCGCGCCCAGGACCGGAAGCAAGCCAGCGAATTCGTCTCGTCTAGTATCGTCTCATCTGCGCGCATTGAATCGCTCGCGACAACGCAGTACTCTGTAAGGAACAGCTCGGTCCAGTAAAGCATCTGAGACCGGAGCCCTTTGCCTTCCCAGACTCTTGCCAGTGCAGGCAGGGCAGAGTGAAGCACGGCAAGGGCCTCCCGACGCTGACGCGCGCGCGTCAGGCAGTTGGCCTTGAGGTAGGCGGCTTTCAGAATGCAGACCGTGGTCCATTCGGAGGCTGTGCTTGTCGACTCGATGCCGGTGACCTGGACGTCCAGGCTTGCAGGAAGACTGCCCAGCGCAGCATCGTACTCGGCAACCACCCATTGCATCCACCCAATACAGACCTGGGCCTGGAACTTATCCTCGGGATACACTGACTCGGCATCTCGTTCGTTCTGCAGCTTGGGGATCTGGGTTGAAAGGTCGAGTTCGATGTTCGAGCCTGAAGTGCCATCATGTTGACCCGCTGCGCTTCCGGGAGGTATCGAGGTGGTCGTGGTTTTCGAGATGGCGCATTCAGTCTCGGCGGTCAAGGTAAGGCCTAGTGATCACATCTGAGTCAGAATTGAACAGTCATTTGGACTTGGAGAGGGCACAAGGTATCGTACATGACCTGTCTGGAGCATGCTTTCTGATCTTGCGCACCAGCTCAGGCACGGATTGCCAGTCGCCATTGCAGCGCGCATTCTCGAGTAGTTCGATGTAGTGGGCAGCTTTTGCCTAGAAGTTCAATCGTTAGCTACGGACCAATTCGAGAGCAGACCAGTCGTCAAACCTGAGAGGGCGGCATCTTGACCTCGGTACCTAGTCAGGGGACAGAGCTAGAGGGGTCAAGGAGTGCGGCTGGGCATGACGTGCGCAGGCGCAGCAGATATCTCAGACCAAAGCTCGAGGCGCCACAACAGATGCAGAAGGCCTTTTGACCACTGTCTCCGTCTGGCAAGCCGTGCGCAGGTTGTAGCAGCAGTGGTAGTGGCCGGGTTGTCGTGGGAGAGAGACGCAGAGAAGCTGGGAGCTGACACTGGGCGACGTAACGGTGCAGCAACATCAGTCCAATCACAAGCCTGCATCAACCCCACCTGCCGCGGTCCAGGGACTGCTCAAAAAAAGTTGATGGAGCTTCGACTTGGACGACGAGAAAGACGCTTCACTAGGTTTTTCTCAACAGTCAAAGTGGGATGAGACTCTGCCGCCTGTTTTAATCGGAGAATTCTGCATGGACCACTTCCAGTAGACTTTCGACGGCATTGATATCACAAGAGCCTCTGGAGAAACACAATTCTCTACCAACCTTGTCGGTCCAGCTTAGGGTAGCTGCGCATCGTCAAGCTTCAAATCCAACCTCACGTTATCGATCCGGCGTACGCGCTTTCACCTACCCAGACATGGCTGCCTCTATTCCGCCTGACCTTCGTGTTCTCTGTCGCAAACTGACATCTCTTTCCCCCGCTGAACTTCCACGCGCTCTCCCGTCTCTCACCAACCATGTCATCCGCTGCAAGCCACAGCTTTCTTCACCCCAAGATCCCAAATCCAAGGACAAAAGTTCTGAGGTCTCCTCCCTCGTTCACAAGCTGAACGCAAGCATAACCACGCTTCTCACTTCCAGGACCATCGAAGGCCGCTTTGCTGCCGTTGCTCTTGTCAAGGCTGTCATTGATGTTGGTGGCTGGGAGGTTCTCCGGGGTTCTGAGGCTTGGGCGCGCGGATTGCTGGCTGTTATTCAGGTACGTTTCGTGAGAGATTATTGCGGAGATCTTTACTGACGTTTGATATAGAAGAACGACCCTCCAGCCTCGAAGGAGCTGGCCGTTGTCACTCTCACGAGGCTCTATGTGCTTCTACAACCGTATCAGACACTTGTTCGCGAGATCGCCACGCCTACTATTCCAGCCTTCGCTACGGCATGCATTCAGCTCATCAAGCCAACTGGCTCGAACCTTCCTTCGCCTCCTAACCTGATTGAGACCATCTGCGAGTCACTATCAGTTCTCATCCCTCTGTACGCCACCACTTTCCGACCTTTCGCCTCTCAGCTTAGGACATCAACCAAGTCTTACCTCGCCCCTACTTCATCCGACACCCTACCACCTATTCCAAGGTCACTTCAAAGATCTGTCGGACGTCTGCTTGCTTCGTTACACCATGTGGCTGCGAAGTCTGGTGGCAGTGATGAATGGACTAAGCTCGTGGATGGCGTGTTGAAAGAGGCTCATGCAACTGCAGACCAGATTTTCCGCGCAGTCGACGAGACATGGGAAGGAAGCCAGGGTCACTCAAGGGGCTCTGATATCAGCCTTGCGGGCCAGCCACATGGTGGCGGTTCTACCCCTGACGAGTACCCTCCATGGGCAGGCGTATTGGCAGGCAGCGAGCGGTTGATTGGCGTATGCCAATTCCTGTCTCAATGCCTCATGACACCTACGAAGGTCTCAGTGGCGGTTCCCACTGGTGCTTTGATGGACCTTATCGCCAGGTTGAGCTCCATTGCGCGGTTGTCGCCGAAGACCCAGACCTGGGACCAAGCGTTGCAGACCAAAGCCGCAATTGACCGCCAGGAGAAGGATGAACTCTGGAGCTTGATGCCCGACATTCACACTTCTGCTCTCGAGCTTCTCAAGAGTATGTTTGAGCGACTCGAGCGTGACATGATTCCGGTCAGCCCGGAGGCGCTCGATCACCTTACGCGCGTATTCGGATCCGGCATCAACACGCCCACACTGCGAGCGGCAGCTTACAAGACTCTCAGCAAGGCTGTGACCTTGTCTGGCCCGACCATGACCAAGCAATCAGCCAATATGCTGGAGCCTGTTATCTTGGCTTGCTGTCGCGATCTGCAGGAGGATATTGGCTACCTCAAGACTGGCGAGAAACCCAAGGCTTCGGCCGCTGACAACAAGAAGAACGGCACCTCCTCAAACGCCGATCTCTTCCTCCAAAGTACTGCATCTTCATCTGCAACGGCCCCAGCTTCAACACTCACTTCCGAACATCGATCCGCCGCCTCATCTCTTCTCGTCCACCTCCTGTCCTCCCTTCCCCAAGCCCACGTTCGACCCAGTGTCCGGGCAATTCTCGATCAGACTGCCATTGTTACGCGCAACCGCGATGCTATGGTTGCCAGCGTACTGAACCCATACAAGGACTCACATGGAAAGCCTTACGCTAGCATCCTGCCGCATCTCACACAGCAGTTCCCTGATGATCAGGCACTGGAGGTGTTGAGGACGAACCTTCGCACTGATGGTGTGAGGGCCGCTGAGGATCTGATGGATGCCATCGACGAAGAGGAAGAAGAAGACGATGAGGGAGTAGATGGTGAAGGTCAAGATGAGGTTATGGGAGAGGCCCAGACTGATATAGTCAACGACAACGAGACAGAGCAGACGAAACAGGCACCTCAATCAGCTCCTATCCCAGCCGCACCCCCAGTCCAGCCAGAAGCAGCAAAGCAGCCCAACCCTTTCGAGCCCAGCACAAGCGATTCTACCACCGTGTACGGCACAACCAACGATATCGCGTCACCACCACCGCCGAAGCGGAAGAACTCAAACCCGGATATCGTTGTGCCCGCTAAAAGGCAGGAAGTGGGCGAGAAGGGAGCTTCAAGGACTGTGCCTGTGCCGGCTGCTGGAGACGGAGAGGCGGATGAGAGTGACGACGAGAGTGTTCATCTGAACATGGAGTTCGATGATGACGAGGACGACGGTGATGCGTGATATGATAAGTAGGGAATCAAAACTTTAGGATATGACTTCCATTGAGGGTGTGCCTTCGGCAAGTACATCATCGGGATCCAGTCCCAGTTACACCCAGTACACTAGCTACAGTCCGGAGAGGCTCACCAACTGCATCTCTTATGAATGTATCCTACAACCATCTACCACTGCGTCACCCCCCAGATCCCACAAGCCGCCACCCCAAAAGCCCCAACCAACCTCTTCAACCCATAATCCACCCTCCCAACATACCACATCACAAGCAAATCCCCCACCCCACACCAAACCCCCATACTCGCCAACATCACGTCACAAACATCATACCGCCCCGTCACATAAAAGTACCCCAGCAACAACCCCAGGTTCTGCGTCCGGAGCTGGCCAGCCCACCAGACGGGCCAGGTCTTAGGTTCGGCGGTGATGGCTGCGGGTAGGCCGTAGTGTTGCATTAGGCCGGATGTTGTGCCGCCGAAGAGGGACCAGGAGAGGCTGAGGGTTTGGGCGAAGGAGATGAAGATTGCGGGGAAGTGGTTTAGTTGGAGGCCGAGGGATGTCATGGTGAAGAATGTATTGTTGGCTGTGTTGGCTCGGTGTCTTTGTGGTGATCCGTAGACTGTGGGCTGGCGGAAGAGAGAACTGTGAGGCGTTGTTGTTTGAAGGATCGTGGGCGTAAAGACTGATATATATTCGGTGTACAAGCATTGCGGCATGGGTCATTGGTTTCAATAAGCTTAGTGCTGACATGGCCCTGCGGGTATACCAGACACCTTGCCAAGACAATGTCAACAGTCACGCACATCTGCCCGACAATAGCCAGGCACAGCAATTCGTATGTTGAACGAAGATATCCAAATGAACATGAACTGCACAAAACAATATCTAAAACTCCATCCAATGCCAAAAACTTTATCAACTTGCCGCCCAGCGCATTCTATCAATCTCTCAGCCACGCCCTTCTCTTCTCCTCCTTCCTCGCCCTCCTCTTCTCCTTGAAAGCCTTCACTTCCGATTTGCTCGGCTTCTTGTTCGACCTCTCCGCTTTCAGACTCCTACCATCATGCGAATTGGCCGCAGCATCGACATCGAAGAATGCATTCATCTGTCGCCGCGACTTGGCTTCATCAGAATGTCTATCTGGGCCAGCATCGGCGGCTTGGAACTGTCCTGTGAAGCGATTGAAGGCTACGGAGGCGGCGTACGGGTCTGTGATAGCGGAATAGGCGGATTGGTCGTCGGTTGAGGTTGCGTTGTCGCCTTGGGCATACCAGGCGTTAGGATCGTAGTCGCCGTGGATGGCGGGATTGTAACCACCTGCGGCAGGCTTCTCGTGAGCTGGAGGGAGTGGTGCTGTAGTTTGTTCTGTGCCTGAGGCGGGTGCTGTTGCTTCGACGGTAGAAACTCGAGGATTGTCCCATTGAGTCTTGCCCGTGAAGCGATTGTAGAAGTACCACGCTTGTGCATTTGCATCCCACAGGCAATCCCATCCATCGTCTTGTTGCGTCGGCACAGGCTCCTTCGGTAGCGGTGGCCCAGACGGCAAGGGTTCGTTGGGCAAAGGCGGATTCTTGACATCGTCCGACTCTTCGACTTCGCCCTCAGAACCCTCCTCGCTCTTACTCACATCCCCCTCCTCGGCTTTTCCATTCTCGGTCGCAGGCCTTGATTTGGCATCTTCTGGCGATGGCGATGGTGATGGCGATGCACGCTTGGTCTCCTCGACCGCGTCCGGTTTCTCGGGAGTCGCAACCATGTCGCACCAAGCTCGTGCGAAAGTCCGAGCAAAGAGGGCTACTGTAGTGTCCTTGTTCTGTTTCTCCTCCTTTCACCACTATGCACAAGAATGTGTGTGACGAAAACAGACAGTGGGTATGTCTGGTGTCACGGAGGTACTGGTACTAGCATCTGCAATTGTGAGCCTCTTGAAGGACGGGAGTTTGACATGATGATACTTATGCACCTGCAAGCTCAGCCGCGGTCTTCGTCAAGGTTTGATGGAGAGAAAGTGGCTACGGCAAAAATGGCGATGCGACTACGCGCGCGTCTGTATGTTGTGTTGAGGATAGCACTGTTGAAATGGGCGATGATGCGCCTTCGAGGTAATTCTGCAGGCTGCCGATGCGCCAGGTTGGCGCGACGGGTTTTTGCAGTGACGCCACGGTTGCTGCAGGTCACGTGTCCCAGTGCCGCAACCTCACCGTTGACTGGAATGCAATGACGACGGTCTCGACCGCGGCAGATGGCTTCCATGGTACCTGTGATCCGTTGGTCCCAGCTCGAAGCTTGGAGGAGCCGGGGGAAGAAGACCCATGCTGAAAATTTCTCCAAAAATTGATCTCGTGAAAGTTGGCCAGACGGATAGGCCGGCTGTGTTGGTGAAACCTCTCACCCCGAGGCAAACAGGCACCTATCTCTGCGTTAAGCTGACCAATGTCAAAACCGATTGGAACCAAGGGACTAATTTTGAAAGCTGCTGGGCATTGAGCGCAAACCTACCATCTGTGAAACGTAAGGTATCCATGCTCAAGTGGAAATTCCTGTACCTCTCCCTGGCCTAGATTCCATGGGTCTGGAGCTCTCACAAGCGATGCATTCACTATTTGCTTTACCGTGATAAAAGAACTTTTCCAGGATCAAAGAGTTTTCTGATTCTGGGTTGAATAGAACACGCCGATGCGTTTAGATGACCATCTTATGCTATTCTTCATGATTGAATCTCGTTTTGATCTCATTGAATCTTGCCCGCAGCAGGTCCAATGCTAACCCAACTCCATCTAGAAACCGTTAATGTATCTGCTTGCCTCTACAAGAATCACACCAAGGCACAATGTATGCTTACAAACCTATCTCAGAGTCTCATCCAAGGAAACCGAGACCTTCCAACAGCGGCAACCGGATCACCGTGTGGTACATGCTGCTCCTGACTGTAAACCTTGAGATCATAATCCTAAAAATGTGCACAGATCTTTTCATCCAATCCAGCTGACCGAACAATTTCGGGCCTCCGACTGAGCCGGAAGAAAGACAGCTGCGATCATTTGTATGAATCGGCCGTAAATGCCGGGACTTGTCTCCAGCACGGCGTGACCAGCCCCTCGCGGAGTAACAGTTCCAGGGCCTCAACCAGATCTTGGCCAAGCATCACGACATTCCCGGTTTTAATTTTGCCCCAAATACGACCAGAAAATATAAAAATAAATAGGACTAAGCCACCAGAATAGCACACTCCTCCCATTCAGGAACTGAGGAATCGCATTAGGCATTGTCATGATTACCGCTCTAGGTATACGTTAACCCACTCGAAACTACGGTATCCAGCCAGCGCGCCCCCCATTGGCAACTCCACCCTAACGGTCGAGATCGTTGATCGAGATCTCAAACCGTGCAGCTTCTGCATTCCTGTGCAATAAGCTTATCGAAACTCTCGGAAAGCCACTGACACGATATAGAATCATCGATCGTACCGAGGGCCTGGATCCCTGGGGTACTGGGATATGGACCAAGGGACTCAAAACATTGAGGAGCAGTGTCGCATCGTAAAGCTGAAGGCTAGAGCGATCGATTTCAAGTTTTGACAGTCAAGGAATCAACTTTGACCCTTGGCAAGGAGACGAGGTATGTGATTGACAAATTGCGATGATCGCTTGCATTGCCGCTCCATTGGCACTTTTACTCAAAGCGTCTCTCTGAGAGTGAAAGCAAAGATTGAAGTCGTCGCCAGAGGTGCTCATTCAGGCGACTACAGCTTTGCGACAGGACTCAAATCGTTGCAACCCCAAACTCTAAACCGCGTGTCTTTGATTCTATACTTTCGGGGAAATCGACTTAGGCGCCTTTCTCTGCGCCTAGCCGGCTCCCTCCCGTCCTGCATCGCGCGCAGGGTCAGGTCAGGCCACTTATTATAGCAGCACCAAAACTTGCAGTGAGCGGAACTCTGCCTTGTCGGCACGATGGTGCCGAATCTCACCCACCAGCCACCCTGACCACGTAGACCGCCCTGCAAGGTAGCAAAATTGAGCGCTGCATCCCCGTATTTCTCTTTTACTCCGAAAACCCACGTGGATTGGGTGCTTCTAGAGTACCTCAGCCATGACTCCGTCATGCTCCATAACCTGAATCCGGGCTCTCCGCTACTACGCTGGGCTGAGTCTAGACCTGTCAAAGGCTTGTTCCTGCGGTGATCATGCTGCGGCGTAGCTTGATGGAGGTGAGCATCGTGAGCATGCCCGATGTATAAAAGGCGTAAGCCACAGCTCTGAAACTCCGTCTGTCCATCCGAAGCATTATGACCAAGTGAATCGGCTTCTGCCCCCAGTCAGCACACACAGCCTTCACAATGCGGTCTACAAGCCTCCTATTATTCCAAGCCTCTGCAGCAACAGCTGCTTCCCTTTTCACACCTCCTACAAGCCTTTCCAGGCGAGACAACGACTGCGAATGCTACCTCACAAATGGCTCATCTCCTGAATACTACACTTCTCGTGCCTTCTTCGACTTCCGCTCTCTCTCCAAACACGCCTCCATCCCAGACATCGTCACCACCTTCTCCGAAAACGCAAAAGCCCCCATCGCAAACAACTACTTCAAAAGCGACGACTGGACCAGCACATGGCAGATCCAAGACTGGAACAACTCCAAGAGTCTGAAGAAGAGTTCCACGACGGATGATCCCAAGATCCCAATGACGAACAGTTTCAGTAATGTGTATATCGAGGAGAATACGGATGAAAACGCTGCGTCGGAGACGTTTTTGACAATGAGGACGAAGAGGTTGGAGAAGTTCCAGACGGCGGCGGAGTTTGAGTCGATTGACACGTACCATTACCTTTCTGTGAGGATGCTGGCGCGCACTATTGGCAGTCCCGGAGCCATTACTGCACTCTTCACTTACCGCGATGGAGGATCACTGGCGAAGGTTCAAGAGGCCGACATCGAGATCCTAACTCGTGGACCGCGCGATCATATCTCCTACACAAACCAACCGTCTTACACTGACGACGGTGACGACATCCCCAAGGCTACCCGAAACTCAACCCTTCCCGACGGCAAGGAATGGTCAGAGTGGCTAGTCCATCGACTAGATTGGACCCCCGACGCAAGCATCTGGTACGTCGACGGCGTACAAGTCGCCAAGATCGAATTCCAAACACCCCGAGACCCTAGCCAGGTCGTCTTCAACACCTGGAGCGATGGCGGGGAGTGGAGCGGGAAGATGGCGCTGAACGACGAGGCGTACATGCAGATCCAGTGGATCGACATGGTGTTTAACAAGACGGAGAGTGGTGATGAGAAGCGGGATGTTCTGGGCCGGAGGGATGGGGAGGCGGCGTGTGGCCTTGTGTGTAGTGTAGATGAGGCGGCGGAGGTTGGTGAAACCGTTGAGATTAAGAATGATGAGGTCAAGGACAACGGGTCGGCACAAGTTGGGCTGTCATGGATTGCATCTACCACGGTACTAGCAGTTCTTGCAGCTTCAATCCTTGGATAAGACGTTGGGAGCACAGCAGGTCGTCATCCCAATAAATGTAGAGAAAGCACTGTAGAAAATAGAGTGAACGATACCCTCAGGCGAATATATATTATATACTGAAGATATGAACAAGGCAAACAAAAACAGCAAACGCTTCAATGGTATTTTAAGCTTTTTACTCCCTTTTCCTTTAGAATTTCTTCACGTGAGCCGATCGAGCTACCAAACCTGCCATCATCCGGCCGAAAAACCAAGCATGCTTTCCAGAATAAAAAGACTCCGTCCGCACATTCGTGCCGTTTGTCAACCCATAACAAGCCATGCTTTCCCATTGTGCCCGCGCCATGATGCCTTTTCAAGAGAAGCCGCCCCCTTCAACACATTTCGCCTGTTCGTGCGTCATGTCGCGTTAAGATACCAGAAGCAGAAAGCAGTAAAGTGCGACTCCCAGAGAGTTAGAAGAATCATGTAAATGTAAATATGTGCAGTGAGGTACTCCTCCTGCTTTTTGCCACTCCCGTGTTTTCGCGTAAATGCAGCAGAGAAGAGCAAGAACTTAAAAAAATAAGTGGAGATTGTCCCCAAGCAGTGAACTCCGTGTCATGCACTGTACAAGGAATGTCGTTCCGTCGATGACGCGGTGGACAAAGTGGGGAGGTAACCAGAGTGACTTGGTGCGAGACGTTATCGTGTAGCTGTTGTCGGGCCCTTGAAGCATGGCCGGAGGCTGCCGTTGAAGTGCGCCTCGAGGCCCCTTCGCATTGTAGCGGCATACGACTGCACCGGGAGTGGCGTGATCGCCATCGGCTAAACCGAGCGCCACTTGTAGTGGTCCTTGATGCGCCGTCATGCGTCTTGCATGGTTCGCATCGCCTCGGAGAGGTCAGGATCTCTGCTGGCGTAGGTTTTAGATAAAGATGTGACTCTGAACTGTGATGTCCAAAATGGCTCATCTCATGTTCGTCTGGTCGAACTGATAATGCTGAGCAGGGAAGGCCATGCTCGCACTGAGTCCAAAGGGATCCCAATCCAGATTCTGGTCAAGGAGCTGCGTCATAGAAGGATACTGAGCGCTAGTTCCGGGAGGGTGGTTGTCATTATGAGCCTGGATGTGTTGGGCCGTTCCGTTGGAGCTGGGAGAGGGGAAGACTTGAGAGCCAGTGTCATTGAAGTTGGCAGGATATGGCCCAGGTCCAGGAGTCTCGATCTCGGAATCGTCAACCATATCGGCTTGGGCATCGTATTCTTGCTCTATTGAGTTCATTAGCTGCCGGTTCGGCTTGGGATGTGTGGGTGCGAAGAAGCTTACCAAGCTGCTCGATATGGTTCTGGAAAGCAGGTGTCGGATAGAATGACGCTCCACTATTGGGTGCAGTTGGTGCGGAGCGAGCACCATTCTGCATCATCTGTGGCCGGGGAGCTCCTGTCATGTGAGGCATCGGAGGACGAGCACCGACAGAGCCTCGGACAGAAGTATTATCAGACGGAGCCGGTGAGAAGGCAGCGTTGGTCGGGGAGTTCGAGTGCGACGAAGGAGTGGGTCGGTTATTCTTGGGGGAAGTGGCCGAGGAGTGAGGATGGAGCGGCGGGGGTAGCGAGCTGGCAGGCTCGGCCTTGGGGGCAATGCTCGAGTTGGACCTTCGGGACTGGTGGTGACGGTTCATGATAGCCCTCTGGATGGGAGGAGGCTGAACCATGTTCGGAGGCACATGGGTCGGTCCCAGGTTGGGGCTGCCTGTCTTGGCTCGAAGCTCGGCTTGTACATCAATGCCTACAGAGGTGTCTGGTCAGCTGCATAGCCCTGACATGAAGTGACATAGGAGTAAATGACTCACCCTTCTCCAGGAGAATTCTCTCAAGAAGAGAGTTCTTGTAACGAAGCATCAAACATTCATCAGCAGCAGTCCGGTGTGCCCCCTGAAGATTGTGCAGGTTGGACTCGTGGACACGGATTGTCTCCTCGAGCTGCTTGATGTACTCAGTGCGACGCTCACGGAAGGCAGCCTGGGCCTGGCGGTTGCGCTGCTTGCGCTCTTCCGAAGTGGCATAGATCTGGCCAGTATGTTAGCTTTCTATGGCAGAAAAGGAGACGTGGTTTGCAGAACAACTTACGGGTTTACGACCACCTTTGCGCTTGGGCTGCTGCTGATCCTGAGAGACAGCATTGCCTCCAGCAGCAGACTGAGCGTTTTGGCGTTCCTGGTCAGGAGTCGAACCCATAGACTCCTCGGAGTCCTCGCGGTGATGCTGCTGATGCTGCTGATGCTGAGGATGCTGAGGATGCTGGTTGCCGGCGATACCGCCGGCGGGAACCTGAGGCTTGCTGTCGATGGACATCTTGTCGGCCATAACTTGACCTTATCCTTCCACACTCATTCAGAACCGCCTCGACGACAAGGACGAGGATGACGCCACCGTGGAAGCGGTACCCTCAACGGTAGCTTTTCCACGCTGTCTCGCTCAACAACGAGCCGGGACTCGCTCCGGTCGGGAGAGAGCCGTGGCCGACGAGAATCGGCGCACCGGTGCCTCTGAACGGGCGCCGGGACGGAGATGGGGGCGTCTCTGGGAACGAGGACGGCGGTGCGGCAACGCGCGCGCGCCGGCAGGGTCTCAGAAGACCAAAACGGCAATAAAGACGGCGACCGGCGCTCCTTGTGGAACGCTTCGGGGGATCAGAGACGGCGTCCTGGCGGCCGTGTGGTGCTGTGCGGTGCTGTATTCTCGTGTGTAAAGTGATTCCCAAAAGCAGAAAGTATGATGCCGGAATGGATGCTGGTGCGCCCGTTTGACAGATGGATTGCGGGCGTTGCGGGCGCAAGAGATGGGGAGACGAAAGGGCGTCGCCTATCAGATTGCAATGCGCGAGTAAAAGTGCGTAATCTGGTGGCAACAGGCAGGGGAAAGCAGCAGACGAGCGGGCGCTGAGGGGGAGGTGATGGGCGAGGAAAACGTAATGTGTCGCAGTGAGAGTGAATAGCAGGGGTGTGTTATCTTTCAGCTGGAGGAAAGCTCAGATGGATGTACCTGAGCTTGGTTGATTTGCCTGCGTGGTGGTGGTCAAGCGCTGCTGAGAGTGACCTTGGAAGCTTTGGTTGATGGTCAGGCCAAAGGTGAGGCGAAGGCTTGGGGGTGACAGATAAGAGAAAAAGTGCTGTCAAAGAAACTTGTGTTGGACTGTGTCGAGCTGGGCAGGATGAGACTACGGGGGTGGGAAAGGCCAACGAGAGATAAGAGGAGAGACAAAAAGTGGGAGGCCGGCAGCGACCTTCTTTTATGTAATGAATATTTTTCTGGGAGACGTGGGCGATGGGAGGAGAGGGGGCTTGCTTTCTTAATTTTTACCATCAGGTGAGAGAGTACAGAGGGCGAGAGAGGTAGAGAAAGGTAAGAGAATATGAGCCAGAGTATGGGCCTCGTTAACAGGGCAGACAGTGGGTGGGAAAGCAGCATGAGCAAGAGACAGAGAAAGCGGGGGTGGTCTCCTCCCTCACCAACTCCCGTCTCCTCACTTCAACGGCAGGAACGGCCTTTGCGCTGGGAAAGCTGAGGGCCGACGTCGGGCCCCCGTGATGCCAGTGGTGGTGGCCTGGAATGTACACACATCGCTAACATTACAGCGTGTCATTTGCGAGTCATTCCTGCTAGCGACCCTTGTCCGCTGCCCACCCATCACCTGGGCCAGCCAGCCAATGCCCAATCAGAGGCCGGGGCCATATGAAAGCCACAGGAGACGTGGCCGGTGGAGCTGAGCTGGTTTTTAGGCTTTCGTGTCCAATTTTTAGGGAGCGTCACCCTTTCGGTTGGGACGCCTGACGCCCTGTAATGTCCTTCGCCTCTCCCTGGAAACGGATGGCTTCATGTGACCATTCAGGCCCCCCACGCGCAATGTACTCGATACTCTGCTTTTATCTTGCTCTTCCCAACTCCTCCGCCGATAACTCTAGGTTTCCCCTTTGATCTTCCAGTAAGATTTAGATCCCGCACTCAAGTCTGGGGAATTTCCCCTTTTTTTCTTAAACCCCCCGGTATTATTAGAACTCCAACTGCCGGTATGGGAATCTTCATCCTCTTCACGATCATTTCCCCATTATTGACATGTTAAAACCATTATGATGCCCAAGAACACCATCTGCACGGCCGTTTACTTCCGTCACTACTGCATCACATCACATGATGGTGTCCAGCTTTGCGTCGTCATCTAACCGGCGCCCCATGCAACTCACGATGCCATGGCTCCATCGCATCACATCACCGACAAGCAACACATCCATCTGCAAGATTCCTCCGAGCCCCATCACTTTTTCACTTTTCAGTTTTGACACTTTCGACTGGACAGACGGAAATTCGCAAAACTTTTTCAGCCTTTATTCGAGTCATAAAACGTAAGCGATGCGACCACGCTGGCTCCGCCTGCACCAGACGCCGCCTCCCAACACCCGTCCAATCGCCGTCGCACGTTGAGGCTGGCGATGCTCGCGATTGCTCAACGCTGCATGTGGGTACAGCAAAGGTACTGTGTCATTCTCAGGCCACGGATTCGTCTGAAAAGAAGAAGAAAAGTCTTCAGCCCTCCATTCACCCTCCATCCACGTTCCTTGTAACAGGATCAAATGGAGCGCCCTCCCTAGCCATACTCATAAGACATGCCCATGTCCCGTCGTACCCGGCTTGCTTGACCTGACAATCGCGATCGCAAAGCTGCGTTTGCCCTCATATTCTTTGCCCCATGGGTTTGACAAAGCACTACTCTACATCGGGGGAATAGCACGCATGGTGTGCATTTCAAAAGTCTCCATCGTGAACCCAATTCCGCTCTTAGTCTTGGCACCGCTTCTGCTACAGGTCCGCGGTGCTTAGACCAGGTCATGTGCCCATGCGAAACACCAGTTGCTGCATTTCCCTGCCGAGACATGCCCTCTCTTGACGCCTGGTATATTAGGGCGGAATTGCGAAAAGTAAAGAACAGGTACAGCAAAGCAAGCATCTCCGAGGAGCATGGATCGTTCTGTAAAGTACAGCACGCTATCTTCTGCAATGGCTTGTGGAGCCACGCCGGGCCCTCCGGTTTTCTGATGCCACCAACAGGGGCTTTACGCCATTCTGCACCGCGTGAACTGTAGCGACGACCTTGAGATTAATCTCACTTCGCCGTGTTGTGTTTCTAGAAAACACGTATTGCTTGATCTGATAGAAGCAGACATTGACTATCATGTCTGAAGCTCGGAAGCAATCCCCAGGCACAGACGCATCTCTCAACACCGCTCAGGAACCCGTTTGTGCGCCATGTCCTGGTGGCGTCCCTCAGCTGACCAGCAAATGTCGTTGGCATTGGATGGCCCACGTCCCACAATTTCGCTGTCTGTGTTGTGGGGAGAGACTCGGCGACGACTGGGTGTGTGAGCAAATTGTTCTAGAAGTTTTCTAGCGTCGCATTGGACCTCCGATGGTCGGCTTTTCAACAGCGAGTGATGCTCCGGGACATGATCGTAAATAGAGCCTCGTGCGACGATCTGTTGCGTTGGTCTGTGTAATGGTCGATTGATTGCCGTCCGTGCAGGGAAAAGGGGTCCTGTCAAAGTGACTAGACTGCCGCCGGTGTTCAGGGGACGAAAAAGCCCCAGCTGACTAGGGAACTCACGAGTCGCGCATAGTGTCGTAGACCTTTCATGAAGAGGTGAAGTTGGAAAGCAGTGCAGCGCTGGATCGCATTCCCCCACAAACAATACTTCCTGTGGACTCCGACATGTCTTGCCTTGGCTTGCCTTTGACAATTTGATTTCGGGCCTTTCCCCGGACTGTTCGGCATCTGGGGTAAAACTGGGTTTGCCTTGTCGATCATGACTTTTGAATTGATTCATAGTGACGTATTGACGAGCTGAGGGTCGCCCACTACTCTTGTATCGCATTATGTCAACATGAGATCAAATCAACAAGAAGCCCGAGCAAGTAAAGCAGAACCCCCCTCGACAGAGAAATATGATGGGAGACCTAGGTACCTTGATCCCTTTCCTCTTGGAATTAAGAGTTCAGCCCTGAGCAAGACAACAAGGTTTCAGGGTAGGTGCGCGGGTGGCCTTGGATACGGCATTGCCCTTCAAAAGCCTGCACAGCAGCATGGCATCCGCTCAACATGAACTCTCTTGAAGTGCAGAGTCTCAACTGTGACTATTTATTGACAACTTTCCAATGCTGCTGTTCCGGGGTCTATGTCATGAAGGTACAAAACCCATCGAAATCCCATCTCCAGGAGATACAGTGTGTGGTCGCCAAGCACTGTGCACGCAAACCCTGATTGGCCAATGAGCTCTGGAGCTTGGGCCACGTCCACTTTCGTCGAAAAGTAAACAAACCGCCCCGCCAACATCAACAAACCATCACTCATCCACCACACGCAGACCCAAAACCTCCGACCCAGAGCGCTTGACATCATACCATTCCTACTCCAGGCCACTCTCATTTCCCACCCGTTCAACGACACGCTCCAGGCCTGAGAGACCCTTGCTCCAATCTTGTGGCTCGCCTCAATTCCAGAGACACCGCTTCGCGAACTTCTATCCACAACGAGGTCACCCTAGACAATACTGACCTTTTCTCCAAATCTGCTTGTGAAGCTCTCACCGCTTCGCCATGTCGCCTCCGCGTCGCCGCTCGGCCCGGCTGGCCAGTGCTACTCCAAAGGTATGGTCCTTGACATCGCAGCTGTGATGCGATCAGTGTGTCGCTGACTTGTTCATCAAGCCTAAGGCTTCACCTGAGCTCGACTCACTTGCTGAGCATGATGAGTCGCCCTCAAAGGGCGCGTCCGCAAGCCTCGATACTACCCTGACCTCTCCTCAGCCCGTCCCCACGACTCCCAAATCATCCGCGATTAAGCCTCCTCACGAGGAGATGCATCCAAGCCATGTTCACCGCTCCACTGCCGAACAGCCTTCTTCTGCTCTCCGTCTAGGCTTCACCGACATCAAGAACCCCAACTCGCCTCGTACTGCAGCCCAGATGACGCCTTCCAAGAGCAGTCTTCCTGCATCCCAGTTCAACTTCCAGTTCTCTCGCCAGGCAGCGGCCGAGTCGCAGCTTAGTGATGAGGCCCAGCGCATGATGGAGGAGCTGCGTGAGAAGGCATCGCGATTCAAGGCCGAGCTTGTCGCTCAGCGCGAGACCGAAGGCAACACTGGTGAGCGAAAGATTGCCAAAGCCAAGGGCAAGTCTGGCCGGTACAGCGCTGCCCACATGGCTGAATTCAAGAAGATGGACTCCATTGAGGGACACGCTTCCGCCTGGCGTGCGCAGGATGGCCGGTTTACTCCTGTCGTGCAAGAGCTCAAGCGCTCACCGTCAAAGACCAACCTTGATGGTACCCCTCGTTGCCTGAAGAGATCGCCTTCCAAGGCCAACCTTGACGCGCCAGTTGTCACGCCAATTAAGCACAGCCTGAAGCGTACTATCTCTAGAGCCAACCTCGACGAGCCGCAGGAGTCAACACCTGTCAAGAAGACTCCACTCGGAACGACGCCTCGCAAGGTCGCGTCTGCCCGTGACCTGCCTCAGCCTATGTCTGCTGCGAAGCGAGTCAAGAAGCGCGAGCATGACGATGCTGCTAGCTCTCGACCTGTCTCACGCGATGGCAGCTCACTTCCCAGACCCAAGCCGAGCGCTGTTGACACTTCGAGCAGCTTGGCACGTTTGCTGAGCCCGACTAAGGCCTCAACTGCTCACTCTAGCTCAACCATCAAACCCACGATCACCCTCGTGAAGTCCACCTCGTCCAACAATCTACGAGCTGTTGCTCCGACTCCCAGCACCACTGCTACCGTATCACCCTCCAGAACTGCTGACTTTAAGCGGCGAATCATCAGCCCTGGTCGGTTACAGCGGGTTACCTCGCTGTTGCGCAGGAACAAAGCCACTGGCGAGAATGTGAACACAGCCATTCCTGGACCGACAGCTTCAGCTTCTCAGACTCCCAACCCACCACGTGTTGACAAGGCTCTACCTCCCGTGCCCTTGACGACGCCGCGCCGAAAGTTGACCAAGCATGTCTCCTTCACGCCCGAGACTTTCTGCAAGACAAATGGTCAAGAGACGCCTTCTCCGAAGAAGTCGGTGCCAATGTTCGGATCATGGCGGGAGAAGGGTGCTGCGCAGTACCCGGCTCTCGATGGTATTCTGAAGAAGTCCACCTCGGACGATGTTTCGTACCCAGACCTGTCCACCTTCAAGTCTCCTCTGCAGGAGATCAAGCCTCCTACCGGGGTGAAGGGCCCCGAATCAACACCAGGTCGCTTCACTTTCCGGTCGGACCACACCATCAACTTCAGTGGTGCCCCGGCGAAGGGCTTTGGGGCTTCACCAGGCCAAGCCAGCGTCCGTCATGTCCGTGGCTCTATTATGCCGACAGTCAACATGCCCGGCAACTTCCCCGAGCCGTCCTCGCCCACCTCGCATCCGGACAAGGAGAACAAGGAGCCCGAGCAGCCACTGATCAAGATCACCGGTGTACCTCATGGTATGACTAACAAAAAGAGACATCGCCCGACCTGGAGCGAAGAGGAAGCTGAAGAGGAGGAAGCGGAGCGGACTTCCAAGAAGCGCAAGAACGAGCACGTCCCGGAAGGACAGGCTGTCGTTGCACCGCGCCTGGCGGTTGCAACACCGACGAGGAGTGTCAAGAAGCTGCAGTCCGCCCGCGCCGTGAGCCGTACGCCTGGCTCACCGAGTCCTGCGAAACGTAGTGGCGGCCTCAGCCTCAGCCGGCTGAACATGCTAGCTCGCCCCAAGAACCGTGTGTGAGTGGGGAGCTTAGACTCCAAAGGAAGTATGTGGACGATGGAGGCTTTGCTGGACTGTCGGTCCTGGACGATGCTTTTGTGTGTGGAACTATCCATTGCTGTCTGTGTATGGCACCTTTGAGATTGATGATTTGTGCATTTCGCTGATTTGGATTCCGGGTAAAAGGACAAGGGGCGCTGATAGGAGTTGCTGGTCACTGGCCATGCGATGTACAATATGGATCGGATCAAGGCGTCTTCAGGTATCAGGAAAAGGGTTAAGCTTTCTGTTTGCAGCAAATTGATATCTCGATATTCTGAGATTCGTGGTCGTTCGTGAGGATGCTCGAGGCGCAGTCACAACATGGCCCTCCTTCCTTGAGTGAGCATGATGTCCACGTGCACGTAGAACATAAGGCTTAGGCCTCAGGCTGTGTTGACATTGTGAAGCCAGCCAAGGAAGTATCTTGCGCCCGCCAACCTCACTTTTCAGTATAATTATGCGTCTATCTTTGGTTGCTCACTTCACCTGACGCATCCTAGCCCTCCCAGAGTTCTCAGCATGACGACCACCCTCCCCACGGCTTCCTCGCCGCCTCTATTCACCTGCACATTCTGCCATCACCTGTCAACTGGCCGCGCCCATCTCCTCGGCCACTCTGCCCGTCTCACCTGCCACGCCTGCTACTCTGCTCTCCTCGACCTCTCCATTTGCTAGGTCTGCGGAGAGATCGTGTTCCGTGGAGGCGAATGCGTGAGCTTCGGATGGCTGTTTTGGCATCGCGGGTGTTACGGATGTCTTCTCTGCGGAAGTAGAGCGGTGTGCCAGGGACCGACAATTGGGGAGCTGTTTGAGGACGACGAGGGGAAGAAGGAGTTAAGTATGCCGCCTTTGTGTGCGTATTGTGTGGTTGAGGCAGAGGTGGATGGGGTGAAAGGAGAGGATATCCTCAAGAAGGGGATGGAAAGGGTGGAGAGATATGACGGAGGAGTGACGAGGTGTAGGTTGGAGGAGAAGGATAGGCCGCTGAGAGCTGGTCTTGATGGCATCACAGACGAAGATGGACATACACAGTTGAGGCTGGACTTCTCTGTGCCCGCAAACTCGACTATCTGGGTGGACATCATCGATCCTATCAATGGCCCGTCATTCACACCTAACCCCCTGAAACCAATGCCATGGTTCATGACCCGACCCTTGACACCTGGTATGAACGCACTTCGCAGACCATCAGCTTTGGATCGATATCTCCATAGCCCGTCACCTCTGAGTCTGAGTTCGCCATCTGCAACATCAACAGTCTGTCCATCGAGATCACCGACTCCTGTGGCCGCCCCATTTGAGAAGCGACCTGTCACACCGTTCGATATGTCAGAATCAGTGGACTCGACGGCTAGCTCCCGCTCACTTGAGACTAAACGACAACGAACGTTCTCGATGATCAGAGAAGAGCCATTGCTCCGGCCATCATCTCGTCGCGAAATGAAGCCTCGATGCACAGGAAGCGATTCAGATGAGTACTCGACGGCGATGGAATGGCCACAGGTGTCATTGGATGCGATGTTGTGCGATAGGGCCACGTCTTCTACACTACCTGGCCATGCTCGACGGCCAGAAGACAGCAGGTTGGGATCTGTATCACCCGAACAGTCGACTGAATACCTGCAGCGATATCAGAAAGCTGGTCGGAGACACAGAGATGAGGTTGAAGAGGGCGAGGGTGAAGATGCCGGATGCAGCCGAGGGAAGAAGAAGAGAAACGTTGGTGCAGAGCTTCGACGGTTGTTCATGGGGAGGTGAATAACGGGTGCAGGAAGAACCAAAACCCTCCTATGGGTTGCCAACATAGCTATTAGCATCAATACGATTATTCGTCTTATTGCCTGAGGTAACCTCTCGCTTCCCGAGGTCAAGTAAACCTCCATCATGAAGCTTCCCAAACCGTCGCCTTACCATTACGTCAGCTGGCACACCTCATCGGCCATCGGCATGGCGGTACCTGCATACCACCGCCAATTGCCGCGCTGCGACAAAGTACCTACCTTCTCCATTTGCGGGAAACGGAGGTGCCCTAATCCACACCCTCCCTATTCCCATCGCGGGCACACAAATTATATTTCTCTGGATAATGGACCTCGACCACGAATCTGAGTATGCCGTGCAAAATGTATACGTGCCAATATAAGAACTGCAGTGAATCAAGAGCCGCACGAGAAAGTCAATTGAGGTGATCATTTGCATCCGAACTGAAGGGATCGTTGAATGCAACGGCTATGCTTGAGCTGTTACAGTTCCAGGCTTATTCCGTCTGCTGCTGCTGCCAGTGCCCGTCGACCCCACTCTAATGCGCTGAAGCAGTGAGGTCACAGCGGTAGCCTCGCAGGAACCGCCTGGCTGCTTGCATCTGGACTGAACCGGAACTGAACAGCAAGACCAAGACCGAGACAAGACAAGACAGGGTTCAATTCACTCACCCGTGATTCTCCCGGCCACCTGTTCCCAGCCCAGCCAGGTTCATCTCTCATTTCCTAAAAAAAAAGTCTTGCGTAGGCCTCATCAAAAGACAAGGGATACCTGGACTCGGATGAGTATTACTAACCTAGTGCTAGCTCAAGTGACCACCCTTAGGTACCTGTACAGCGGCTGAGGCCAGTAAACTTCGCGCTGGCCGCAGTCACATCATCACCCACATTCAGCCCGAATCCAGCTACAGGCCCCAAAAACCCACTGCGCTTGCACACAACCAATCTCTTGCTGCCTTGGCCCCGTTTCTCTCTGGCCCTCCCCCAAAGGAACCTCGTTTTTCCTCTTCTTCCTCTTTCTGCTATGCGCTCGTGACGTCTGTTCACTTCCACCATCCCTCGATCCCACCCACGATCTCCCCCCGAATACCCCTTCTTTTTCTCGTCCAGAGAAGAAAAGGAATCAACAGCCGCAGCATTGCACCATCAATAGACCGAAGCGTCGCCTTTTAATCCCCTTATTTTGAGCCGCCTTGACCGCAGGCGACAAATCCCCAGGCGTCCAAAATGTCCTCCGCGGTTGTTTCCAAGGTGCGTTTTTTTCAACACTGTCCAGCTTGGTCTTGACGCAGCATTCGAGATGGCGCATCCCTCTGCGACCGCTTCAGTGAGGTCATTGGAGCTCTTGCGATATCAAAACTGTGGTTTTAGGACTCGAGTCCATGCTGCGTCATGGGCCTGGACTTGCTTCTTCATGTTCAATTGCTGACTCGTTTACTCACCAGAACCTCTACGCCGCTCTCGGTACGATACCTCAATCCCTCTATCCTCATCAACCACGTATCTTCTCGATGTGCCGAGGCGGTGTAAAAATCCGTCGTCATCTCGGAGACTTGCCGTGGCCGACGCAGATTTAGAACGTGGATTTGACATAAGGGCCACTCAAAATGGAATAATGGAAGCTGACCATGCATCTTGTCTACAGGCAATGACTCTGACGGCGAGGAGAAGCCTACCGTCCCTGTCAAGACCGTTGACAAGGTGAACGCTCGCACCGGCAAGCGCAACGTCGAGCCCCAGGCTCCCGTTCGCGGCACCGGTGCTGGTGGCAACCGCCGTGGCGGTGGCCTCGGTGGCAACGATGGTGGTGAGTACTCGCGCATCTACTATCATTTGGATGAGCGAAACAATGCTAACGATGCGTGCTTCTACAGCTTTCCGTGACCGTGGTGCTGGTAGCGCCCGCAACCAGGGCCGCTCCACCGAGGAGGCTCCCCGTGAAGCCCCCCGTGGTGGCGCTGCTGCCCGTGTCCGTGGTGGTACGTAACTTTCTAAGGCGATGGTATTTGAAGACCATAGCCGCTTTCCGCTTGTGCGGATTCTCCCAAGGACATCTACTCACATGTTGCAGGACGTGGTGCTCGCCGCACGAACGATCGGGATGACCGTCACCCTGTTAGGGCCACTGGAGGGTAAATAACCCAATCATGTTCTCAATATTGGGCGCTCTCGTACTGACATATTGCAGCGGCTCCGACAAGCAGGCTGCCCAAACCGGCGCTGTTGAGGGCCAGGCTGAGCTCAACGATGAGCAGGCCGCTGAGGCTATCGCCCGCTCCGAGCAGAAGGAGGCCCTCGCCGAGGATGCCGCCGGTGAGGAGCCCGCTGAGCCCGAGGACAAGAGCATCTCCTACACCGACTACCTTGCCCAGCTGGCTGAGAAGAAGCTCGGCCTTGATACCGGCCTGAAGGTCCGTGAGGCCAACGAGGGCTCCAAGGTCGACAAGAAGTGGGCTGATGCCAAGCCCCTCGAGAACGAGGAGGAGGAGTACTTCGCCGGCTCCGGTGGCAAGACCCAACGCCAGAAGCAGCAGAAGGTCAAGCAGACCATCGACTTCGACCCCCGCTTCGTCGAGCCTGAGCGCTCCGGCCGTGGCCGCGGTGGTGAGCGTCGTGGGGGTGACCGCGGCGGCCGTGGCGGCGAGCGTGGCCGTGGTGGACGTGGTGGTGAGCGTGGCGCTCGCGGTGCTCCCCGTGGTGCTCCTCGCGGCGGTGCCCCTCGTGGCGGCCGTGGCGACTCTGCTGCCATCAACACCCGCGATGAGTCTGCTTTCCCCAGCCTCGGCGGCAAGTAAGCTTGCACGCCCAAACTGCGCGGGACCCATGTGTCCTCTCGACCAAGTTCTCTTGAAAAGGGGAACCGGATGACGATACATAACATGAGTTCGGGGATCTGTCTCTCTCATCTGTAACGAACGGCGCGTGTCCCAACAACACCCAAAAAAACCCCAAAAGCTCACCTTGAATGGATCGACCCCGGCTGGTTGCGAAGTGGACTCATTTTTTGCAAATGGACAAACATGTTTCGAACAAAATTCTTCAAGCTCTGTTCTCTATCCTTCGACACGTTGGCTTTTCTCCTTTTATCCTTAAGCAACTCTCTTGCGAAGGAGTTTGGAAGGGGCCCTTTTCCCGATACTGCGTCAATGGCGAGGAAAATGGGAAGGAGGGTAGTTCTTTTTGCAAGAAATGACAAGGGGAAAGGAAAAAGGATCAAATGATGAGAGGAGCGGAAAGGAAAAGCCTTCGAGAGAGAAAAGGGGATGGAGGATGAAGGGTAGTGGCCATCAAGGGCAAAAGAAAAATTCACTGGTTGATTATGTTTGTGACAATAAACAGGAACATTTCTCTGTCCCTTGTTTTCGTGGTTGCTTGATCGTATACCGACTTGAACGCCTTGCATGACTGGTGCCGCCCAACGGGGGATGCTATCGACAGGTTCGGTGTGTTGTTGCATTCGGTTCGAGCTCATGCAGTGCCAGCTGTCATGGCATGAACTCGAGGCCTGCGCCCTCTTTCGGTGCTGAGTTGTACTGACCTTCATGCAGATGGCTCGTCAAGTCGGTGCTGGGCCTGCATGTTTAAGTGATCGATCTACATCATGGCTGCAGCGAGGCACTCATAGGCGTTCTTCGCGGCATCCAACAGCCTGATGGATCCCAAGCATTAGTACTGCCGTGTATCCCTCGGGGAGACGAGAGCCAGGCAGGCCCCAACCGCACGAGACTCACAACAAGCGACATGAGTGGAGCGGAGCTTGCTGGGCTGGCCATTGCGTTGGCGGGCGTTGCGTTGCAGCTAAATACAGCTCGTATTACGGTGAAGGATGCACCCGAGGACTGGCTCAGATATCGCAAAGCAATGGATCTCGCTGCATCAGGAAGCCGCCTTACTGTTGCAAGCTAGGAGAGCAGTGGCTAACTATGTCGCAGACCCTGAACGTGATCCAGAAGATCCTGGACGAATGCCCCATTCTGGATGAGTGGCAGTTGGATCGTGGCAAAGACCAGCCGAGAGTTCCTCTCGGGACCAGTCTCTGTGAAGAAGTTCGCAAAGTCCTTGTGAACGCTGAGGAGCTGTTGCAACCGTACAACAACCTTGCATTTGGCTGGGAGAGGATCAGGTTGGTATTCATCCCTTCTTTCCTTTTTGCTGCCAACAATCGTCGTATCTACGACTCTATCGAACATGTGGAGAAGACTTGCAACCAGCTTCAACTGGTGCTTACAGCAGGCCTGCTCCACGTGAACACTGAATGGTATGGCGAAGATGAGGAAGCGTTTTATTTGATGCAGTCCATAGTGCGTGGTGGCACCGTCCGACAGGTGGCCAAGGCGGACAAGCTTGGTCACTTCCTTGTTCTCGCCTAAATTACAAAGATTTCCTCAGGGATAAAGCGAACACTCATGGATTATACTGGATAAAGGTAATGGAACGTTGTGATAGCTTCGACCTTGATCTTACTGTGAAGATATGGGTGGCATGGAAGTTGCGCCAACACGGGAAAATGAGGTGGACATGTGCAAAAAAGACTGATTACATCGCTTTGCGACCAGTCTTATGATATGCAGGGTATCATGTGCTGTCCCTCCTTTCCACCTCTCTGAACATCATGATGTGTGTATTCCTCCACATGGCAGAGAGCCCTTATCCTGTAAAATGTCATTCCATCCTTCCATATGCCCCCCTGAATCGTAAACAAACAAATGAGACATGATGTGATTTTCCTTCCAAATGTTCCAAGCACAGGTAAAAATGCTTTCCATACACTTGTCAGAACAGATTGAGGCGCTATTATATGCTTCGCAGATGCGCTTGATGCTTTTGAACAGAATGTGCATTCCCCCCTCCTCGGCGCGTCTTTCGATGAAGAAAGCATGATCATCTGAAAGACCGCATTGACTTATTCGCTAGTGGTGAGGCTGCGTTGCCAATGCCCAAAGGATCTGACCTTGAGGTATCTCGCAGGCGGCCGCCGCGCATGTTCGGTGTCTGAGAGCAGAATGGGCAGACGTAAACGCTGGGGATGGTGCGGCGGGTGATGTTGATGCAGCGTCCATGGAGCCACATTTCGCAAGATTCACTAAGGAGCACAAAATTAGTTGCTGCAGTAAAGATAGAGGGAAAGTGAGCAAGGGCAGCTTACCATTGCATCATGTAGCCATCGCTCTCATCTGTCCGGTTACGATGGCAGATGCAACGCACCCCACGACCCTCCATTGGCCAAGCTGACGCCTGTGGCGTGGGTGACTGTGAGTTGCCGGGATGCAGACGGCCATTCTGCACGGACCGACGCTGCCTGCTCTCCATGACCTTACGCAACTCACTCGCAGCATCTCCTCCACCTTCCTGGTGCTCTCCCATGACTGTCTCCGCCTCGCTCTCCTCATCATTCAAGCCACCGTTCAGACCCTCAATGGTCGTCGTACTGCTGCTCTTGTCGCTGATGCTGCGTCTTGAAGAGTGAAAGATGGAGCCGACAGGTTTCAGAGGATCGGGTAGGGCGAAGGAGGCGTTGAATGATGCGTTGCGGCTGGGGATGATAATGGGCTCGTCGTCGGTCTCGGAGCTATCATCCTCAGAGTCAGGGGACCCTCGACCCAGACCATCTCTTGCAGACTGGCTTCGAGAAAGTCCCGGACCGCGGGAGTCGGTCATCATAGTCGACTCAGCTCTCGCCCTGCCGCGCGAGTCAATCGTGAACCTGACTTGTGCTCTTTGCCTGGCCTGGTTAGGCGACGATTCGGGAATAGAAGCCAGTGCAGACAACCGCTTCTGGTGCTTAAAGGGTGAAACACGTCCCGATTGTCTCGGAGCTCCAGCCAGGTTTTGTTCAGACCGTGAGGTAGTGAGACTCGTCAGAGACCCGCGACCCATTGCCTTCTTTCCCCTATTCTCACTGAAACTCCTGCTCAGACCTGGCCGGAATGACGGCTTGATGGGTGAGCTGGCAATAGCGCGATCTGGTAGCTTACCGCCACGTGCGTCCTTGGTATTTCCGTTTCGACGACCAGTGTTGGCGCGGCTCGGCGCTGGCCCATTGGTGGTGTCAAGACCGCTGGAACGTGCGCCATTGAAGCTCAAGTCCATCGCGGATGTCTGAGGTCGACTGAGGAGTAATCCAGGGTTCACACCATCTCCCATATGCGTGATACCAAAGGGGTCTTGCATGCCGTTAAAGTTGTCCACATGCGCGAGCGTGTTGCCGGGTAATTGCTCGGTCATGACTGGTTTTGGGGCCAATGCTCGCTCACGTCTTGCCGGTTGAGGCTTGTCCTGTGAGGCCTGGGGAGCAGGTGGTGCTGATGGTTCTTGAAATAACTGCGGCTCACTACTCCAATCGAATGAGCCCATCTGCCTGTGGTGTGACGGCGCGGCAGCTGTTTGGAACATAGTGGCATCTGCAACAGAGAAGTCCAGGTCCATGCCCATCGCTGCCGGATCCCAGAAACTCGCTGGACCAGTAACCGGGGCTGACATGGGATATCCGAACATATCGGTTCCAGACCCTATAAAGGCAGCCATGTCCTGCTGCTGAGCCATGCTGGAGAAGTCAGGCTGACCGTAGGTCTGCTCATCGTTCATGGTGGATTTGGGAGCGAGCTTGCGCCCTCCCTTGTGTGTAGATGGCGGTGGAGTGGCGGTCTGGGTAGGTGGCTCGCTCGTAAGTGTACCGCGGCGGACTTTCTTTGAGGATCGGGTCTTAGGGCTGAAGAGAGGTTGCTGCTGTGCCGCAGGAGAGTCGTTTAGTAAAAGTGCAGAGCGAGGGGTAGAGGGGACTCGACAAGAGGGATCGAGGGGTGGTAGCGGTACGTTTGGATCGGGAGAGAACTGTGTCGCATGCGAAGCAATCTCGGCAGCCACGCTCTCTATGGAGAGTAAGCGCTTGTGCGCCGTTGAGACGGAGACTGGTGTGACGGGAACGAAGTCGACGAAAGGACCGTTTGAGCCTCTGAGGTTGCCGGGAGTGGCGTTGAAGACCGAGTAGTCCTCGGCGAAGATCGGGGTCCAGCCGCCCGACTCGCTGAAGGAGCCCTGCTTGGGCCTGGGGGTCTGAAAGACGGGACTGGGAAAAACGGCAACGTCAGGGGTCTGCTGGGGTGTCGGCGGGTGCGGATGTGTAGCGTTTGGATCTCCAAAGCTGCTGGATGGAAGAGAAAGTGGGCATGGTCAGTAAAAGCGGTCCGAGACATTGCATTCGCGAGCAGGACGAAGGTTGAGGGTTAGATAGGTTTGGCATACCTGGAAGAGCGTCGATCCCCACTCATAGCAACTCGGGTAGGCGAGAAGGCAGCGCACAATTGGGCATTTCCAGGGGTAGAAGATTATTCTGTTGAAGGAGTATGCCGTGTGGTATGGTGTTGATGGCTGTTGTGGAGGCGGTGTTGGTGGTTCTTGTCAATGTAGTATCGTGCGGCGTAACTGAGAGGAGCACAGCGGCAATCGAGATGATGGTGCAACAACGAACAAAGTTGATTAAGAGTCGCAGAAATTCGGGGGTTCGAGGAGGTAAATGGGTCGAAAGAATTATGTTGTCGAATGCAGGAGCTAAACTCGCACAAGGGATGGCAGAAGAGGCAAATTAGGAGGGCAATAGTAGGATATCTGGAGAGTCGATAAGAAGGGATGGAGTCAGCGGTTGTTCGGTTGCAGGTTGTGTGAAGGGATGGAGACAGCGAAGGTGGTAGCGCCGGAAAACAATAAGAGTCGCAGAGATAGGGAAAATGCAACAAATGGGAGGGGAAAAGAGATGAGGAGAGACAGTGGCTGGCATGTCACTCAGGGTTGGTTTGTGTCAGCACGTACCTGGATCATATGCATAAAGCACAGATAGAGAGAGAGAGGCTGAGAGACGAGGAGAATCAAAGCTGAGGCGAACGACACAGAGCAGCAGCGGAGAGTGCTTGCGATTGGAGGTGAGGGGCAGCAGCACACCACAGCTCCAGAGCCTTAGCGAGTAGCAAGCAATAATGCAAGCAAAGCAAGGGAGGGTGGGTGATCCTGTGGCTGGCGGGTCGGAGAGGGCCGAGGGAGGGAGAAAGAGAGCAGAGAAACCCGAGACTGAGTCGACGATAGAGGGAGGAAGGAATATGGCCTCGACCTGTGTTCAGGTGAGGGAGGATTGTAGAGAGAAGCAGGGCGAGATGCAGCAGCAGAAGAGAAGGAGGAAAGGCAAACGCAAAGGCAGAATCGAAGCGGAAGCGGAGGAGGCTGCAGTCAGCAGAGCAACGGTGGAGAGAGTGTCAGAAGCGGTGCAGCGCAATGCAATACTGTACAGTATAGTGCAGTGTGCTGAGGGTTCGGTGCAGGCAGTACGATGGATGGGCCTGTGCATTAGGCATTTGGTTTCCGTTACTTGGGTGGGCGACGGCAAGTGTTGCCTGGAGCTCGCTGGATCTTTAGCACCGGAAGATTCATTATCACGGTGAGCATGCACCCGCAAGGAGCCCCGCAGGCGAGGAGGACTCGGCAATTCGTCTTCGACCCAACACAGCCGACGATGGGATTGGATTGGGTTGATTAGGTCCAGTCCAGCCCAGTCAGTGGCTGGGAGGGTGGGATGGGTAGGATCGATGGATGGATGGTAAGGTTGCTAGAGCGGGATGGATGCATGCATTGAGCTGGAACCAGGATCATGACTTGGACATGACTGGCTCAGGGCACGGATTCAGGCACAGCCATCCACTTGCTCAGGTACAGCTCGACCCCGTTGGGACTGCGAGCATGTGGTGAATCAGAGTTCACAATGGGGCGAGGGAGGACATGGTCGAGCATAAGCTTGAACTCAATTCACGATACGGTACCTTTACGCCGGTGATGCCGTGGCTGACATGATGTGCTGGAAATGATGTGACCAGACCACAGCAGCACCAGCGGGCCCCAACAGAATATCACGTAGAGGGCTTCTCGACTCCTCTTTCGGAATAAGGACATCCTGGGGAAGATGCAACATCTATTGCCACCGTCAGGACACATCGCTCTGTCGTATGACGCTGTCTCGGACTGCCCTCGTCCAACCGATCTGGGGCCTGTACCTGCATCTGCGACACCTTAGCAGCCGCCCATAACTCCAGGCCTCTGCAGGTCAGCCTCCCTCCCTCCCTCCACGATTTCGCTTGCCTCCTCACCTGGCCAACAGACACACGACCTGCAACGACGACAGCATCATCATCGTCACCACGATAGTCTTCACAGTCAGCGAGGCACCTTCCCGAACAGCTTTCCTCTCCACAAACAGCTTCTCATTCCAGATTCACGCACCCTTTTCCCAGATCTCGATCACACCCCAGACTAGTTTGTGGGTCGCCATTCATCTCTGCCAGGATCATCGGCCTTAAGCTATCAACTTAACCTGATGGAGGCTTGCTTCTGAGTCCTTTCCAGTGCCAGTATCCGACAATTCCCATTTCCAGCACATGTGCCAATCTGCAGATTGCCCATGGGCCCCTCTTTCTGCTCGGACACTTGTTCCTCCTAGTTTTGTCGCCCGTATCTGTATCTGGCCATTTCGGGATCTCGTCCAGGCTGAGGCGGGCAGTTGGAGGCTAAGAATCCACCTCAAAGCAGGTTTGCTGACTTCCTAATCCATGCATGGCCCTGCACGCGAGGGACAATATTGGCCGATGGAGGTGAGCTGCCTTGCATTGGGGCATGGAGCTGTTGTTCCTCTATCGCCTTGACCACAGTCAGTGAAGCGCCCAGCTCCAGGCACCGGACTGACCAGGGTTATGTAACCCTGGTTCACTCATTCGCCCCTCTTGAGCCTCCCTCCCGCCGAGGGACACCAGTGATGTGACGAGGCAATAGGAAGCATGTAGCCCGCATTGTATCGTAACAACTTGAATTCAGGACTGCTGTTTTTTATTATTACTTTTATTCTATTCTCCTCGGTAAATGCATGGCAATACCCATCCTCGGCTTTCTTCCTGCCTTTTCCGAGGATTCTACTCTGCAACCCGGCCTTCATGCCGATGCCGGCTGCCCATCTGCCCTGCCACCACCGACTAAAAACCCCGAAGCCCATTCTCCAGGGTCCCCTCCTCCCTAAAAATACCACTACAAACAGCTTCACTTCTCCGAGACGTCATTTATAATGCGGGGCACAACCCCAATTCCTTCACGAAACTTGCTCCGTGCTTCTACACAGTCAAGTGTATACTTGAAACACGACCTTCACCATGGCTGAGATAACACTGTCGTCCTTGGAAGCGACCACTGCGGTCCCAAGGTTCGTGAGCACCGAGTATCGGAGGGGCACGAGGGGCAGAGGGTTTACTGATATTGGCGACTTTCAGGTTGTGAGCGACGCGATCAAGGCAGGACTGACAGCGAGCAGAGTGGCCTGCATTCGATTGATATCATATTGACAACAACTACCTCTTCTTGATCCTCAGGACCATCGGGCAACACAGCTCTGGTGCTGGCAAGTTCAACCTTCAAGAGCACCTCATGGGTGGTGTAAGCCTCTCCTACCTCTCTCCCACCGGCACCTCAGCATACTGACAAGGACTACACAGTGCTCCACCGACAAGCACGGCAACCATCTCACCGACGAGACCCTGTCCGCCTATAAATCCACCCACGCCGTCCTCCTCAGAGCCGTCGGCGGTCCCAAATGGGTTACAGGTGCCGTCCGTCATGAGCAAGGCCTCTGTCTGCAAAGGCACCCACTTCGTTATTGTCTATGAGCTCACTGGTGGTGTACACTTCCGTGACAGGACGTGGCTACGCCATGGATAGAGAGCCTTACTCTCGGGCTAATATCAAGAGAGTTGTCAGACTGGCTGACTTCTTGGCGTTCGGTCTTTGGATAAGGCGAATGTCCGAGTGACGAGTCGATTGTGGAGGAAGGCCATGAACGATACTTTCGAGAAGGACTTCCCAGATCTAAAGATTAAGCACCAGCTGATCGACAGTGCGGCGATGATCATGATCAAGAATCGTTGCCATGATGTTGCGCTACGCCCTGAATCTCCCCAAGGAAGCTGCTGTCCGAACTGCTATCGATGCTGGCCTGCGGACGAAGGATATGGGTGGCTCAGCTACCACCAAGGAGGCTGGTGACAAGATTAAGGAGGCGCTCGTCAAGGTTCTGTCAGGTCAGACGGAAGACGAGACAAGTCAAATGAAGTCAAATGAAAGTAAAAAAGCAAGTCAAGAGATGAACATATCCAACTGATCCTATATGGACCATGGTGCTTTGCTTAAATCGTAATAAATATTACTATGCGCCAACATCTACGCAGTACGTGCCCATCACGGCGGGAGAAGCAGGTACAAGCATGAAGGAACAGCATATTCCAGTCCAGTTCAGTCATTGATATCTAATCTAAAGTACCTAAGCTAAGAAACGTTTCATCGAATCTCATCAGTGTCCCAATCCCCCACCAACAAAGCAGCCAGCCAGCCGAAAAGAAGACAGCGCCGCGCTCTTCCCAATTTCCCTCCCATTCCCAAGGAACGGTTCCACACAAGGAGATTCGTTTCCCATTGCCCCCTCAGAGGAGGGTTCTTTTCCATTTCTTTGGTATCGTTGGGTGATCTGGAAACTTTTCTTTCCAAGTCTTCCCTGACGATGTGTCCAGCACACGGAACCAGTAGCAAGAGCAGAAACAAAAGTAAAACGCAGCAGGTAGACATGGTGACAGAAGGAAAAGAGAAAGACAAAAAAAGGGGGGGAGTGGTGAAGTGGATACAGACAGATAAGCGTGAACCAAGCATGGCTCTACAGGTATAATGATTGACAAAGTAAGGAAAGGGGGTGTTCGTGAGCACGTGCATATCGTTCTCTCCTTCTCTCTTCGCTCAAAAAAGTTCCGTTTTCCAAGGTAAAGGGTATATACAAGGAAGGGTAAAAGTTTCGAGTCCAATTCAGAGAGACAAAAACGCATTCGACCAAAATTGTGTGTTGAAGAAGAAGAATAAGCGCAACCAAGAAGTCATCGTCACCATCTCAGATCATGTTAGGATACGGTCCGTTTCCTTCCATGATCTGAGGCGATGCCAACGTCGTTGAGAAAAGTGGCGGAGGCACGATGGAAGTTTGGATCATATGCTGTGGACGAGGTTGGGATGTGAGATGTGTATGAGGAGGCATGCGTATTGAGGAGGTTGTGGGCGTTGAGCAAGGGGCTGCCATGGATGTTGTAGGTGTCATCTGGGGTGTTGCAAGTTGTTGCTCGGGTTTGGAGGGCTTGTTGGGTGCGTAGGGGCCGGTGGGAGCTTTAATGAGACCGCTCTCACGACGGCGCTTGGGTGTGTCTTTGACCTTGGGGTGAGAGTGACACTGGGAGAATGTAGTTAGTATAAGGAATCGTGTAAGGAGTCGTGGGAAACCATACCTTGTACGCATGCCGGAACCAAGTCGTGCCCTTCTTCTTGCTGCTCACGAGGGCAATCCATTCATTGCAGCTCCCACATAGCCCCTCCCAAACATCTGGGTTGCCATCCATGCGTCTCGAATCCTGAGGCTCCTGGAACGGGCTTCCTGTTGCAGCGCTGATGCCATGGGTGAATGACTTGTCATACCAAAAGGCCGAGTTCTTCAACACGAGCCATCGTCCTGGCTTGCAGATACCACACCATCCCTCCCTCTTGTTTCCATGTCCACGAACCCAACGTGGTGTGTACAGATCACCCTCAAACCGCAACTCTTGCTCGTGGGGCTTCATGTCCGGGTCCTCAGGGTCCATGTCCTCCGGTGGAGGAGGGATCTGCTCCTCTTGAAGAGAGGCGAATAGATCCGGGGGATCGGAGAGATCGGCGTAGTGGCCGTGAAGAGTCTGAGCGTCCGCGTTGCTTTGGAGCATGCGGAAGAGGCCGTGGGAGAGCAGCGGTGCAGGGTTTTCAAGAATTCGGCCGTTGGACGGAAGGGTGTGGGAGGGGAGCTGAGGAGGCATTTGAGACGGGAGCTGAGACGGGAGCAGCATGCTGTTGCGTTGATAGACCGGCGCACTTGCCATGAGGTATGGCTGCTGGGCTGCTCAGAATGTCAATGAGATGCCTTCACTCTGATCGTTAGGGGGAAAAAACTTACCTTGACTCGAGGCCATGAAGTCATGGCCGCCATTGTAAACGTAGGGTGCTTGTCTCCTCACCTGGGGTCCGTAAGATCCTGTCGACCAACGCTTCGCAGCCCTTGAGTTCTCGACGCTGTAGGGTGCAGATCTGACACCGGGACGGGGAGAAGGAGAGGCGCCCCTGCCACGGCTCTGGGTCCTGACCAGTTCCGAGCGTCCCTGAGGGGTCATGCGTGGAGAGGCCACTGGTGACAGATGTGTCGAGGACATCAGTGAGGTGCGGTTCGACATTGGTGGATAGTCAGAGCCAAAGGATGGGGCCTCGGACATAGCGGCTGAGAAGTCGTCGTAGGAGGGCATGTCAGAGGAGGACATGGTGAATGATGAGCCGGACATTCGTCGAGGATCAAGCTTTGGGTCGTAGTACGTCGGCTCTCCCTCATGAGACATGCTCTGGTATAGGTCAAGGATTGGGATCACTTCATCAGTCGTGTAAGCCTGCCCAATGGGTCCTTCGCGATCCAAGCCATGGAAATCCAGGTTCTCTTCAGAAGGCTTCTGGTTCCAGTATCCTGTCCGTCTTCTCTTAGCCCCAGGGGTTTCCTTATCATCAGATTCACAGGGCCTGGACGAACCGTTGTCTATTGCTGGCCTGTAGAGGTCCTGGTGCATGGATTGAGGACGCGACGAGGTAGCAGCGTCGGTGGGAGTCTGCTGTAGAGACTGAGAACTGAAATCCCAGGATGGAACCGGGGAGCAGTCATCGCCCAGGTAGTAGGAGAAGCTGTTGGGAGCGTGGGTCGAACTTGGACGTTGCCTCGGCTGGGAGGTCGGTGTTGTCCAGGCCGGGTCCGAGGACGCCGTCCTTTCCAACTTGACCTGCTCGGTCCCATTCATTTTGATTGCTGATTCGAGAGCCGGGCAATCTTCAGGAGTCTTGGGCTCAGATGCTGATGGAGGAGAAATGGATCTCCAGTCTTCGACGTCTGGTCTTCAGGTGAGCCGGGTCGCTCTTGGAGAAGAAGCAAGAATCAGCTCAGACTTACAAGCGTAGACAGCAGGAGTTATCAGAGACGGTGGTCGGCACTGATATGCCCTGCAATAGCTGATGCTGCGAGACATTATGATCAGTCTTTGTTCTGTTTGCTTTTTGGGTATCGATGAACAAGTAAGGAAGACTGAGGCCAGAACGAAAGATGCTGGATGTCCGTCTCACGATCGTCTCTGGGGAAGCAGACATGCACTTACCTATTAGTAGTTCGATCGACCAGCGCCAACGAACCAACTTGGTGCAGGAATGTATGCGAGTGGAAAGAAAAAGATCGTGTGATGCCCGTAAGCGATGCAGGACAGCGCAATGGCGTGGAGAGGCGGCCGAAGGGGATGCAAGTCTCAAGTAGAGAGACGGAGGTGTGCGTCAAGACTTGCAGAATCAAGCGTTCCCTTGCGGTATATCGACAAGAAAGGAAACTGTTGGCTTGATGCTAGAGTGATTCGGGAACGGTCTGTCTGCTTGCGGTTATGTAAAAGGAGCGTCGATAGTTGGGAAGCAACGATGTGCAGGAAAGTCGCCCCGGACTTCGTGTGCCTTGCAGGAAGATTCGTATGCGGGCACTGCGAGGTGCGGAGAAGAGACAGACAAAGTGTTGGCGTTATACTGGTATTAAGACGAGGATGGTATGGCCGGGGTTGCGGGCGAGAGGGGCCGGGAGGAAGTAAGAGAGCCAGCTCCCGCAGTATTTTGGATTATAAGACTGGAAAGGGAGGATATAACGAGATCAAGAGAGTGTGATGAGCGAAAAGAGGGCGCTGTCGAAGGAGTGTGTGTGCGCGCGTTGGTCTGCTATAGGCGGGACTGGTGTTAAGGAGTGACTGTAGAGTGGGAAGCAAAGAAGTCCAGATGCGTGTGGCGAAGGCCGAATGGGGTGTTGGATCGCGCGCGGAGGGAAAGAAAGGAAGAGAGAGTCAAGAAGAGGGGCAAATCGCCGGGATCCCGGAGGTATAAGAGGGATATGTATAGGTGAGCTGGAGGAAGAGAGCGGGAGGAGTGGTTTTGTTGCATGTAAGAGGGAAGAAGGGACTACGAAGGAGGCTCAGCACAAGAGGAATTGGAAACCGAGCTTGTCATCCGCGTTGCTGGGGTATGGGAATTCTAAACGAATAGGCGCAAACAACAGGGCACAAGAGGATCTATTACACGGGTAGATAGACCCAGAAGCAAGAGAGTCGCAGAACCACAGAAAACAGAGCGTAGTGAGTGGCAGATCATGGATGATGGGCTCATCGGATGGAGTCGTCGCCTCGAGGATCAGACCAGTAAGTGACTGGGGCTCAGACTCGGGACGCCGGTAAGAGCTTTGCCGGGAACAGATCAGTGGGCTGTGACTAGAGTCAAGGCGTGCGAGGAGAGGCTTGGCTACGACTCTGGGATTTCCTTTCTCTGGGGGAAGCGATGTGCTGGAGAGCCCGGTACAGAGCAGTATGTACAAGAAGATGGCAAGGGGGCGTTGGGAAAGGTTACAAGATGCTGTTCGGGCTACGAAGACGCCGTGGAAGGGGGGGTGTGAAGGGCCTGTGTGGTGTGTGCGTGTAAGAGGACAGGCTAAGAGTGGGTTGAGCAGGACAACTGGCCAGTGAGTGCGAGTGGGAGAGAGAGTGAGAGGAGCCAAAGGACCGGGTTGAGTGTTGTCAAGTTTAGAGCCAGCAGCAAAACAAGCAAGCAAGCGAACAGACACAGCCAGCCAAGTGTGAGAACGGCAGAGTGAGAGAGACAGCGAATGGGAAGTGACAGGGGCAGGGGTCCCTCTCAGTCCGAGGCACACCACACACACACACACACACACAGACTCGCTCACACACCCACTACGGGACTGAACTCGGGCCACTTCCAGCAGGGCAGAGACTGGGACCTGCGCCAGACGGATCGCCGAGGCCTGACGATGCTGCTTCGGGGGGAGGACCCAGATGGATACAGCAAAAATAAGAGAAGTGACGCGACGGGGAATACGCCCCCCCTGGTTAAGGTGTGGAGTTGCTAATTGTGGGTTTAGGACACGCCGTTGTGTCGGTGTTAGCCAAGTTGCGGCTGCGGATGAGGGAGAGAGAGAGGTTGAGAGCGAAACTAGGACTAGGACCTTGTCAAGTAAGAAGATCGGCTTCGTATAAGCATAGAGATTCATGGGCATCGTGCAGATAATGCTGGGGACGGAGCTGTTTGAAAGGCAGGCAACGTAGCAATGAACCACAAGATGAGGAAATGTGGGTGAGGATTGCGTTGGATGGGATGGGATGGGAGAAATTGGAGTACCTGGCAGTGCAAAGTTGCGTATATGACGGATGAGGCGCAGGTCGCGTGTCTCCATTGCTCTTCGCTGGCAGAGCAGCAGAGTTACATGAGAATAGAGGATACAGAGAGTGAGAGGCAGAGGCTGAGGCCCCGGCACGGCTGATACCGAGAGAGGGGGATCGTGAGCGTGGCTTGTCATGTCTCACGGTGTATGGGTCTGAAGACAGCCTGGACGCCGTCTTTATCGCGCCAATGGCTGAAGCTCGCGTGTTTGTCTGTGAGATCCTGTAACGGCTTTCGTGTCTTTCTTTACTTCTTCCACTCTGGGTTTCCAGAATCGCCAATGGTTGATAAGAAGAACGCTCTCGTCAATGACTTTCCAAAGTAACTAGTCGTACAATTGCACATCGAACAGTCAATAGGTTGGCCACGTACGCGCAACGACAAGGACAGGCCATGACCCCCGGCTCTTCCAGAAAATCTTCCGTGGAGGCGAGCAAGAGCAGGGTCCAGCCTCGGGTACGAAAGTCAGCGTGCGAGTGGCTGGCCTGGTTCTGGGGCTGTTTTAAACCAGGGTTGCTTTTATCTCCGTGGTGTCAGTGCTTCTCGTCGCAGAAGACCGCAAGAGTACAAACCTGCGACGGCTACGTACAAAACAGGACAAGGGATAAGACTGGCGCACGTAGGAGATTTAGGAAACTCTCTTTTTGGGGGCAAGCCAAGTTTGTCGCACGGACCTTTGTCTGATGATGAGGCCAAAAACGGTGCAAAGACCAACGAACCCACGTCACTGACGACGAGCCCGGACTCCGTCCGGTGTGCGCCCTCCCAAGCTAGATCTCAGGATTCTAGCGGTCACGATTCCTTGACGTCAGCTCCAGGTAGATTGTGTGGCGAGCGAATAACAAAAAGGGTCGATCATCTAGAACGCTGCGACCTATGGGGAGGGCTGAAAGACAGCTTAGGGCAAGCAGGTCAATCTATCGGAAACCAATATTCTACGCCATGCAAGGCACTATAACAAAAGTCTACGAAAGGCGTAAGGGGAAAAAAAGAAGAAAAAAAGAGGAGAAATAGCGAAGGTCAGATATAAGCTGAGTCGACGACGACACGCGGCTTGCTTGGGGTGGGGACTTCTGTCCTGAGGTGGCTGGTCCGGGACAAGGCTGGAGGCGTGGAATAGTGTGTTCAAGACTGATGAATGGCTCTTTGCAGAGCAGACGGGACAAAGCGAAGGTCAGAAAGGAAAGGCAACTCAGCACGGCATGGAATCTTTATGCTTGTTGGCTGCACGTTGACCGTGAAGGAGGGTATATCGCAAGGGCTCGAACGCAGACAGAGGAGAAGGCAGACCGATGAGGTTGAAGGTGTGTTGAGACACGAGAGACACGGTGTGGGAAAGCGGAGTAAGGTGTTTGAGGTTGAGGTCGAGCCGACGTCACAGGGCACGCCGATTCGTCTGATGCACGCTGCACGAAGCAAGAAGCCAGAGCCAGTCTTGGTGATGTGATGCTGCAGTATGCGGTGTCTTGTTGGCAGCTGCAGCTACTAAGCTGGATAGGGGAGGATGGATTCATGTCGGTTGGTTGGTTGAGCTATAGCTGTAAGCAACGGGAGAGGGAGGAGAAGCGCAGCACCAGAAGGAAAGGAAGAAGAAGAAGAGGGAAGAAATGGGTCGACATTTTGGAGAAATGCGGGGTGTAGGCTCCAATCAAGAGGCCAGTGACAAGGAATCTCGGGCTGCATGTCTCGCTCGTTCTTCGGCCGTCGCTGGCTTTGGCCTTATAAGAAGGCTTCTATTGCAGCAGCGTGTATGTAAGGAGGACGCTGGTAATACCTGGAGCAGGTGAGTGAGTGGGATATAATAGCTCACGAGACGGAACGAAGGGGGGGGGGGGGGCGGCTGGGACAGAGGCTGGATGGATAAATGTGTGGATGGATGGAATTGAGTTATCTGATGCAGCTGACGATGATTATCTGGACTCACATCTCTGGAAATTCAAGATAAGATGCAATGACCTCATTCCCATTTCCATCTCCATCACAACCGTGACTTTGACGAGCTGGAGCCTTGTTCAAGCTGCTGGTTTCAACTGAGGAAACCCACTGTAGCAACCGCAATCAGGCCACTGCCACCACCTGAAGCCAGGCCCTGTACCCAGTCCGACCATCTTCCCCCGCTTAGCTACAGCCGTCTCAAGTCCCTGGTGCAGCTTCTGCCGGGCCGCCAGGGGTTGCCGTTGGCGCGTCTCAGATCTGTCTCAAGATCGACCAAACCCCTGCAAGCTACCCCTGTAACCTTGGCCTGGCACCCCGCCCTTCCGGCTTGTGGCAGCCACTGACAGCTCTGTCTTCTGCCCTGTTGAGGGTGCTGTGACATGTCCACAACCCATAGAGGTAGAGGCGGGGTGAGGTGTGTGTTAGTTGTGAGAAATGTCCCTTTTCTGCCTCCTCCTCTGCCTCTGCCTCGTCTCTCCTCCATCGTCACTTGTCCTCGGTTCCTCCACACACACCTCCCTCGCTGCTATCCTCGTCCGTCCTTCGTCCTCCAGGCAGCTTCGTCACCATATCGTGACTCGTCACAGTCCGCTCTCTGCACGACGCTGCCTGTCTTGTCAGCGATTACTCATCCCCTTCCGTGTCACCTTCTGAACCTCACCTTGATCATCGACCTGCCCTCGACCTCTTCGCTCATCTTGGCTGACCCCGGGATTTGCTCATCCGTGCTGAGCATCGCCATACCGTGTCAGCTCATCTTCGTCTTTGCTCGCTTTCTGCATCTATCGGATTCGCTTCCTCCTCTCTTACACGCAGCTTGTGGAGGCGAGCAGGAAAGTAACAGATGATGATTGGAAATCCTGCTGACACACATACACGCAGCGCCCAACAACCTAGAACCCAGCCGCGTTTGATCAGAGGAAGGCTGAATTGGCAGCCCATTCGTCCAATGAACCAGACAAAGGCACTCAGACCCAAGAAACCAGAAACGACCCTCATTCTTCTTTCCCCCAACATCCCTGAAGCCGATGACCGGTACCAGACTTTGCCCTCCCGGTCTCCGTCTGTCTGGCCCCCTCTTCCCGTCTTGTGTGTCAATGCTTCTTCCCACTTTCTCCCACCATCATCCCTCCACCCTGTTCTGGGCTGTGTCGCGAATCCGGGTCTGCATATCGCCGTCCGGCCCTGCGGTTGGCTCGTTGCGGCTGCCGTGTCCTCCGAGTCGGTTCTCTCCCAGTAACAACCTTTCGACAGCACTACCACATCGTGTCGTTGTTCGAAAGGTCCTTTGCACCACATCGCAGCCAGCTCCTTCACTAAAGTTGTTAGCAATTAAGCAGTCTCGCAATATAGCCCACAGCACACACACCCGGACAAGCTGTCCCAGGCACACTCCGATCGTTGGTCAGCACACCAGAAGGTGGACTCTCGGCGGCGACCAGCGAACGAAGTCATGCGCCCGCCAATTTCAGGACACGACCTTCACCTTAAGCTCTCTCAAACTCTGGTTCGCTTCTTCCTTTTGTTTCTTGTCCCCATTGCTGTACGAATGTGGCGCGTGCTGTGCCCGTTTCCTCCACGTCCCCTTGTATTGCCGATTGCGCCCGAATCGCCAGCGTTCTGTACTAATCAGACACCTTATCTTTCATTCTCGCTCTTCGCTCGCTCGGGAGTCCACAGCAAGTCCTTCTAGAAACAAGATTTTAGCCTCCAGAACAACGCCGCCGCCTGTGTAATCTCGTCGACTCCGAAATGCCCCTCCTGTCCACTTTGGCGCCGGCACTGACGACGGCGCGATCAACCCACCCTAACAACTAACAGGGCACTCTAGCCTTTTGTCGCATCGTCTCGTGACGGCTGTTGCTTCAGGCTCAAATACGGTTTGCCGCGATGCACGCGTGCATGGTCTGTTCAATGCCGAAGCGAGTCTCACGATCATGATGAACACCTCATCGGCTTCTCCGCACTTTGCTCTTTCCTGAGGCCCTTTTGAGCAACACGACACGGACGAGGAGGGGAAACGGGGGCCAAAGGGGGGCGTCTTGCGCGTCCGCAAGTGTGGCGCGCATGACAACTCTCGCCAGATGCGGAAATTGTGCCTGTCAATATCGCATCTATTAAGCTGTCCCTGTGCCTGGAATAAGCAGATCCTCAGCAAGGCAGCCCGGCTCTTGGGGATCGACTCCCGCCTTGGATCTTCTGTTCATGACCTAGACCCCTCCTCCAGGCTGCCTCTTTCTCCTTGCATCTCTCCCACTTCGTCATCATTAGCCACGCGGGCTTGTCGGCCGGTGCTCTGCTTCCGTTTCGTTCGTGACCCCCCAGCACGACACGACCACGGGACCCGAGGCTGAAGTTTAACTCAATGGACGATCCAGGGACAGTTGACCGCGCGGCCCGATTCCTTCGATCCTCCTCCTGCAAGCACCCACCTACCCGGAGGCAAGCTAAGTGTCCAAAAGGCTTCCCTTCTAAACGCTGTCCTTTCCGTTATGGTGTCACAAAGGTTCCTGTGTCGCAAGTAGAGCTCGCTGTATAACACGGGCGACCGATATAGGGATGTAACGAAACGTAGGGTAGTCTACGACAGGGCACGAACTTTGCCTCACTCGGCAATCTGACCAAACATGGGACTGGGATTTGACTCGTACGGCCGGGAGTTTCGAACGGGACCCTCTCTTCATCCTTGACTTTCTCCTGTCGCTTTCTCGAAATAGCAGCTTCTTCGCGTCGCGTCGTGTGGTGCACTGTCCAACTGCTCCATCGCGGACCCGTCACGCCTGAGTGCACGAACCTATGCTCGATGCGCGACGGAACGGTTCTGAGTAAGAGTTCTTTTTCTTCCGTATTTTCTTGCTCTTGTTGCCTTGACCCTCCCGGCGTTCCCGTGATTTCGATGACAGACGATATTCCTCGAACACAGTGACGCAGTGAACCACTTCTCCTCCCTGTTCTCCCAAGAACAAAATTTCTGCCAAACTCGCCACTTATACTCGCCGATATAGACCAATCTCCTCTCACTCTCGCGGAGAAACGGATGATTGCGAGTCTACCTCCCTGAATACCCTTCTAGTCCTTGTTGATCCTCTTCCAGACCTCGTTCTCTGCCTTGGCTAGACTGTCTCCAGCGGCGGACGCCCACTTCTTTGCTGTTCCCCACACGGATTCATCCTGGCTGTCATAACTGCCTTCGTTATCGTAGGACCTTTGCTGATATGATCCCATGTTCTGCTGGTACCCCAGAGGCTGCTGTTGGCCGTAGCCACTCCCTCCCATGCCTCCCTCCATGAGCGTAGTTGGCCGCGGTGGTCCTCCAGGGTAGCCTTGAGTCTGTGCTGGTGGTGCCGTGGAGGTAGATGAGCCTAGGTGGTGAGGCGGGGCGTTTGTGCTTGGGAGGGAGTAGGACATTTGGGGTGGCATGGTGGTGGTGCTGGGTTGCTGACTCGGGAGCTTCTCACCGGCTTTGGGAGGCGGTGGGAGGTGAGTCGACATGGCAGAGCCCCCTGGGGGCACAGGCACGGCACCAGGTTGAGGGGGAGGTGGACTGCCTGATGATCCATCGCCGCTGAGAGTTCGTGTTGGAGTGGGTTGATAGGCGGTTGTGTTATAGCTCGAGGTGGGCTGCGGGAGGGATGGTGCCGCGCCAGGTTGGGGTGCCGGGTAGGCAAAGCCTTGCTGCTGTTGTGATGAGGTGGTGGTAGGTGGAGGAGGATTGTTCTGTTGGTCCTGTTGGATCGTTTGGGAGGTTGTTCCTGAGGGTTTGGCGGCGTTGATGGGGGAGTTGGTGAATACTTTAATAGGTGGCATGATGAGGGTGATGTGGCTTGATGCCTTGTGCTGTGTGAATGTTTGGTAAGAGGTGCGATTGAGAGTCGTGGTGCTTGCTACAGTGACGATGGCTGGCTAGTACGATGGCAGTTGTAGATGACTATTAAGAAGAGGCGCCGTTACTGGAGCTGTGGGAATGTTGGAGCGACGACGGAGTGTGGTGGTTGCTGTGGACGCCTGTCGCGATGGTGTTGAGGATTGCAACGTCATCAGGCGTCAGGTGACCTTCAACGTCGCTTTTGGAATGGGTTCTGTCCACGTAAACGGTTTCTCCATTAATCCCCAATCATCGTCTGTAGTATGGTATCAAAGGCATCACAGTCAACCAGGTAAAAACGAAGATATGCTATACAAAAGAATCATTATTTTCATCGTTATGCTATCATCACTACGAAGTCATGTCTGGAGCCTGCCAGCTTCCTCGCCGTCACTAACTTAAGCCAGACCGTTCTGGGCAAGCAGGTTCACGGTGTTGGTAGGCACGCCGCTGATGACGTTGCGGAGACCAGTGCTGACGATGTAGTTGCACATGTTGGCAGCAGTGGCGCGGCCGAGACCGAGGTAGTAGGCAGCGAGGCCAGCAACGTGAGGCGAGGCCATGGAGGTGCCGGAGAGAGTAGCGGTCCGGCCATTGAGACTGGCGCTCAGGACACTGACACCAGGAGCGTAGATGTCGACAGAGGCACCGAAGTTGGAGAAGGAAGCGACGCGGTCCTGGCTATCAGTGGCGCCAACGGTGCAGACCAGGGGCTCGGAGGCGGGTGACTGGGTATCGGCGTTCAAAGGACGACCGAACTGGTCACCGTTGCCAGCTGCAACGGCGAGGAAGATGCCGGAGCGGACAATTGCGGCGGCGCCGTCGTTGATGGACTGGAGACGGCCGGAGCCCAGGGACATGTTGACAACGACGCCACGGGGGCAGTTGCGGGAGCGGCTGTCGCCGACGACGAAGTCCATACCCTGGAGGACAGCGGAACTGAGGTGGAAGAGGAATGTCAGCTGAGATCCTTTGAAGCCCGGAAAGAGAAAGAAGAAGAGACTCACGTGCTACCCCTGCCATCAGCAGCAAGAACCTTGACTCCATACAGCTGGGTCTTCTTCGCGACACCGTAAGTGCGGCCACCAATGGTACCAGCAACGTGGGTTCCGTGACCTTGGTCATCAGTGGTGGCAGCGCTGACGTAGTTTACGAGCTGCTGAGCTCGACCCTCGAACTCCTGATTCCGTTTGTTAGCTCTGGAGACATTGTCAGATCGGCCTAGTTTCAACTTACGGAGTGGGTGGCCTCAATGCCGGTGTCGATGACATAGGAGCAGGTTCCGGCACCAGCGGTGTCGTCGTAGCTGTATGTGGTCGAGCCGGGACGAGCGTTGGAGAGGCGAGCAAGGCCGTAGGGAGCGCCGGTCTGGCTGACAACTGCGGAGATGGTTGCCACGGAGTCCTGCTCGATGTACTCGACCTGTTCGACCTGTCAGTATCTCTGAAGTTCCTTGAGCTGTTCCTTTCCTAGGACGCTTACATTGGGGTCGCTGCGGAGAGTCTCGATCTCCTCCTCAGTCAAGCTGGAAGCGAAACCGTTCACGTTGTCGTACAGGAAATCCGCATGGTCGACGATGTCGGTGAGAGACTTGTCGAAATTCTGTGCAGAGAACTCTCCCTCCTTGGGCTCCTTGAACTTGACAATGAACTTGCCCTCAATGAGCTCGACATCGCGGGGCACGTGAAGAGGGGCACGCTTATGGGGAGCGGCGGCCACGAGGGGCAGGAGAGCGAGAAGAGCTTCGGCACGCATGGTGAAGAAAAGAAGGTGAAGTTGAAGGTGAGGCTTGTCTTGACTGAAGGTGCTGACTCTGGACTGGCTGCTGCTGCTGCTGCTGCTGGAGGTGAAGAGCACCAGAACCACAGGAAGTGGCATTTGCCTTCTGGTTATATACTCATCTGGACCAGAGACTCCATGATCTCTCAAGGAGTCTTGGTCTTCGGATCGTGAAGGACGCTACCTGATTGAGGTAGGTGATAACATGCCCCAAGCATTCTCCACGTTTCTCGAAACCTGCGTGTAATCGCGCAAATCGGCACATCAAGGACCATTTGACATGCAAGGGTCTCCGTTCCTTGACAGTGGAGATCCTAAGCGAGGATCTCAAGCCACGATGGCTGCCATGAGATCCAGCTGGCACACCCTCACCTTCCCGTCTGGTACCTGAACAGCCGTGTATGGCAGCTGAGTCGAGATTTCAGGGCCGTCGGGTATCTAGGCGCCACCAGAGAAGACTTGGGGCTCTCGACCTTGCATGGATTATGGAGGGCGCGTTGGGGCAACGGCAGGAGAATGTCATTTCCGGGGTTCGTGCGGCGGTAAATGCTAGTAAGTGCCGAGGGCCGCTTGAGTTAACTGCCTTTCTTGGACGAGAGGGCGCTATGGAGGCTCAGGGTCCCAGGTGTACTGCGACGCTGACGGTATGTCCCGAGAGGTATGACGTTCCGTTCGTATTGAACAGAACGACCTCGAAGTTGTCATTAAGGCGAATGTGCCTTCGGATCGCGATGTCTGTTGAGCTGTCGCGTTGTGGCGAAAACACCCGAAGAAGCATCGTGGGTCGTCAATCGTCAATCGACAATCGCGAATCGAGACTCCGAGTCAAGCAGGAAACGCCCCTCCTTCAATCTCAGCTCATCTCAATCAGTGGCACAAGGATTATTCAAGCAGATCTCGCGGGGAAACCCCCGAGGATCAATCATGTGCGTATCGCCATTAAGGTCGCCGACGGACCCCCCTCGCCAAACTGAACGGACTGACTTGGCAGGGGCTGGCTATATGAGAGGATCTGCTATACGACATCGATACTGAAAACGGCATAGGGCAGAAGTGACAGTGTTCAACCAAAGAGTCTCTGCAGAAAGCCACGCGAAACTACGTGTTTGTTGGGCGAAAGTGGCGTTACCGAAAGAAGCCAGTTCAATAACATTAAGATTTAAGGCGGCGAGCATAGTCTTGTTACCTTGTTGCAGAATCCCGTGTGTGTGTGTGTGTGTGGGTTGGGTCAGCGCGCTTATGAGACACGAAGCGACAAGGGGCGCTCCCGCCGAGGCACGCCGCACGCGATCTAACTATTAGCTAGGAGAACTTTAAGAGAGAATGGGGTTTCTGGCTGTTTGTGACTCTCGTCGACCTTCCTAATGTGGCATCCATGGCCGCGAATTCGGCGAGCCGCAGCCATGGCAGATGGGCGGTAAGAGGAGAGGCGACGGAGAAATGATGCGATAATTTGATCAGTCGGAGCTTACTGGAGGTTGAATAAGGGAGTTGGCAAAGTCTGGGCCTCGTCATGGGCTTTGATTCACGGATCTTTGGGGTTGGCGGTTGAGACGGAGACATGCTTCCGCGAGTCTTCGTGGCCCAGGAAGGCATGTGTAAGTGACAGTATGGATCTCAGCCAAGGGGAAATCTCACATAAGACATGGATGCGGTTTCATGAGAAAGGAAAGATGGTTCTTTTCAATTCACATGTGCTTCTCTGATCTCATAACCAGAGAACAAAGTTCCCAACGTTTGCACTTCGGAACATTCGGTCTAATCTCAACATCGCAACAACAAACATTGTAAGGAGAATCCCTACAAGAGAATGAGCTCCGGAGGCTCAAGTGGATCTAGTTGGGACGGGAAGTTAGGCGCAAAGTCGCCGCACGTATCCTGGACGATGTATGCTTCATCGACGCCATCCGCATCCGCAATAATGTCGCCGTTCGGGTTCCGAATGGTAACCCGAAGGAAGTACCCGCCTTGGCCATTGACAAACAGAACACGAATAGCAAGGTGAACGCCAGCCTCGAGAGTGACACTCAGCGTTGCTGAACCACCAAAGATGCCAAGTACCGCGTCTGCATTCTCCCTCGTCCAGCCGGAATATGCGTCCGTACCGACCCAAACGAAGGCGATGTCGTCGACGAAGGGGAGTTCGAAGGTGTACTCACCGGCGATGACGGCGTTGATCCAGGCTTCGTGGTTGATGGCCATGTATTCGAGGTTGACGTCTGGTGCACCGGGGTAAGGGGGGAAACCGATCTTCCGGGCCTGACCGACATAGACAGGACGAGACTCGCGGAGACCGACGACGTCGACGTTGCTGTAGGTTGGGGCGTCAGAGTTGTAGTAGTTGTGAGGGATCATGGCATAGCGGAAGCCGATGTTGTCACAGAAAGTGTCGGCCAGTGGTGCAGTTTCGCTGGGACCAGGGGTAGCATCGATGCCAGTCGCACCACCTTCACCCCCCTCACCTCCTTCGCCGCTCTCACCCTCTTCTGGATTACCTGTGGGAGTAGGCGTGGCTGTCTCTCCGTCCTCAGTCTCACCACCATCGGTGGGTTCAGTAGCCGCAGTCGTGGTATCGCTACGAAAAACAAAGGTTGGGGTGATGGTGTTCTCTGTTGTCGTGTCTGGTGTTTCCGCTGGGACATTGGTGATGCCAGTCTCGTCTGGAGGGGGAAGTCCGGGAAGGGTAGGAAACTCCCTGTCTCGGTCTGTGTTGGGTTCCTCGGGAGCAGGTGACCCGATGATGACATTGTCAGGACCGTCATCTGTGGCTGTGATTGTGGTCTCGTAGCTGGAACCAGCGGGGATCGGGACTGTGAAAGTTGTAGTGTCTGGGGTGACAGTCGGCGCTGGGTCGGAAGTTGGGATTCCGATGATGACAGTGTCTTGATCATCCGGGTCTGTCGCCATGATGGTCGTGGTGAAGGCAGGGCTATCATCCGTGATCACGGACGTGATCGTTATTGTGGCTGCTGGGGCTGTGGTGCCGATGATGACAGTGTCTGGCTCAGACGGATCAGTGGCCGTGAGAGTAGTTGTGAAGCCAGGACCGCCCGGCACGATGGTCATGACGGTAACTGTGCCTCCTGGTACCGATGTTGGCTCGACGATGATGACCGAGGTGGTCCCTCCACTGCCAGGCGCAGGAAGAATCGTCGAAGTGATCGGGACAGTGCTAGTCCCTGGGCGAGTAATTGTCGTTACTCCAGGCAGAGCATCAGTCGGCTCCAGAACAATGACAGTCGTGGGATCTCCTGGAGAGCCTGGTTGGAGCGTAGTCGTGATAGCATCGGTGCCAGTGGGAAGTGGCTGGATCACTGTGACAGTTCCGTCCCCATCAGCATCTGGAACTGGTGGCGGCGTGATGACAATCACAGAACCGTCTGTCTGTGTCCCGGTGGGAGGGATGGAGATGGTGATTGGCATAGGTAGGCCTTCAACAATCTTGGTGTAAGTGACGCATGCACCACAGCTATGAGGACGCGGGGAGCCTGGTTTGCAGATGACTTCGAGTCCCAGCGTCTCATCAGGCCCAGGAGGGAAACGATAGGTTGTAGGAGTCGAGCCTGCATAGCCCAAGTTTGTGATAGTGCTGCAAGGACCAGAATAGTCGGTCGCGACGGTCTGGTACTTAGATTCTTGCGTAGCAACCGGCTGACTACCGCAAACACCATCTGACTGAACAGGGATCGCAATAGTTAAAGGAATCTTTCGATCACCAGAAGGAGGGAGTGTGATGTTCGCGCCGGTCGGTGGAAGGCAAGTGTCTCCCCAGGGCATGGCACCAGCAGCAAATGTGTAAGTTGCCTCTTGTTGACATTCGTCGCGGTAGCTGGTGATGAAGTTAGATGAGTGACTTCTTCTTCTACTTGTTTGCTCTCGCGTTCAGAAGTACACTTACACAGTTGTCTGAGTCTGTAAGGTTGAATACCTGGTAGTCTGGGTGGCAATGGTGGTCGGTGCGTTGGTGACAGTAAAGACAAGGTCATCATCTAAAGGATAGATGCCGTTCTCAGGACAAAAGAGCTCAATTGCCGTAGGCTTGGCAATGACAACCTCGACGGGGAAGACATCATAGACATTGACAGCTTCGTCAGCCTCAACGACAGGGACAGCTTGCGCTGTGATGCCGAGAAGAAATGAGGCTACAGCCGAAGACTTTGCGATAGAGGAACGCATGATTGCATAGCGAGGAAGATCTCTTGCTGAACTCATAATACGCCTAAACAGACGCGGATGCCCTTAAGAACCCCTTTATAGCGAGAGCCAACATTCTCAATCGGCACCATAACATCGCGTCTGCCTGCATGCTCCCGCCAACACCGATTACGTTCCAACTTACACGACAAGTGCGAGTCCTTCCAGATGCACTTTACTATGAACGGGAGATCTACGCAGATTTCTCCATCTCGTGGATTCAGCTACCAGGTATTGTACTGTGTGGATCGCATCCAGAACCTGAGGTCGGTTACGATCCGGTGGGTAAGACAAGCCGGAAACAAATTCGCCGATGCAAATCTCGGAACTAGATGAGCCACAGTTTATCAATCGCCCAGCTTCCTTAAAAGCTATTGTACGATAGTAGGACATGACGGTGGTGGCATTCCAGATGGACGGCGCCCAGGTACCAGCGCACTCACCAAGATCTCTCACATTCCAGCCTCGTGGCCTCCGGGCTCTCCCTCGGGAACTGGCATCAGGATCTCCACAACACGATCCAAGATCAATGGGGGTTTTTCTTATTGAGAACTGGAGAATATTGGGCGGGTAGGGCGCAAAAGTCCCACACTGTGGAGGGAACCCTTGACATTAGCAAGGCAAAGATCATCTCACGAAGTGAGACAGTCACGGCGCGAATTAACCATAAACGGTGGATCACACGGAGCCTACAGCTTCAAACGAAAAGCAGCCAGGCTCGACTCCCTCCAATAATTCCTTCAGTTCCATCCAGATCTTTGCCTGTAGCTTCCGACCACTCTCGTCCGTCATCCACGGCTGGATCCAATGCCTTGAAGTTGTGTTAGCGAGCCTGGGCATCAGTTGGTTTCCAAAGATATTTCACTTACTCCTTGACCTGGGCGCCAGTCAGAAACTTGCCATGGTCCTCGGCGACGATGGCGTGCAGGAGTGTACGGCTCCCTTCTTCAGCAGTCCTGGCCATAGCCATCCTCATAGTCGAGAGAATGGCTCTGTTCAAGCTCCTAGTGTCTCTAGCCAGACTGGTTTTGCAGAGCCCCGGATCCAACATATTGATGATGACTCCAGTCTTCTCCACTGGGAATAAATCGGCGAGTTGCCGGATCACATAGATTTGCATCAGTTTGGTGGCAGCATACCTGAGAAGCGTTGTTACGTTAGCACTTTGCCAATCTTGGTCAATACGCGAATACCAAATCGCCTACCTGGTACTCATCTTAGCCTGTTTCGGATCGCTAAGACTTTGCAAGATACTCTTGTCATTCTTGAGGTTGTGTAGGTCGTCCTTGGCTGTGAGCCCAAGAGCACTGACGACGAATACGAGCCTGGGCTTGAAACCATAGACCTTTCCGCTTTCGATGAGCTTCGGAAAGAGTAAAGCTCCAAGAAGAAACGTGCTCGCCACGTTCACCTTGACCGACAGCTCGAGTCCCTCCGACAGCTCGAACTGGTCAATTGCGACGGCAGCATTGTTGACGAGCACATCCAGGCGATCGAGCTCCTTGTTTGCCTTGGCAGCGAATGCCTTAACGGAAGCGTATGAACTGAGATCCAGTTGCCACACGTGTGCAACACCCTTGATGCCAGTCTCTCGTTCGATTTCAGACTTTGCTCGCTTGCCGGCTTCGGTGTTTCTGACGGCCAGAATGACACGGGCGGCAGAAGAGCTGACAAGATGCTTTGCTGTTTCGAGACCGAGACCGACGTTGGCGCCCGTGACGATGTAGGTTTTGCCGGCAGCGTCGCCGGGACCGAGTAGGACGGGAAGTTTAATCCATTGATCACGCATCGATTCGGCAAACCAGCCCATGATGAGATCTTGAAAGTTGAAAAAAGAAAGACTGAGGCTGTGAAAAGTTGCTTGAGAGATAGAGATGCCTTGGTCAATGGTGCTAGAGATACTCTCTCGGTCTGAACCTCACTATGGTCGTACAGACGGACCTCATTGTATTTGTACCAGAAGTCGTCCTCATGTCTTCTAGAGATGACCCAGATAGGCAATAGGTTTTCGAGAGATACAGCCTCCTCGAGCCCAGAGACGTACATGATTTCACTGTTCCATCCTGCGATGACGGAGTAGCCAGCGGACTTCAGCCCTAGTCAAACACAGTCTCATCTCGGACAAACACAGGTACACGCTCTTATTTCCGGAAGCCCTCCACTTCCTCTTGAAGCGCAAGACGAGATTCTCCTCCAAAGCTTAGCAGGCTGTGCTTCGACCCATTGTCACGTATCTCGGGCGATGCCTAGTGGCTTCACTTACACGCAAATGGCATGGGGATCCACTTGTGCGCACTTTGACCAATGAAAACCTTTGTCCTAATTTAGTATAGCGTCGGAAATACCACAGGCGGGTGGATGGACCAGCCCGACGCTCGAAGGCCTGGACGATGATCTCGACGCATCGACGCAATTGTTGTCGGAACAAAAGGGTTGTGGAGGCGGACTTTGAAAAACTGTCTAGGATCCTGAGGTATCTTGGTATTTCTTTTCAAACTTGGCTTGGCTCATCGAGTCTTCACATGAGATTCGTTATGAGGCTCCAAACGGGTTTGATGAAAACAAAGCAACCAACATGATGATATGTTTCGAATTGTGATCAACTATTGCCACTTTTGCACTTACTGGCAAGCTCGAATAGCTTCGTACCCGAAAAGTCATGAAGAGCACCGATCCACATATAAGCACTCAGTCTTTCGACAACTTTAGCCCAGCTCTCCAGAGCCAGCTGTTGCAGGGTAGTCGCCAGAGCTGGAAGCAACCAATGGTCATCAGAACTGTCAGTCACCGAGATACCAGATATGAAGAGAATCCAAAGGCGGAAGTCCGAAACACATGGATCAGATACCGTAACACTTTCCAGAGCACTTTGGATGTTCCTTGACAGCAGATCGAACCTCTTGTGCAGGCCGCCATGCTCTGGCAATAAAGTAACACAGAACGCAACCAGTGTCATGTGTAATATGGCTTCCATCTGCGGAAGTTGGCCTGATTCTTGCAACGAGGAGAAAAAGAGGAGTCGGCAGAGGAGGTGCTGTGCATGTTGAGAGTAGTCGAGAGGATCAACTTTGTTCGTTTCTCCAACTCCGTTAAGGATGGCTGTGAAATGCTGTAAATCGAGGAAGATCCCAACAAGTTTGGGATCTAAGCCCAAAAATGGCGCTGGTAACGTTGAAAAAGATACTGAAGAGTCTGATAGTTCGAGACAGGCAGGAGGCGCGTGTTCACCAATGAAACGCACGTCCTGACCATCTTGAAGCGCGAACTCAAGATCCAGGCTGTCATTGCGGTCAGTAACTTGACCTTGGAAGAGCATACTAATGATCTCACCCCCATGGTTTCAGGGCCAAGGCACGATCGTCAGCTGCCAGCTTTGCCATACCGCCTCGCAGGGCCAGGATCTTCAAAAGACCTTCGAAGTGAAGTCTTCCCAGAGACTGCAGTCGATGCAGGCGCTGATACAAGGAAACACTTGTGACAGTGGCAATCGTCGATCGAGATGTCGCCTCTGGGGTTCCCAAGCGTACGCTGATGAGAGCATATGCCTTTGCGAGGTGACCCAGCGCTCTGGGTGATAATGTGGGCTCACCAGCGAACCAATCGGCAAATGAAGCGGTATAGGCGAGAGCGCTTTGGAGATCTGTGCATCAATGTCTATCAGACTAGGGCACTGGAACCTCAATCCGAACCCGACTTAGTAGAAAGGGCTTACAGGCTTCGTCTTCGAGAACAAACTGCATCCAGATGGAGACGATGCCTTCTGTCTCGGCGCAGAACGTTGGAGGGTAAAGTAACTTCCGTATTACACGATGGCCTAATGACGAGGATCAGTAATGCCCTTCAGCATGTCATGGTGAAGTTGCCTCACTCACATTCATGAAGGGCACGACGATGATCATGATTCAGTTCATACGGCATCTTCACCAGTGCCAGGTCATCCCAGATTGGCTGACGCATATTGAGGCTCGGCAGAAGCGAGATCAAAAAGTGCGCTCTATGGCACTCATCGCCTTGCAGACATGAAGGACATCGAATGAGCTCCATCGGCCGGCTGGCCAGGACTGGGCGCATTACTTGCTGGCGCTCAGCTCGGCGCTTCCGCCCTCCTCGTCCTCTTTGGACATGAGAGCGGAGGCTGCGTCGCTCCTCAGTGCGTGAGACGGCGCCTCCATCAGACAGATTCACGAAATGCAGCTTCATCGTGGCTCAAGGTAGGGCAAGGGTATGAAAGAGGCATGGTGACTCAAGGCGCATGCCAGGCCGGGTGCAGACCAAGGCCCTGTGTTGCCCAGAAGAGAGCAATGGTCACGTCGGACATAAGTATCCTACTCCAGCCGAGACTCGTCGCTGAACGCTAAGCCTCGGCGGGCCCAGCTTGGTCGACCTGGGATGGTCTGATGCATTTTCAATGATCGTGCAGGGCTATGTTCATAATATCAAGCTGCTGTTTGTGAGACTGAATCTTAACATTCTTGTTGGTCGTTGCGATGCTCCTGATGCCATGCGTCCACTTTTCGTGGTGGTAAGGGTCGTGGGGTCCCTGTTGGCCTTGGTGCTAGATCCGCGACCACGCCTCATGTTCCGCCTCAGCCATCGCAAATCTGCCCTTCAAAAGCTTCAACCTTCCAACAACACCATCTCACCACCGAGCGAACCGACCATCCATCAGCCCGGCACCCGCGCCAGGCGCTTCAAGGCACAATGGTCGGCAAAGTCAGCGAGAGGGTTCTCCTTCGGGAGGGTAAGTCGCTATTCTGGGACTCTTCAGGGCCGCTGAGCTGACCGAAACGCGATCACAGGTCTGGAGAGAACCGACAATGGCATGAAGCTGACGACATGGCCTGATGTGCCACCGATCAACCAAAAGAACTACTACACGTACGCGCTCGCCATTGACTGTGCCTATCGAGAGCGTTTTACTAACCCTTGCCTAGCGATTTCATGAAGCGCGATGATCAGGTGCTTGCCCTCCGACTTCAGAACGATGCGAACCGCGATCGCCTCGTCCAGAGCGCCCGTGAACGCGACCGATACCTATCGAAGCCCGCCAACGGTGAGCTGCCCGTGCTTGTCCCTGACCTGGCAGAGGATGATGGCGCTGCTACACCCTTGACCGGCATCGATCCATCGCGAATCATCGTTATCCACCCAGGCAGCCAGAACCTGCGCATCGGTTTCGCCAGCGATGCTCTGCCCAAGACCATTCCTATGACCCTTGCGACCAAGTTCCCGCAGACCGAGTCCGAGATGCACGAGGCGCTTCCGAGGCGACAGTTCGAGGCCAAGTCTACCGATCAACAATACGGCGAGGAATGGTCCAAGAAGTACAACAAGATGTGCAGCGACCTGAAGATCGAGATGCGGGCGAATAAGCGCAAAGTTTTGCCCAATTCCAAGGAGTTGGTTCAGACCTTCAACCGCCGTACCGAACCAGAGATCATTCCAAAGCACAATGACCCTCTCGAGATCGAGTGGACAGATCCCAAATCGTTGGAGGACCCGGACTCTCTCGCATCCTGTTTCATTGGAAACGAAGCTTTGCGTATTCCGGACGACTCCGACCCCAAATTCAAGCTGTGGTGGCCGATTCAACATGGTTGGTGGAACGAGGACGACTACACCAGCCAAGAACACCTGTACGATGATTTCGAGACGTTACTCGACAAGGCGTTGCGACAGGAGTTGGGCCTGAAGACCAACAGCGAGTGGAAGCAGTACATGTGTGTGTTCGTCATCCCCGATCTTTACGACAAGCGATATGTTGAGCAGGTCCTCCGATCATGCATGACCTGGTTCGAGTTCAATAGAGTGTGCTTCATCCAGGAGAGTATGGCGGCCACCTTCGGCGCAGGCTATACGCAGGCTTGCGTCGTCGATGTGGGTGCACAGAAGACCTCGGTCACCTGTGTGGAGGATGGTCTTGTCATTGAGGATTCGCGCGTGAACCTCAAGTATGGAGGCTACGACATTACGGAAACGTTCATCAAGATGATGCTCTACGACAACTTCCCGTATCAGGATATCAACCTTCGGAGACGTTACGATTTCTTGCTTGCTGAGGAGCTCAAGACCAAGCACTGCACAATGTCGCAAGCCGATATCTCGGTGCAACTGTATCAGTTCCACGTCCGTGCGCCGAATCAGTCGACGCGGAAGTATCAATTCAAGACTTACGACGAGGTCATTTTGTCGGCAATGGGCGTATTTGAACCGTCCTTGTTCGACAACAGCACCAAGCTTCGAGGCAGACGGAAGCTAGTTGATCGTGCCTATAACGCTTACGACGTGGATACCCCCGATGACCCAAGCTCGTCTGCCCAGTTTGCCGTTCTGGCACTTGTCGAGCCGTCGCTCACTGCGGCACCGGCGAATGGCTTCTCGCAGTCTCAGCCAGAGGTTTCGACACCGAGCAAGGAAAAGTCTCAGCCCTTCAACTTCTCAGCTCGGGATGGCACCAACGGAACACCCGCAGGCTCACATGCTGGGTCACCTGCACCCGAGGGAACAAGCACACCGGTTCCGCCAGCCTTTGTGTTTGGTGGCAAGGATGCGACCAACGGAGGCAGCCCGGCACCGAGCGCGTCCCGTGCCGCTGGCACACCTATCCCTGGACAGTCCGCACAAGCAACTCAGCAGTCTACTGGCGCTGGACTGGAGAGCAACGGCAAGACAGCCATGGCTATGGCCATTGAAAAGGATGCCGTTCTCCCTGTTGTGCCGCTGGATATTGCGATCCTCACAAGTATTCAAAACGCAGCCAAGGGCGACGATAAGAAGTTGCGTGACCTCCTCGGCAGTATCATGGTCATTGGCGGTGGTGCCAAGGTTCCTCAATTCACAGTCGTGCTAGAGGAGAGACTGAAGAAGCTGCGCCCGGATCTCTTCGAGCGGATTCTCGTCAGTCGCAGCGCGAGAGATATGGACGAACAGGTGGTCGTCTGGAAGGGAGCGAGCGTGTTCGCCAAGTTGTCAACGAACGACTCGTGGATCACGCCCTTTGAGTATGAGAGGCTAGGACCGAGGACACTGCATCACAAGGTGCTGTGGGCCTGGTGAGGGGATGATAGAATCGAGGATCATGGAATTTTCGGGCTTCTAGGGAGTTTCTGTACAAGATGGGGGCTTGTCTTTGGAGTTTGGATTGCTGTTGTGAGCTTGGTCCGGATGATGACATGGGACTGGGACATACAGAGGCACAGGTTAAAAAAATGCAAGATTCAAATGCGGCTCACGCGTAGTTCATGGAGATCTGTATTCATATATGTCACAATCGTTGCGGGTTTGCTGCTTGGATCATCTTTCGAGAACTCTCTGGATGTGTTCACGACTGTCATGAAGTTATAGACGTTTTGAGTCACGCGACATCGAATGAGTGTGAATAAAAGAGATCCACTAAAAGGAAACGATCAAAGTATCACACGAATTGATTGTTATCCTGTGTCCCCGATTAGTCTGGGCGAGGAATTCGATTCCATCGCCCTCGACGTCACGAGGCCTGGCGCAGCTCAGCAGAGGTACCCACATCGCGTACCACAACAGCGCGTTGCTTCAGGTACCAGCGCTTTTGTTTAGTTTCGGGCATCCAAACAGCAACACCGCGCGACACTGCATCATTCGTTCATTCATTCATTCATCCATCCATCACACATCGCACAGCTTCTTGTCATCACCGGCTGCCTTGCTCGAATTCGACGTGCTTGCAGTGTTTCCCCGCCATGTGACCGTCAGCCTTGCACTGACTGCGATTCTGCCCATCATTATACCCCCCGTTGCCCGTTGTCATCATCGACTTTTAGCTACTGCAGGGATTCCCACCAACAACCATGTCTGTCCTTCGTCGCTTCGTACCGTTTTCGCCCTCGACGACTGCCGTCCAAGGCGCGACCTATCTTCTCTGCATCTCACTATTCTCCATCTCCTTTCTGGTCTTTCTCAACAGCTCCGTCTCTTTCGTCGTCACAGATCTCATCGGTCAGAAGAAGGGCGTTGGCGATGTCGTCGGGACTTTGGGATTCGTCGACGAACTTGTCGTTCTTGTTGCTTGCCCCGCTTGGGGATTGGCCTCGGATAGACTGGGAGTGAGATGGGTGGCTGTTCTGGGGTATATCATCATTGGGGTGGCATTGATGCTCCTCGTGCAGGCGAAGCACGTTTATCCCGAGCTCGTGCTGGCTCGCATCCTGTTCGCCGTGGGTGCTTCGGCTTCGTAAGTGGAAGAACCAAGTACGCAGGAGAGTACATGTCCTGACAGCGCGCTACAGTGCTACCATGGTTACCGCGATCCTTCCCTCGCTGACGGACGAGAACGACGACGAGCCCGACGACATTCGATCTAGGTCCAAGAGCCCGCGGAACCAGAGGCACAGCATGGCCTTCTCGGTCGAGTCAGAACTCACCATCACACCTGAGCGGTACACACGCACACTATCGAACGATAATATCCCGCGAGTTGGGAATAGCGAGACCGCCACGACTTCCAAGTCCTCCCAGCTAGCCGGGTACGTCGGCCTGTTCACTGGCGCCGGCGCCCTCGTCGCCCTGTTACTATTCCTCCCACTGCCCGCTCGCTTCAGCGAGATCTCGGGCGTGACACAGGCCGATGCTGTGCGCTATAGCTTCTACGTGGTTGGCGGCGTAGCGCTAGTTGTGGCTGTTGTTGTGTTCTTTGGACTTCGGGGCATCAAGGGCGAGGAGGGTAAAGGCTGGAAGATGCTTCTGGGCATGCGGTCCAGCGACTATGGCGAGGAGGGCTATGCTGGGCCTAGCGGACAAGATGCCTCTCGACGGCCTGTGAGGTTCCCGTTTGACTGACTAGTATATCCATGCTGACTTGATTTCTTAGGTTGTTCCATATATTCACTTGCTGAAGGACTCGATCTTCCTAGCCTTCACCGACTCTCGTATTGCTCTGGGCTACCTTGGAGGATTTGTGGCTCGTGCCTCTACAGTCGCGATCTCGCTGTTCATCCCCCTCTTCGTCAATACGTTCTTCATTAGCAATGGGTTCTGTCAGGGGTCCCCACATGACCCTTCGCCCGAGCTGAAGAAGGAATGTCGATCCGCCTATATCCTCTCCTCAATCCTGACCGGAGTCGCCCAGATGGCGGCATTGCTCTGCGCTCCATTGTTTGGGTACCTCTCTCACCGCGGTGGAAAGGGTCTCAATGTACCGGTCGTAGTCTCCACCGTCTTTGGCATGGTAGGCTACATCATCCTACCACAGCTCTCGAGCCCAGAGTTCAAAGACGAGAATGGCAGAGGAGGCAGCGCGTGGATCTTCCTGGTTGTTGTGCTGATCGGCATCAGCCAGATCGGAGCCATTGTCTGCAGTCTCGCATCGCTCAGCCAGGGCGTGCTGGCCGCGGACGCCGCTCGTCCATCCCTGTTGGAACCATCATTGGCACCACTGGAGGATGAATCAACTGAAGCAGATCCTCTCATCCGCCTCTCCACCGAGCGGAATCACGTATCTCGAGTACAGCTGAAGGGGTCTATTGCTGGCGTCTATTCACTGAGCGGAGGCATCGCTATTCTTCTGCTGACAAAATTGGGCGGGTTCCTGTTCGATAAGCTCACTACGGGAGCACCCTTCTACATGATGGCAGCCTTCAACGCTGTTCTGCTGATCGCAAGCTTAGGCATCGACGCATCACAAACATATTCGAGGTATCAGTGATTCGGGAACGGGGTTATCTATCATTTTGCTTACGAATGTACGACTTTCATGTCATTCACTGCCACATCGGTTTCCTTGCTCATTAGCGTTAACAAGCGAGCTATTCTATCAACACTGTGCCTTGGACACGTCCCATCACTGCATGTTTCTATTGAGTGACTGCACTGGCGCAAGCCCAAGATTATGAAAACAGTACGCTGCAACATTCATTCAGGGTTCACCACAGTGGCCCTGCTGCTGTCATGGCAAACATAAAACGTCACGTCGAGTTCGGCAACTACGTGTTCTCCTACAACACCCTTCAGGAGGTCATGACGATCCCCCATTTCCCCATCCTGGGCGCTCTCGCTCAGTTATCCTTCCCCTAGGTGGCCTCGTCAAGCCATCGGGACTATACGCAATCCTCGTCGTCGATCTTCTCTTTGGCTCAGGATACTCGGCCCGCCTCATCGCAACATGTGCCTGCCGTTCCAACATGCGACGATGTTGCTCAGAGGTTTGGCCCTGATTATGGCCAACATCCTGCTGGCCTGATACTCTGCCGATAACTGGCCTTTTATCGTCGATATGGTAATTGGTGCGACGGACAAGGTTAGGAACGACCCAAGTCGCTTCGTTGATGGGGTTATCGACGATCACTGGCTGAGGCAAGCGATCCGTGGCCGTGGCCGTGGCCGTTATGGTGGGCTCCGTGAGATTGCGGACCGACGAGCTGGAGGACTGAGCGAGGCTTACTGACGGAGCACCGTGGGAGGAATTTTGCTGTGATGGGAGTGAATGCTTCCAGACATGCGCGAGCGGCTTCTTGCGCGGATCTATCCGCGAGAACTTGGGTAGCCGGCGAGATGCTTCTGAGGATCCAGCTTTGACATCATCATGCCATTGGATGATGTTCTGCCGATTCTCATCTCCCGGCTGGGGTGGTCGATCTTCAGGATGGGGAGAATAGATGTATTTCTCCCTATCGCTTCTGCTGCTACGATCGCCCTGGTCTTTGTCACTGAATGTCGGGCTCTCCGGTGTTGATGGGCGTTCGACCTTGGGGAGCTTTGGTGAGGACACTGAGTGACCCATGGATGATTTCTCTTGTACGGGCTTTGGGGAGATTAGAAAGAGGTCTGGTCTATTGTCTGCCAGGAGGGGAGGGACTGTCAAGAGATCCATGACCTGGAGTTGGGACTGGCATCTTATAGATGTGGTTTTCGAGGGATGGGTGGATAGACTGGTGGTACTATGGACGTGGCTCAATGGCGGAGAAACGTGTATGTTCATCAAGATGTTTGCATTGATGGAAGCTGAGATGCTGACCGTCTGTGACGCTCTGAGATGAGATAGTGCTTCAGAGTCTTGTCTGCGCAAACAGCCGGGCGAGAGTTGTCCGGGCTGCTAGCTGGCATTAGAAGAGTACACACATTTGACGATGTTTGAGGAACCATGTCAGACTTCTAGAAGCTGAATGAACTCATTCACCATTCACGCACAAGTACAGCCGAGTCGTACCATGCCACCCCACGGCTTTTGGCGGTTGGCGATGGTTGTACGTTGGGTCACGGGGCTGCCCTGGGAATATGAGCATGATTTCCAGACACGGCCAGCGCAATCCCAGTCGCGGATATTTGGGAGAAGAGTCATAAGTGAAGCACAGGTGGATGGAAACAAGTTAGCCATTGGCAGTTCGACAGCGGCCCTCGAATAAGTGTGCTGGCAAAGTATACATAAGTGTAAATGTATGGCATGTACTGTCGCGCAAGCTTCGTTGGCGTTGGCTGGGAACCTGCACAGAGCATCACAGCGCACGAGTCTGTGACGATACGTAAATTCTGCGTCATTTCTGTGAGAGGTTCCAACTACCTCACACGAACTTAAGGTGACCAAACTTCGGAGTGATATGGAAGCTCGCCACATCAGGCGGGTTCCACGCCCCAAGCTCCTGATCAGGGAACGTCTCAGGGCTCGTCACCGTCCGCAAGAACTGCATCCTCCACTCTGTTCCTTTTGCCTTGCCCTCGTCCACGTTGAAGAGACCCAGAGGAATGATGGCACGGCTCACCCAGGTCTCCGCCTCCTTGTCCAACGTCGTTGTCGCGGAGAACCCATCAGCTGCTGGATCGCTGACGAAGAAGTGGTCGAATGCCGCGCCGGGGGCACGGACCTTGGAAGGGTTGTAGATGAAGGCTTGGTAGGTCACGTTGTTGGGGTTGACTTCGAATTCGAGGTAGGTCTGAGGGTCGTTGGTGCCGCGGTGGATGAAGGCTTCCATTACCTCGTACGCCCAGATGTCATCGTTGGTGCCTTGTGACGGGTCAAAGTAGAAGTTGGTCTCGTTGTAGGCAGTGAATGTCAGGTCAAGAGAGGTTGGCGTGTAGCAGAGGTCGACCTGGGTGAGGTAGAATGGCTCCTTGTCCGGCACAGACTTATCGTAGGTGATAGTCGCCTTGCGAGGGCAGCATGGCACCTTGACTACATCTTTATGAGCCTGAGCGAGGGCAACGCCGGCAGCAAACAAGGCAAGGGATCTCATATTGGCGCTCTAGGTTGAGAAAAGTTAAGAATTTGAGTTTGGACCCAAAGGTCTGAGAGCGACCTCCCTCGTATTAATACTGTCTTACTCCCCAACAATGGACCCTGCATCAAGCTTGCCCGCAGACGCGTCACGTTAAGTTACCAACCATTGAATCAATCTGACAGCTCGGACGAATTATCGGGTCAGCCCTAGTTTACCGCACCCGCGCTCCTCCTAGAGCTGTCTTAGCACCGAATGCGGCAGGTCGAGGATCAGCGCTGCAAGTCCTAAGCGGGCGTTGCTGGATGCTACGTAGCAACGGGCGGCTCGCATGGTAACAATTCTCCAAATGACCCGAGATGCGGGGAGTCTCTCTTTCGTATTTGCACTATGTTGCATAGCACGAGATCGCTGAATACATCAGACGTCGGACACCATCGCTCGGAAAGTGGACGAGATTGCATGGTGCATAAGTAGGATCAACCTGCATTCGCCTGCTCGCTTATGAGATGCCAATCCCTGTTTACCCTTCTCCTTTTTCTGATTGCTGGGGTTCATCGATAGCTTGAGACTAGCCGTGAATCAATAAACCCACCCATCAACAACTCAATGTTGCGAAGCTCCGTCTGATCTCTCCAGACAGATGGGCAAGCCGATGGCGAGTCGCTTGGACAACCACACTGGGGACAGGTATACAGTGGCCATGAATGCAAGGGAAAGCCCCAGATGTCGACTGATGCTTTCTGCTACGACGGCACCATGTGTGTCTCTGGTAAATACTACGTCTCATTTGCTTGGGCATCTCTGTTCAGGCCACGATCATTCTCTGGTATTGCTCTAGCTACTCGTTCGCCAGTAACTGAATGATCTCGTCTTCAATATAATGGAAAATTCCCTGATCCCGGCTGTCCGCGGGCACAGCATTGATATCGTCAAGAATAGCCTCCTCGAGTGTTGACTGTTCTTTACTGGTCGTAAGATCTGGTGGGAGGTAGCCCCAAGCCGGAAACTCCGGAGTGCTTGCCAAAGGCTGACCATCAAACTGCTCAAAAGCAAAGCTTTCAGGAGATGAGCTCTCTAGGTCCATGAAGCCTTGCTGGCCCGCATACGGTAGTTCCAGATGATCCCGAGGCGAAAAGGTGGTAGGTCTAGACGAGGAGATGACTAGTCCTGGTTTCACTAGATCCCGACAGGAGCTCTCTTTCGCGGAATGAGAGAGAGAATCGGAAGATCGAACCGCGTGATTCGGAACTCGATGCTCTTGAGAACTGTTGTCTGTTCTCGTCGAACCCCGGGCCGCTTGACGCAGTGGCTCAAGATAGCAAGCCGCCATCTCCGCAAATGCAAACCGGTCTCTCATACTTTCAAGGATCTGCATGCTCTGTTGGGCATCTTGCGCGGTTTTGTAGTTCATCGCATAGGCCGCCGCGTCGAGAGAGTGGATAATTAGAGCCGGAAGAAGCAGAGCGACACCAGTCACAGGCATCAGATGGTCCACTCCTCTGGCGACGAGATCAGCCGCAATGTGAAGAATCGAGTTGACAGGTTGTGCCACCAGTGAAGCACCAAGGCGTTGCTCGTCCGCCGGAGCGCTCGACATCACGCAGTGCCGATGAAGTGTAAGAATAGTTGCATGGTAAGCCATTCGGATAAAGGAACGGTGGACTTCCACGAGAGCACCTTGCTCATTGGGTAAGATGGCTGCTGATGATTGTTGGCGACAGGATGGTGGCAAGTCCTGGTACCATTGTTCTAAGGATACGAGCACTTCGTCTTGATGGAATGGATCGCTCCGGCCGGGTGAGTGGAATTGAGCCCAAAGTACTCGCGCGAGACGAAGCGACAAGTCTCCCAGCTCGATAAACAGCTCTGCCAATCGTGTCTGCTCGTCAATGCTGCAAGAAGGAATTGCTGACAGTTCGGCCCTGGGGAACGGTGCAATGTCGAAGTCATCAAGTTCCAAGAATGATATCTCACACTCGTCGCCCCTGATGCTCGGCGCACGGCAACATCCAAGAGCATTGAAGGTGTCTCTCATGATGGAACACCACCACAGCCGCTTCCACAGGCTTGCTTGTTGCTTCGGCAGAGTTGCCCTGGCGGCCTCACAGTGCATCCTTTGCTGGCGAATCATGGTAATTGCCAACTGTATCCAGCAGGAAGCGCTCTGTTGCTTGGAGGACTCCGGTGATCGGAGTGAAAACAGCAAAAGCGTCTGAACGACGCTGATTGGCTCCTTGTCGTATTCCATGCTGTAGAGAAGCTGCTGTATTGTTAGACCTGGATCAGAGAGCAAGAGGATTAAACTTGCCTTTGCGCGACGAAATAGATCCTTTATTGCGGCTGGTCGGCTTGAGTAGCCCATGCCCTTCAGTATCTCCTGCTTGGCATACATGGCGCCCGCGAACATGATAGCCTGATAAAGCGTAAGGCTCACGGTAGACTTCTCGGTAAGAGGCGAGGCTTGTGCGCGCATAAGGCTGTGAATGTCGACGCACGGCATGTTGTAATGAACTCCCTGTATGTAGGAGCTGAGCAGTGAGCGTTGGGCAGCTGGCGAGGGTAGAGTGAGGGCACCACTTGTGCGTAGGAACTCAAGTGTTCCATGATCGAGGTCCACTGAGGGCGGCTTGGTGAATTTGGGCAAAGCTTTGGCAATCCTTCGATGAGCCTGCAAAGCTGCCGACGTGGGTTCGTCCGTGCTGTCCCAATGCGACATCCGCAAGACATTGGCCATGGATGACAGTAAATGGCCTACAGGCTGTGGCCCTCTCATGTGGCCATGTGCTTCAGTCTGGTTGGAGGGTTCTGTACGAAGAGCATCGTCCACATCGTGATTGGCAGCTACGGAGTCATTTAGTGAGCTCATCAGTCCAACGAAGGTCGGTGCAGAGGGAACTTACGTGAGATCTGAGACAAAGTATAGGGCAGCTCGTCGTCGCTTGAAACTGATGAAGCGACAGTACTAGGCGTCAACACATGCGATTCGGTCTCGTCGGTCCAGCTGCAAGTCTTGTTCACTTCTGGCGGTGTTTGTATCGCCTCCATCTGGTTGTTCTCCGTTGGAGAGACAACCATAAATGTCGGCTCTAAGGAGAAACCGCCCTCAGAGCTTGTATTCTTAGGTCTGTGAGAGCAGTCAGCCTCAATCGAGCACCCTATTTGGGACTGGGGATGTGGACGAACTTGCGACGACCTTGCTGAATCACACAGTCGATGCCATCCCATTTGCAGTTGCGACACGGCCGACATTCCACGACGTCGCAACGGACTTTTCGTGTTCGGCAGCCAAGGCAGGCTCGTGCTGCGCGTCGTGTGTGCTTGCGCCTGGATCGAGACGATGATGATGCAACTGTTTGAGAGCAGGTCGTGCTTGGGTTGGGCGCAATTGAGCGCTGCCGTATAGTAGAGAAGTCACCCCCGTTTGCTCCAGAGCCGCTGAGGGCCATGCTGTCAGCTCCGGTCATAGTCATAGTCAATGCGCTTTTGGTATGCCCGTATAATTGGGAGGATTGTTGCGAATCTGAAGAAAGATAGGCGTGATTGAGAGATGCGTAAGAAGACTTGGGCGACAGATCTTGATTCAGAGAAGACCTCTTGTGCCGAAGATTGTACAATTGACCGGTGTTTTCGAGGCTGGTCTCATTCAGGATACGCCAGCTGGTTTACCGACAGCTACATTCCAGTACGATCGAGTATCAGAAGGGTAAGTTGCTCGGTCATTCGAGGTCCGACAGATAAGCTCATCGTCCCTGACACTCTCAAGCACATGAATCCCCGGGGTTCGGATAGGTCGACCGAGCCATCCCGTGTCGTGCTGGGAATCCTACTGTAGCCCTAGCGCTGATCCCCAGGATCCGTGGATAGCTTCGGACCGGGGAATGTGGGGGGGCGTCTGGGGAAGAGCGCCGAACGCGGCCGAGCGTGTTAGTGAGTCGTTGACGCGCTCCCTTTCCGGCCGTTCCAGCATCTCTCGCTCTTTGAGAAGTGCGGCGAGTTCAGGAGAACTTTTACACAATCACCAGTGCGATGGCGAGAATCATCAATCGGCTGATTCACAGCCAACTGTCTGCACCGCCATGACCCCCAAGGTCACCATTGTCGAGGTCGGCCCTCGCGATGGATTGCAAAACATTCCAGTTCACTTGCCAGTAGAAACGAAGCTCGAGATCATCAAACGCCTGCATCAGACTGGACTCAGCACTATCGAGCTCACTTCAGTGGTATCGCCTAAAGCAGTGCCTCAATTGCGAGACTACAGCCAGGTTCTCAACAGCCGGGCAATACAAGCTCTGCTGCACAACGACACCGGACGCTACCCGGTTCTGGTCCCCAATCTGAAAGGGCTTGAAATGGCACAGAAGCATGGTGTCAAGGATATTGCTGTGTTCATCAGCGCGACCGAAGGCTTCAGCAAGGCCAACACCAACCGTTCCGTCGCTCAAGGGATCTCAATCTCGTCCCAAGTAGCCAGGACGGCCATGAGGAGCGGTATCTCTGTTAGAGGGCAAGTCATGACCAACCGTCAGAATTGTGGCCGATGAACTAACGAATTTGAGCAGGTACCTGTCATGCATCTTCGCCGATCCATACGATGGGCCTACATCTCCAAGTGCCGTGCTCGCTGGTGTCAGGGCCTTGTTAGATATGGGATGCTACGAAGTGAGTCTAGGAGATACACTTGGAGTCGGCTCGCCACGAATGGTTCGTGATTTGCTCACGTTTCTGTTCCGCAACGGTATTCCGGCAGACAAGGTCGCTGGCCATTTCCACGACACCTACGGACAAGCTCTTGCAAATGTTTGGGAGGCCTACCAATGCGGCGTCCGTGTATTCGACAGCAGTGTCGCAGGACTAGGAGGCTGCCCTTTTGCACCAGGTGCCAAGGGAAATGTTGCTACGGAGGACGTCGTTTACATGTTTGAACAGGCTGGAGTCGAGACTGGTGTTAATCTGGCCGGGCTTGTGCAAGCCGGATGCTGGATCTCCCAGAAACTCAAGAGTGCCAACGGTAACCGCGCTGGAACGGCATTAGATCAGAAGGCGGAGTCAAGAAATAATTGCACTGGTAGCGAGAAAGCATCTGGCGATGCTATATCATGGAAACCCGTCAAGCAATTGAGTGGGTTGATGGTGCATCGATCCGGCGTCGACCTCAGGCTTGGGACGAGTCACCCTAAGACTGGCAATTGCCTGACTGCGTCAATAATTGACGATTTAAAATCCGAGCTCCGAAGAGCTACAGAGGACTATACCGTCAGTCGCCTTAATATAGACCGATAGACACGAACTGCGACAAGGACACATGGGGTTGAAACTTAGGTTTGCACGACGACGATGTCTTCCCATAGCGATCAATTGCTTCCCTACTGTATGTACTTGAAATTTTGGTCCTGAATAGCATGAAAACTCAAATATTTGATAGATATCTCTCTTTCGCCATGTCCTCCTTAGGCTCTGGACCAGATGAGTTGGTAGCGTGGCTAGCTGGATCCCCCATCACAGGTCCAGAAAGACCAAAGATGGCGTCAAAGTCCTGGACACATAAATTAGGCATTAAGTCAAACTAAAGTACCCGGAAATGAACTTTCTTACCGGCCCTGTGAAGTTGTTGCCGTGAATGACCCAGAAGATCGTGACAAACACGAGGAAGATTCCGAAGACGACGACCACGTAATCTGTTCTATGAGTTACCCTTGCGATTCAGAAGCGGTGGTGAGCGTATAGTGGAAGCACTTACTCATGTTGTCACTATTCACTGGTAAAACAGTGGGGAAACTGAAAAGCTGAGGGAGAAACCCAATGTTAACTGGTGATTCCAGTATGTGAGGCGAGACGACATGACAAGACTTACGACCGTGGTGAGGACGACATAGAGACCTGCTACCACATTGACCAGCAGCCCCCATTTGCCAAGCTGATGAGGTACACCCGGGTATTGGTGCTTGACCAATGTGCTTCGCCCTCGGATCAGCAGTATGATGACCGGCATCGCGTAGGAGACGTTCAGGAAGATCGTGCACGACGACATGTAAGCACTGAAAGCCACATATGGTCCAAGATAAAGCAGACCAAAGAGCGCATTGAACACGCTGCAAGCCAGAATCGTATTCACTGGCACGTCGAGGGAATACTTGATCTTGGAGAAGAAGTGACTGAAGAAAATACCGTTGTCTCGTGCCATAGACCACATCAATCTGCTGGTACTGGTGATGCTGGCAACGGTTCCGTTGATAAAGCATATGGCGAGCATCAGGTTCAAGATAGTTGCCGCTGCTCGACTCTTGGTCGCTTGTAGTATGAGCTCCGCAGTCGGGATGCCAGTTGAAGATGCAAGAAGCGTAGCAGGATCCCAGAAGCAGAAGAGAGTGACAAGGATGAAGAGTGTGCCGCTGGCAACAAAATGTCAGCTACCAGCTACGGTTGACGAAATCAGGTGAATGGGCTTACGTGACGCCGCCAATCGCTACCGCATATATCATAGCCCTGGGGATGTCTTTGGATGGGCGAGGCATCTCTTCAGCCATGTGCATGACAACATCAAACCCAATCAGCGACAGCGCAGGCTGAAGCAAGCCAAGAAGCCAGGCCATTCCGTCCGGCCAGCCGGTCTCGTTGTTGAACTCCGTGAAGACAAAGTCGGCTGTGGTCTTCTTAGACATAGCAAGCAGAATGATGCTGACGACCAGCACTCCGATGATGGACCAGTATACTGAATCAGAACTCGGTCAGCCTCAAATACAGAGCGTACTTACGAATCATATGGTATGACTTACGTGCTGCTTTGCTCCACAGGACCAAGATACGATTTCCCCAGATATTGACAGCGGTTCCAAATATGAGAACCGCCATGAAGATACCGTATGTTTTAGCCTCCGTAATTGTGTATTGCTCGTATGAAGCGATCACTGCTGCCGCAGAGATGAATTGTGCTGCAGAAGACGTGCGATCAGTGACTAAATCATGACAATGCTACCAACCAGGGACATGTTATACCTGCGAAGAATGCCTGAACGGTGATGACACTTAACCATCCGAAGATATTGGCCCAACCAGCCAGAAAGCTCTGCGGATATTGGTCAGTCGAAGATCGATACACGAAGCATTGCACGAAGCAAACATAAGTGCAGTTTCGACACGTACCATCGGCCTTCGCCACCGGTCACTGCAGATTGCGTAGACGAAGTGATATTGCCCACCGGCAGTCGGCCAGATTGCGGCAAGTTCCCCAAGACTTGCCGCCAGAGCAAAGTTACACAGCACACAGAAGATGAAGCCGTACAGCAGCGCAGATGAGCCACCGGACGGGAGCACGAGGCCTACTGAACCCGCAAGGGCAATCCATGTACTATAACACCATGATAGTTAGACGACTGTCCTCACTGCGTTTTGGTCAAGAATAATTACTTCAGGATAGCGAATGCCATTGCCATGGTACTCAGCACCGAGAACCGCTGCTGGAGGTGCCCATTCACCGAGGTGTGTGAAGTTATCTGCCGCATGTTGACAATGATTGTGTAATTTGATGTTGTTTATCGACAGAGGAAGTGGCGAGTAGAAGTCTATGAACGGGTGGCAGACGTTAGACTTTTGTATCAACAGTTCAGGGACGACCACCCCTCGATGACTACCAAGACCTTGATAACGACCTGAGCCATGCACACGCGCACCACCTGCATCATGGGCATATCAGTGGAGCAAAGCAGATCTCGTTTAACGACCCCAGATTTCGCATCTGGTGCCAAGCCATGGCGTATGTATGATAGAGCTACATGATGCTCTATCTCCTCACGGTGTAAAGCAGACCTAACTCGAAAGAGTAACTTTCTGAGAAAACCAGAGCACAGCTTGACTTTCTGGTCCAGACTTGATGCGTAGTCCAAAGCCAAGATCTGGAACATGAATGTCAAAGGTCTGTGGCCAGCCCTGTCACTTGATATCTTTAGGATAGACCTAGCCAAAAGCAGCAAATTCTTGAGAAACTCCAGCACACAGCTCAACTACATTATCCAGACTTGATCAGTAGCTTCTCAAGAAAATCCCAGATTTGGAATAGTACATGACTGCCGACAGAGCTAGCAAAGCCAACATCTCCCCACAAGCAGTTCGGATGCGGGGAAGTAGGGAGACTCTCAGGTCGTCATACCCAGGGGAGATAGCTCAATCAGGCGATAAGACTCTATGGGTGCATTGCTCAACTTCATGATACGGGAGGCCAAGGCGTATCTATGCGTTTGATGAGCAACGTGGATGGGACACGGCAAGACAAGCGCGAGGGAAGACAAGCCATCCTCGGCTTCGGACCGGCGAGCCCCACAGTTCTTCGGATAGCTATCCGGCTTCGGTCCGTGTTGTCTTACAGGATTGCCTTGGGAGTGAGCATTCTCGTCGCGCTCGGGACAACCCGCGATTGCGAAGATGTTGTAGCTATTGATGTCGGAAACAATGGAATATGCACTTAAATAGCATAGGCTTCCTATATGCCGTTGCACCGACGGACCATTTGGTGATCATGCAGACTTATCCGTGAACTGCCTTTGGCCGCCAAGCACCGCCCTGCGGATGGCGCGAGCTTGCCTCGAGCCACTTGGGGACCGCAAACATGGGCTTTGGGGCTCGTTTTGAGCAGTTGAGTCGATATTGGCGCGTCATGGTTGCCGGTGGTAGAAGCGAGGAGATTTTATTAGCCGAACGGGAAGTGATACATGACGTGGAAGCAGTCAAAAGCTATGATCATCTTGCGAGACTGGAGAAAACAGAGGAGCTGCATTCTGTTGTTCCATGTCTATCATTATATTCATTTGTCTCGTTAAATAAATTCGTACAAGTCCGACACTAAGGCACCCCACTTTGAGTAAACAAATTCGCTGACTCCGGAAACAGATTCGTGACTTGAAGATCCAAGTCTGGAGAAACACTGGGTAATGCCATATCCATGTCCCAAAGTGAAGGCGACGGTAATGCACTGATGCTGGGGAACACATCCCACTTTGGCAATTCGCCTGCTAAGGTGTTGTAGTCAACTACAGACCACAAAAGCTCATCGAACGAGGGATCGATTGGGCTCGTGAGTAAGGAAGGGTCGAAAAGGCCTAATTGCATAGGGAACAGATCATGGAACCTGCGAAGCCGCGTCTCCTAAGGGGCATTCTCGTCAGTGTCTTGGCTTCGCATCGCAGTAGGACCCTCGTTGGACATCATTGACTTACGATGTTCTTGGCCATTGGCCAAACATGGCCCAGCCTGTTGAGGATCTCGATACTTCGTTGGAAATATTGCGCTGCGTCATATTGTCCGAGATTGTCCTCATTCGGTGGCGCTTTATCTGCCATGGTATGTATTGCGCCAGAGACAGCGACACAGTAGGTATAAAATGATGACTCGACGAGAACGCCGCCTTCTGATGCTGAAGACAGAAGATACGTCAGTTTCTTCGCATTATCTTCGGTTACTTGTAAAGCTCGTAATGAGAAACTTCGAGGAACTTTGTCACTGAATGAACTGAGGCGATATCGTAGCAGGAATGGGTGGTTGAGTAGGCAATGGCTGATGTGGAAGAGTGCTCGTGCAAAGATGAGATGACCCAGCTGCTTCGTGTCGTCTGTAGTGTCGCTTTGTCGCACTTCGCGTATCAGTTCGGCTATTGGGTGCTTTTCTATGTCGAGATAAGACTCCAGCAGCATGAGAGAAGAGTTGATCGCCATGAATTCCGACTTTGGATCGTAGGGTGGGACATTTTCCGTACCAGCCCTGCCGTGAGCGAACTTGATGCAGCGTCCGAGAACCATAGCCATCAGAATAGCAAGGACGAAGCCCCGGGGAGGCTGGCTCAGCGTTGTATCCCAGCTCAGCAATGGACGTAACGTCTGCACGTCTCCATTCTCTCCCCGAGCAGGTACACCACCATTCTCTGAGGGGAATGATACATGGCAGTCGTCGTCTGAGATAGCAGGTGGACGTGCTCGAGCACAGGATATGAGCTTATCAACGAGATAAATCGACCAGAAAGTGTGTCGTCGTTCTTCCTTCTCTGCCAGTGGAATGTACGTCGGGGGCTCATCCATCAGGTCCAGACCCTGAGCCAGTCGCGCTGCGAGCCCGACTTTGAGCCACCCAGCACTGACTCTCCCGGCTGTTCACGCTATCAGCTCGAATGTCTGACGGAAGTGACTTCAGATGCGAGGAACGGCAACGCACCAGTGTAATCCACTACAGCTAAAATGCTGATGGTTTGTATTACTTGTAGGGTAATGTTGTTCAACACTATCATGTGCTCAGTAAGCACAAGCGACCAAGCTTGTTTGGAATATGCTGCAGAAGCTTCATGAACTCGGCCGGAAAAGTATTGATGGTTGATGAAACGAACGGCCAAGGCGGAGATGGCCAACAGAAGGTGGCTCGGTAAGTTGCTGCTCTCGAATCGCTGGCGGAAGTCCGCCTCATGGAAGAAGGAGTATGGCTGATCGTGTACGCGCGCAAAGTATGTATCGAGTAGGGATTGAATCACCCGTCGAGGGGGTAGTTTCTCGAATGTGCTGTGCGTGGGATTAGCATCGATTTCGGAGAAGAGGTCACTTCATGGCCTTGGTTTATGCTATAAGTCGACGAGAGGCGTGTGTGCCAAAGAATCGCGACGACGTACTCTGCTCGAAATCGACCCGAATCGGAGGTTGATATGCTGCTCGCGGCGTAGTGCGATTGATCGACATGTTGGCTCGCTGGACTCGTGGAGGTGGGTGCCATTGTGCTTGTCGACTGCTTCCTGGATTGGTGCCAGTTAACAAATGGACTCGTTCGCCTTCTGATCGATGCTGCGGACGTACAAAACTTGTTCAAGAGCATCGGGATTGAGCTTGCCGAGCATGGACTCGATAGTAGATATGCGCTTCAATAGCTCTGCCTGATTCCAGGATTAGCAGCGTAAAGGACGTGACCTAGAGCAGACTTTACATTGGCCCCAGGCGCTTGCATGCTCGATATTTCGTCGCCATCTTTACTGCCTCGGTTCGAGTACGGCTCGTAAGCGCAACTGCGACAGGTTTGGCGACAATTGTTGCAAGTCGGGCGCTCGGCGGAACACTTGATCTTTCTCGACCTGGTGAAGCTTGAGTTAGTATCGTACAGACTCGAGAAGGACGAAGCGAGCTACAACTTGCCTGCAACTGGTACACGCTTGGCGACTTCGCTTTTTGACGCCTGATTGCTCGGACTGAGCCTGTTGGTTCATGATGCGCGTCTGCGTTTGTTGAAAATGATGTAGGATCCACGAGAGCGCAACCCCAGAGCTGCGACTTCGCAGCTTACCATGCTGGAACCCCCACAGCCCACTCCAAGGGGCTCCAAGCGTGGCCCCAGCTCCGCACGCACCGCACGATGGTGAGAGGAGAGCAGGTAAGGTTTGTACTAGCAGATACGGTCGCGGGGCTCCGAAGCCAGGCGACCTGGGGCCTGGCCTCCACGTGTGGGGTTCCGATGGTCCCGCAACAACAGTCGGAGCTGGCGCTTGGTTACTATCTAGGTCCTTGTCGGAGAATTGCGGTAATGCGTCGGTCAGAAGCAATCATTTCCCCCAAGAATTGGCGGATATGGACTTCATTGTCTGTAAGTAAGGTGCTATATCATAGATCATGGATCTTGAACGATGATGACCCCCCCTCCCGCGCGGCACCAGTTTGGATGAACTAGGTACATGATAGTAGTCCTTTGTCCGCCCCAGAGGGAGACGCTCCGTACATCGAGCATACGAGAACGCTCCTCCTATCTTTGAGGAACCGCGACCATGGAAATGACCCTTGTGTCCATCCACGCTACCTGGGGCGGGTTCCGGTAGTCTCCGCCACGAGAGAAGAAACTGCCGCCCTGTTTCCTGTTGTTGAACCCACAAAGACCTTTGCCGTACCACCAGTTGGCTCCTTGACACTTGGAGTCGGCAGCACAGGCGTCCTTGTATTTTATGTTAGCTCTTCGGTAAGAAGAAGAAGGGCATCGGTGATGTACTGACAAGACAATCCTGGAACGTAGCTGTTCCTCGTTTGTTCATGTTCATGATTGCAGCAAATTTGCCGCTGAAGTCGAAAGGATCTGTATACTCGATGATGTTGCGCTGACACCATACCTGGAAGTTTATACCGTTTCTGGTGCACGACGTAAGGATTAGTCGATGAGAGAGCAAACATTTGAGAAAGAGGAAGCGAAAGAAATGAATGGACATGTGTGACTCACTTGTTCACCCACTGGCCATTGGATCCAGGACAGCTGATCTGAGGTGTAGGATCAGAGCAGGCCCAGTTTCTGTAGACTTTACCGCTCGGGCAGCAAGCCGCCTCTTGCGTGGATGAGTCGACAGCCATGACTGTGCCACCGAGGCAGCATAGTATCTTGCCTTTCGGCGTGGTGAACTCATCCCCGAGGCAGACTGGATCTGTTAGCTCCGCTCATCATGGCTTGGGACTTGATTTGTCCCAGGAACGAAGTACCTGAACTGTCCTCCATCTCACATCGACCGTTGAAACTGCCATCGGCTTCCAGTACGGGCTTGTAGTTGGGATTCTGTCGCTTACAGAACTCCTAGTTATCTGTCAGTCAACCTGGTCGAATATTCCATTCACAACTCATAAGAGGCCCAGATGGAGAGTCCTCGACAAGCAAACATGGTTGTACGTACTTCGGGTGTGACATTCTGGCCAAGGGCAACAGACACGAAAGCCCATCCTGCAAAGAAATTTGCGATAATGGAAGTACGCATAGTGCAAATCTTGTTTTTGAAGATACTTGATATGATGATTGCATCAAGCCGTGTTTCTGAAACCCATGTAGATGTGTCGAGTACAGAAGGGGTGTCCTACTCTTAAGTGACAGCGCAGGACCCCCTTGTTCACAGCATTGGTCATCCGACGGAAGTTCGTTTCCGGCTCATAGCACCAAGAGGCGGTCTGTGTCAAGGACAGCAGCAGCTGCCGTGATCGAATCGTCTGCGTGTCGCTCCGAAGCAAGACCACTCCCTGTATGTCTCTCCAAACTCCGGATGAGCTGAGAGCTGTTGTCTCACCCGTCCCGTTCGATGATCTGCCGATACGAGTTTTGAGAGAGGGGCATGAATATATAAGACTTGCGATGTCTTAAGCTTAGGACTTTGTTGGCCAACTGTATGACGTGTCACCACATGCGAGGCACTGGGAATATGATGAAGCTACACGGCCTACCAATTGAAGGGTCTGTTCGTGATGGTCAGTTAGCTAAGGCCTGGAATAAGTATTCTAGACAATGCAGCTCCTCATCTGTGTCTCGGGCTTCTGGTCTATACCGCAACTTCGTGTGCCGGCCGCTCGCAAAACAAATGCAGATGACGTTCCACCCTCAGTGTTAACGAACAATTGACTGCATCACAGTTGCGCTAGGCAGACCAGTCATTCAAGAAACAAAGACCCTTGTACAACTGACATGAGTGAAGTAAAAGAGGATAAGTCCAATGTCTCAGACAAGCGTTCCCGCATTGTCGGTTGCTTAAGGAACTGTGCCCGACGGCGGACCTCCGATGGTCCGACATGCGCTCAACCTGGTGATCGGGTTTCATTGGGCATGTCCAGATCCCAGGGACTATGCGGCTGAGGCTGAGTTTAGTGCTTCTGCAGGGAGATCTTGCCTAGGCCCGTCCCGTGTCTCAGAAGTTTCTGTCGATACTACAATTCAGAAACCACAAGAGTAGGTTTCTTTGGTTTTTCTAGCTAGTGCAGATCTGACCCAGAGACCCCGGAACACGAACTAATTGTAGTGGCGTGACGATCAGACAATGTGCCGAGCCTGTCGATTCTAGGTCATGAGTTACACCGGATATCCATACTGTTTCTGTCCCACCTGCACAGGGAGTTACGATGTGTGAACCTTAGAATTGAATCAGCAGCGTAGTATCGTCCGAGCACCGAGAGTGGTGATCATTCTACTCTAAGACTACTATTCAGCAATGTGCGCTGCTTAGCTCAAGCCCGATCCCAGTTCCACAAGAGATAGTCACTGAACACAGGCCGCAGCAGTTGAGGTTCGCACCCTCAGCGCTTTTTGATTGGCACGAACGACATCATGTTGGTGCCAGGACTAACGCTTCCTGAAGCTGGGAACTCCCAGTCCTTCATCATGACGCATCCTTCATCAGCGCCATCGTCGTAGAGGTTGGCACCCTGGCAACGAGAGTCTGCTGAGCAAAGCGCCATGCACTCGCCAACATCCTTGGTGGTCTTCTCCCTGTATGAATCGAAGCGCTCCGAGATGCCTCGCGTGCACTGAATCTGGTATGTCACGCCGTCCACTGTAACAATGCGGCCTTCTACCTCTGGACAATGCTTGGGTGGGCCGATGTCTGAGCCGTTGTCCTTGTCCTTGTCCTTGTCCTTGTCGTCCTTATCTTTGTCTTTATCGGACGGATCGGGCTTCACGTCGCCGCCGTCCGTTTTGGAGTCATCATCTTCGACCAGGTGGGCGCTAGAATAGATATCCTTGAAGGTAGCGTCTTCCTTGTTACCATGGGTGCGCAGGTAACATGTCTTCGTCTGAGGCTTCCAGATCGCTCTCTTGCACGAAGGGTTCTTTGCGCAGTTCTCAATGCACTGGCCCCAGCTGGCGACCCCGTCCGTGATGCTGATATCGTTTGCTCCATGGTTGACTGTTACATGGTTAGTCCATGGAGCATCCACGAGTCGACTAAATCGACGTACTCAATTCGCAAAAGATCTTCCATTTCTTGCCACCATTCTGGATGATCTTGCCGTTGTCTCCAGGACAGTTCGGGCTAACGTCGCCAGGTCTGCTCTTATGGTTATCTTTTTGATCGCCCAGAGCTGGGTCCTGCGTGTACTTACACACACTTGCAATCGCACTGGTAGTTCGATCCCTGAGCACAACACCCTCCCTTGCCAGTGCCAGGATCGACCAAGTATGATTGACCAGAATCGCAGCATCCGCCCTTTTGCGTGGTTTCATCGAAACTGAATGTTTTGCCAGGCTCGCAGCACTCGCCCTGGCCACTGGCCAAGTGGGAGGAGTAGGTCAGCCCGGGAAAGCAGCAGTGATTTCTTCCAGTGGTTCTATCAGTGCTTGTAACTTGCTCAGGAGGGCAGCAGAGTCCTAGTTCCGTGGGAGGCTGGTAAGTCAGATCCCAGGTCAAGTGCGTGTCCTTGGGACAGCAACCGCCCTTCTTCGCATTGGTGTCGTATTTGTACGTCCTCGGCTCAAGGCAGCAGCCGCCTTCCAATACGGCTACTGGATCAGTAGAGAAGACGCCCTTCACCAGTTAGAGATGGAAAGTTTCACGCGTGGCTCTCATTGAGGCAACTCACATTTCCTTTCTCACAACAGCCATCTTTGCCAGTCTTCGGGTCCTTGTATGGGCCCCAGTAACACCCCTGGAAGGGAGGAGCCCGACATGTACCCGTAGGCTCTGGTACATATTAGCCTCATTGGAGTAAACTGGATAGAGCACTATTGTGACTCACGTCCATTTGCATCAAATACCATAGCTGATTTGGATCAGTATATACCGAGCAGTGAACCAAGGTACCTGGCTGAGGGCTAGCGTGTACTTACAGTACAATTGGCCCGACTCTGCTGCAGCGTTAATACTGTTCAACGTATGTTTCTGCATGGAGAATACTGACTGGCTTTGCACTTATCATCCCATTTCTGGCGAACCTCGGGGCTGGGGTCGATGGCTGTCACCAGTACGGCCATTGCCGCCATTGCCAGAATACTTTTGGCTGAGGTAAGTCCGACCATGCTGGGCAGTTTTGACTGATCTTTCGTATGGGATAAATCTTGGATGAATTGACGAAGTGAGTTCTTTGCGTCGGCTGGGAAGTATGAGTCTGGGGCATGAGGAATCTCTTCTACCTGTTGGATTTCGAGACAACAACGGACCCTCGGACTTCAACGGCGGCTACGTCTACGCAATCACTCGAACATCATTCACTTCAAGGCGGTGTGATACGCCTTGCAGATGACCGAGACATCATTCTTAGTATGCTTTTCGGATGTCTCTCTGTTACATTTCAGCTGCGGTGCCCTATTGTGGTGAACGTACCAATCGGGCACGGCATAGCCCGAAGCAAGTGATCTGTGAGACCACAGCCAGCCACAGAAGCACTACATTTCCCTTTTAGATCTAAGTTTGCATTAAATCGTTTCTCTTGTCTACGTCACTAGCTTCAGAGCGGCCCGTGTAGCTCGGCGAAACATGCAGACACGGGTCTGCGCCGTGTGAAACATACGGGTCAGCTTGCTTAAACGGTAGCTATTGCTTTTGCGAGGGGACACGGGTCACATATCGCTTCTACCAGATCAACTACAGACTTGACGAGGCAATTGGAATAGTTGGGCCCGCACATACGTCTTCGGACCGTCGCAATTGCTCCCTCTTACCGCCCAACCAGTTGTACGTCGCTTGGTTCTTAAGCCAGACGCAACCCCATCACCACTACACTACACGGCGACAAAGCATCGGAAGCCACAGAGTTGACTTCGGTTTAATCATCTTCTCACCTCAAGACTTCCAATTTATGTTCAAGATGATGCAGGCTTCCGTCGCCGTAGCCATCCTAGCCTTTTTACAGGTAACGGCTGTGGCTGCTCAAGGGGGTTCCAAGGGACGACCCCCAAAGTACGCATGCCCGCAGGACGACGGCCTTGAATACAAAACGTAAGTTCAGCTCCAAGACATATCTATCACTTCACCTAGAAAGTAATCTAATTATAACAGGCCTGAGCCGAATGTTGTGACATTCAAGCTCAAATGTGGCCAAGGTACTACCGCCAAAGTTATCGATCGTGTGCCTTGCGAATCTCAGAAAGAATGTGCTGTGCTTTGCTCGGAGCATCCACAATGTCAGTCTGCCGACTTCAATGTGAATACCAAGAGCTGTGCGCGATTTAGCGAGGTATGTTTTAATAATGGCGTTGTGATGGTCACTGAATGCTAATGATCAACGCGTATTATAGTACATCCCGGTAAGTTCTCGATCCTACTACCCGTGATAGTTAAAATATGAGAAGCAGGGACTGACTGGAACAGACAATCCCAATGGTAAGTCCAGCTTCAGCTGTCATTGTCACCCAAGTCATGTCTAACTGTTTCCACCTCAGGCCGGCGTCAACACGTGGTTTCCTCTCGAGGAACGCAAACAACAAGAACCAAAGCCTGACCCCCAGCCAGCACGAGTAGACGCATGCCCCAAGAGTGCAAAGGCCATTGTTGAGTCCCAGGACCTTGCTGCAGAGTACACCTCCAACAGCATTTGTCCAGACGGTACGTATGAGCCCATAGCTACCGGTATCCCAGGTCATCTGCATATTCTCTGACAACATAGCAGACGACGGTAAGATCTTTGTCAGTGCTAGCGGCAATTACATGAAAGTCCGACGTAATGCACACGTCGACGCTGCGACACCTTTGGCTACGACACCATTGAGCACCTTGAGCGAGTGTTTCAACTACTGTAGCGACACGCCAGGCTGTGCTAGGTGAGTGAAATCCAAAAGCGATATTCGATTTATTCCCAATGAGTAGTTCTTGGGAAAATCATGTGAGCGCCTACCTAACCTGCTTCACAGTGTCTCTTGGGAGGGCGGCCGCCCAAGCTGGAACTGCCGTCTCTACGCAGAGGGCGAGGATAAGGCCGTTGCATGTACCAACAGTATGTTCCTACTTGACACCGTGAACTGTGCCTATAGTACTAACTTTGGGTAGAACTTCACGACATGGCTTTCGTAATTGAACCTCCGACCATTGAGGTTGAGGATGAGCCCATGGTGCTATGCAGCACAGAATGCCCACAGGCACACGGGCAGATCTACGATTCCCCATCAGGCGAGGTAGGCCATCTCTATTGCGAGCCCCTCATGAGCATCTGCTGACTTCATTTTACTCAATAGCGCTTCCGTATCAGCTGCTGTAAGCGTCATGGTGTGAAAACCTTCGCCCAAGAGCACATGCCGTCACTTCAGGCTTGCATGGCGGCTTGCGGTAAGGCACCGGCTTGCCAATCCGTTGACTGGCAGCAGGACACAGGCATGTGTTATTTCGGAAAGCATTCTGGAGAAGCAACAATCAGTGTCGCAGGCTGGGGCTCTGCTTACAGCTTGGGCTGCGCAGGTGCGTGCAAAGCTACGGGAGGTTGCTCGTGCGCGTCGCAAGACGGGCTGGGGAATCAATGCTGCGTGATGTGCGATCAGACACCTGAGGACCCCAATAAGCCACTATCAGCGCCTCCGCAATGTGGCAACCAGGGTCTGAACTGGGCCCAATATGAGAACACGCAAGGTCCCAATTCAGACTCGACGTACAGTCAGTTTCTGCCCGAGGTTTATAAGACAGTAACCCCAGGCACATCTGGAATCACGACAACCATCGGCGGCATTGACGCGGTTGGAGGGCAACAGATATCTGTTTATGACAGCTCTGATAAGTTCCCTGGGGACTACTTCGCCCTCGATCACGCAGGGTACCTCTTTGCAAGCGTTCCAGGGAAGTACAAGTTCACTGTCAGTAACGTCGACGACACTGCGTTCCTGTGGTTGGGCTCTACAGCAGTCAAGGGCTGGACACGCAAGAACGCGGACTTGGTGATCGGACTTGGTCAAACGATGACTACTGAGGTTGATATTCCTAGCGGAGTCTACATGCCCATCCGCATCATGATGGCACAGGGGCAAGGTGCAGCCAAGTTCACCATGCAGATCCAAGGGCCTAATGGGGAAACCATCGCCGACTCATCTACCAAGGCCAGCCCTTGGATCTTGCAATACTCTTGCGATGGGTACTCGGCGCCCAAGTTTCCTGTCTGGGGGCAGGAGGAATGAGGATGGACCAATGTCTGAAAGCTCACATGAAGCTCATATATTGTTCAAGTCTAGGGCTTGGTACTGCACAGCTCTAGTGAAGGCCATAGTCATTCTTGCAACTTCTGAGGACAATTTACACAGGTTTTCCACATCTAAGCTCTTCCCTCTGCCTCACATGCTCGTAGAACAACGGCGATAGTCAAGCTAGATTAAAGTTTAGGGCACCAGTCGCTTTGACTCGACTTACAAGCACATCCGAAGTGGGGGACCCATTCTAGATCACGGGTTATGGCGCCGAATCGCGGGCGGGGTTTCTCTAACCCATCAAGTAATTCTCAGTGTTCGTCCCTTAGTCTTCTTCTTGCATGATCGGCTTCTGCATGGAACCCTGAGTCAATGGGGCTCCTCTCCGCCCCGGCCCTATATCCTTCTCTGTCTCGGGAGTATGTCGCTGACTCGACGCAACGACGGTACGGGCATCGCCCACTGCTCAGCTGGGAGGATTTGCTAACACATGCCAGGATGCCCTCAGTGTCGCAATCGCCGGTTGCGATGCGACAAGACCGAGCCGGAATGCCTTAAATGCATTAAGAAGGGTTTGCGCTGTTCCGGCCAGGGATTTGAATGCCGCTTTAGCTCGCATATGAGCAAACTTCCAAGGAACCCTGCTATTCCTGATGTTGCCAGTGCAGCTCCTATTCGCAAGTCCACGGCAACCCCGACTCCAACCCGTCGTAGACGTGAGCGCTCTACGGCTGCAAGGCGTCAAATACAGGTTCCGTCTGTGGCTTTCGACGGTAGTTCGACCAGTTCGGGTCCGGCGATCTCCTCGACCCCGGCCAGCCCAAGCAACGTCTTTGAAGACCAAGCGCAAGACGTCGAGATCCTTCCCCTAGTATCTACCTCTAGCCCCTTGCCACACTTCTACGGCACGTCTATCGCAGGAGATTGCTCGACTGACAGTCGAGGGCTGGTCTTGTGCCCGGCTCTCGAGCCCATTGACTCTGAACGGAGATACTTATTTCAACACTGTGAGATCCCCAAAAGTTCTGTCAGGGTGGCATGAGCTGATAACAGGTTACGGAACAGTCTCAGAGTACATTGCTTCGAAAATGGTCATTTATGATTGGGGCAGTAACGGCTATCGAGACATCATCCTACCCATAGCCTACGAAGATGAGACTGTAGGAAAAGCTGTATGCGCCGTCTCCGCCTTTCATCTCGGTACCAGCGCCCAACATATGCTTGCCACTGCGGAAGCCACACAGCATGCCGTCCTGACCAAACTTCTTCGAGACACAATGGAGCATGATCCCAGTCGAGTCTTCAGTCTGTCGACCTGGGCTGCTATTGTGGTCTTACTGGTTGGCGACACCATCACCGGCTCAACCAACTATATACTGTTGCTACAGATGCTCAGGCACCTTGTTTCATCAGCTACCGCGAACGGTTCAATGCCTACAAATGCCAGAATGTTCCTGTTACAACAGACTAAGATGTTGGTCATCTCGTCCCATACCCCAAAGCTATGTATCACACAAATGAATCGGGTTCGCTAACATGTCCTGGCACCAGGTTCGAACTCTTCAGCTCTGCTCTAACAAGTGAACGCCATGGCCTGGAAATTTTGACCGGACCGGTGGAGCATTATCTCGATTTCTTTGCAACATACTCAACGCCTCGCCTCGAAGAGCCGCGTTACACTAATATGCAGCTCATTCGCTCCGCCATAATGGCAAGCTGCAGGTTATGCGTAAGGCGCATGAAGAACAGATGCTCGTACATATGTCCAGGTGACGAGCTTGACTCCCTGAAGGACACGATACTGAGCCTGGATCCCAGCGTGGAAGGTGAACATGCCCTTGTATGGACGTGTTTCGTCGCAGCGGCGGAAAGCGTGCAGACTGAGCACAGGGAGTTCTTCACGGACAAGCTGGCATCGTTGTATGGGTGCACGAGATTTGGAACCATTCCTCAAGCCTTGGATATGCTAGAGGTTATCTGGGAAAAGCAAGGGAAACAGAAGTGGACGGAGTTCGTGACGTCGGAAAGACCAATTCTTGTAATGTGATCAGGGTTTTGTTACCTAACCTCGAACGCTCTTCGCTACACTACTTGCGGAAGTAAACATCATTTGCTGAAGAACCAAAGCATTCACTTCGCCACGAAGCTTTACAGCTTTGACTTGGTCTCCGCTGTTTTGGTGCCCAGCACCCCAACCACGGCCGCAGCGGCGCGAGTTCCTTCTTGGATGGCGCCATCGATGAAGCTACGCCAACCTGTTGCCCAGTCTGAGCATGCGAAGACGATGTTTTTCGTGGATGCTCTCATATCCTGTAAGTGATTTGAGAGAAGCCCAGGGCCGGAAAAGAACCTGTCGACGGAGCAGTCAGTCTTCTTGTTCGACATCGCCAGAAGTGAAAAGAGTCAACGCACCAAGCTCCCTTGGCGAATTCATCCCTGGACCAGTTGTGGAAAACCTGTGACGATTTAGCGAGGTTCTTCCATTGAGATCTGAAGGTGTGAAGGGGACGGACCAGCCTCTGCACAGTCATCGGAGAGAAACCTTTGAATGCGGCGATTGTGTGCTTGACACTGTCCTCCGGATGGAAATGGTTGTGTGTGCCGCCAAACGCCACGATATGTGTGTTCCCCGCTGGTGTTGTTCCATCAGCCAAACCATAGATCAGACTATTATGCGGATAGCTGATGCATGTCATGGATCTCAGGTCTTTCTCGGCAACCTCTGCATGAACCTTGACGCATTGATTGACATGGCCCGTGGAAGCCGCCTTTGACTTTCCAGGGGACAAGGGCGGGTCAAACTTGACGTCGTTGAGAACATTAAGCGGGATGGCGGACACCATTTTGCGTGCGCTGAATTGCCGATTATCTCTCGTGGTGACCTTTACACCATCTGAGGATTCTTGAATCGTTGCCACGGGGCTGTTGAAAGTGTAGGCGAGGTTACCAGTTGACAAGGCTTCCTGGAAGAAGCGGATCGCGAAGGATGACTGTCCCTTGTGAAACTTGTAATGGACAAGGTAGTTGATGCATCCTTCATACGAGTATTCACACAATGCCCACCAGTGCAAGAACTCGTAGAAGCTGGTCGTCTCGAGAGTGCCGCCGCTACACAGAAGGACAAACGCCTCTACACATGCTCTTTCATTTGGCGTCAAATCGTCGCCGATCTCCTTGAGCCGGTCAGCGACGCTCATATGATCGTACTTCCGCGCCCTCGGCTCAATAGCTGCAGCACTGTGAGGGAACGGCACGACATCTTTGCCCAGGTTGCCATCGACATTGACGATTTTCTTGAGCGCCGATGCCATCAAGACGTCCTGCATGCCTGTTAGATTCTGCTTTTGGAAATTTTAAGGGATTAGATGTACTTCTTGCTCGTGGGTGAAGGCTTGAACACCCTTGGCGTTGGAGAGCAGGAATTTGTTGATCCCCTTGGAGAAGTCGTACGAGCTCTCCAGCTCATCTTGCATGCCATATCTAGCGATTTCGCGCCATACGTTCGTCTGGTTCCAGTACACCCAAGTACCCCCCATCTCGTAGGGGTAGCCATCGATGTTAGAGGACCAAGAACGACCACCAATTCTGTCGCGTGCTTCGATCAGGAGCACTTTCAAGCCTACACAGCGAGACGCGTGTGAGTGTGTTGTAGCGCAACTTGACTGGGGCGTTAAGCTATCCACATACCAGCTAATGTCATGTCTCGAATCGCTGTGAGTCCAGTATAGCCAGCACCAACCACGATCACATCATAAGTTTTGCTCGGATCTTTGACATTTGTCGGAGGCTGAATGACACCGATGGATGGAATGCCAGCCTTGAGCCCTTGGGTCTCTGTCCAGCAGTAGCCGTCTTTAGAGGTCATCGTGTAGGGGACGTGGGGGAAGGAAGATGATGCGTTTCTAATATCACAGCCGGGCAAAATAGAGAAGCAAGTTGACAAATGGTCACAAGACGTAGCTGTCTTTATGTACAACCTGCCAATGTCTCATCAATTGATGCTTAGACTTCGCGGCCGCTAGGATCATCATCTCGCGGGGAGCTTTGGCTTCTCAAAAACTTGCCCGTCTAGGCTTGATTCATCAGATTCACCCTCCTCCGAACGTCGCCCACAAAGTGTTCCGCACCTGGGATCCGCATCTACTGTACCAACAGACCAGCTCTGGCATTCAAACCCCTCAAAGTTTGGTTCTGTCTTTCTTGCATTGTGGCAGCTGCCGCGACCGCCGGTGGAGAGCTTGCTGTGGGTTCTCAAAAAGTTGCCTCTTTTGGTTTGGTCCCGACTTACACCAATTCGCGGCACCATCACCCTGCGTACTCGTGGGTGTCCTCCGGCCAAGCGTTATCAAAAGAAATAGATGAGCTCATACTTAAACTGGCCTGGGATTCAGTTTCCCGGACTCAATATATCAACTCGCTCTCGGGAAAGCTCGGATTATTGGAGCACTTGGACAGCTGCGAGACGAAGACTTTCACGCTACGTCCCAGTGTCCTTGTCACGATCGATAACAGGTAGACCCCTCGCTATAGTCAGGACAGGAAGAGAAGCACTCGTATCAGAACTTCGTCTGAATCCTCCACCCGGCGCTGGTCACCCTCGCGATCACAAAGAGCGCCGTACTTGCAGTGTACGCAGCACCACAAAACGTGATCAACGCCTTGTAGTTATCACCACCGCTCGTATCGAGAATGTTTCCTGATATTGGAATTCCAGCTAGTGTAGCCAGACTGACGAACCCATACGCTGTTCCATAACGGGTGGCATAATTCTCCGGCCGACATAGCTGTGCCACGCACACAGGCGTGAGACTATATGCTGAGCCGCTGAAGAACCCATAGAGAACAGCGAATGCAAGTATCATATCTATACTTGTATCAGCGTTCAGCCAGAGTCCAAATATGGCAGCAGCACACGCAGCTGAGCAGCAGATCATGACGTTGAATCGCCCAAGCTTGTCGGCGATTGGCCCAGGAAGTGCGCGGCCAAGGATTGATGTAGCATTGACGACCGTAAGAATAAAAGACGAGGTCGATCCAAATCCCTGAGACATTGAATATGTCGTTATATATGCTGGTGGAACAAGTACCGCCCAGTCCAGGATGAATATCGCCGACATCGTCAGCGTGAAGCGCGCATCAAGGAGACCGCGCCAATCGAAGATCAATCGAGCCTCTCTGTTTCGCGGAAGTCGTGTCTTCAAGAGTAACAAGCTGATGGCGAAACATGCCACGCTTAGCAGAGCAAAACACCGAATTGTCCAAGGAAACCCAATCCTTGGAGACAGCTCGTTGAAGATCAGAGGGAACGCAACGCCGCCGAATCCTCCAGCTGTTGTGGCCAACCCTGTTGCTAGGCCCCGATTCAGCTGGAACCAGTGCCCCAAGGCACTTATGCTGGAGGTCCATAATATGGACGACGAGACCCCTCCCACGATACTGAAAGCCAAAAGAAATTGATAGTAAGTTTTGCAAAAGCTTGTGGCGACGAGAGAAGCGACGAGGCCTGCGCAGCCTGTAGGTAGCAAAACCGCGAGCCCATAGCGGTCGAAGGTAGGCCCTACTTGAAAGCCTCCGAAGAAGAAGAGGAATGCGAAAATACTGAATATCCATCCAATCTGAGATTCAGAATAGTTTTTCAGCTGGTTCTGGGAGAAATAGGCTTGGAAAATGCCCATTGAGTTGAGCAACCCAGACGCTGGGAAAAGGGCGAACCAAGCGCCGAGGATGACGCTGTAGGCCCTCAGCCCACGCTCAGGGTATGCGTGAGCAACAGCTGCTGCCGATTCTTGTGGTGAATTTGCATCGTCCATTTTTGCAAGACTTTGTCAAGATGTCTTGCTTAAGGATTGTTGGAAAGTTCATTTTTTTTCTAATGTTGTTTTACTTGGCATGTCAGGCAAAGGGCGCGAAGATCTGGGAGTTGAAGCTGTCCCATCTAGATCAAAGCAATCTACCAATGGAACCCTGCCCCATAGAATATCACATCAACTTGTCTTAGGAGCTCCGGCCTCTTGGTCTGCAGGAATTTTCTCATGCAGTGCGTTTCTGGTTCGAAAGTCTGGCACGCTTGATGGTCCAGACACAATCACATGACATAGGCTATCTATCTCCTAAAGCCGTGTTCAACTAATGAGCAGTATAGTCTTGGTTTCGAAAAGACGGCCACAGGTTGGTTCCGGAAACAGAAATAGGCCTGAAGGATATCTGGCTATTGCCATGACCCAAGGATAAGAAAACTCGTAGCCAAGGACTTCAGCCCACAAGAGCACATAAGCTTACCGAAGTCCGTTCGGCGCATGCAAGTAAAAGCTCTAGAACATTTATCCCCTCAATTAGTAGCAAGCTTTATGCATGTGAAGGCGACTGTTGAGATGCGTCTGAGGATCTTGCCACAGAGCTTTCGGTCGGGTCATCGGTAGCTGAAGTCAATCGAAAGACTCTTAACTTTGAGATAACTTCTCAAATCCAAGATTCAGACAAATTTACTCGCCAAATGCCGTGTAACCGTCAGACTAAGGCATCTGGGCGGCGCCATCCAGCGCAAACTCTCTTCAAATTCACACTAACAGAGGCTCCAATGAAGCAAACATGAGGGAACCACACGCACTCGTTGCAACGACAAGGCTTCGCCAGGTACATCGAAGATAGTTAGGCTTAGCTAGCGTCATACACAGTGCTGCTCTGTGGCTGTCTCTGTTTGGCAACGCCGATGGTCCGACTTATCGAGAAACGCCTTCAGCGAGCCCTTCGATGTCCAAGTTCATCTGAGTTCAGTGATCCTATCAATATGGCATATTGCATAGACATATACAGACGAGATCCCAGAACGGGTGCAAACTTTCACGACTCAGTCATAATATCAGACATAATTGGCAATAACGGCTTTGGCCTGCTAATCCGCGTACCCCTCGCAGAACAGCCTGATCCAGGGGACCAGTCTAGAACATAAGCATGACGCTATGCATCTGATATTTGCGGCGATCTCCAAATCTTTGTCTCGTAAGCTTCAATATCTAGGTTTGGGCGTTTCTGCCCAAGGAGCTTGCCTTGCCGACAATCCGAGATGAATATCAACAGCTTCTAACATGAAAGTGTCCTATTGACTCCATGGCAGATCTTTCTAGCGCGTATGCAATGTCTATATAAGTCGAGAAAGATCCCCCTCGATCAGGTTTGGATGACCTCTGCACAGAAACACTCGCTTCCGAAAAATACGATTACTATCACTCTCGCTCTAAACCCAACACTTCCCTTCAATATGCAGCTCGTTCACGCTCTCACCGCCGTCCTGGCTCTTGGTGCCTCTGCCGCACCTCATGCTGAGCCCGACACCTCTTCCGTCCAAGACGTCGAGGCCCGCAACTACAAGTGCGGCCGTGATGCCTACTGGAAGGATAACTGCTGCCAGTGCCGTGTCGAGGGCATGGTCTACAACAAGGCTTGGGGAGGCTGCAACTACCCGTAAGCGAAGACAGAGCATCACCACTAGAGTTTCATGATTTCACTGACACATTCCAGCAACCGCAAGGCAGACAAGCACCACGGCTGCAAGGGCGACAGCTACTACGACTACCACCGTGACTGCTGTGCTTGCTCTAACAACAAGTACTACTACTTCAGTGTTGAGGAGACTTGCGGTAGCTGCGGCCCTGAGGCTTACTACGACTACGATCACAACAGTCAGTCCCTCCAGAGAGGCGTTTTCTAAGAATAAATTTGATAGCTAATACGTGACAACAGAGTGCAAGTGCAAGCACAAGCACCACCACTGGGATGAGCACCACAAGGGCTGCCGCCGCGACTAAATATCTGCAAGCGAGGGGGCATCAGCGTTACTGGTGGCCGATCGAAAGCCATTGTCGAAATACCTCCCCCTCAGTTCGGAGGAGAAAGACAAAATCGAGATTGAGGACTGTGGTTGGAGACTTGAAGCATCGGATATTGATTCTTCGGGATTGTGTAGTCCACTTTTGCAAGGGTAACCTACCAATCTGTTCTACAGTTCTTGGATTGATGACCCTCTCCTAAAGAGGCCTAATACATGTCGTGGTCACGCAAGCTAAGATCCGTGAAACAGTTGAGCCAAATGACATGAAGCTGTAGATCCATATGCGCTAATGCAACGAGATGTGATGTTTTCATTTTCTGCTGTATAAGGACTAACTTGCTAGGAAACTCTTCAATCACCGAGATCTTACAGTCGAAATCAACCACAAAATAACAGGTGAACTGTTGGTGGCCACCGGGGTGAGGGTGTAGACCAGGGGAAACACTCTGACTTAGGCAAGGAAGTGAAGGCCGCGGAGGTTGTGTTGACGGCGCTGTGGCTGCTGTACTGTTGCGTCTTGCTCCTCTTGCTGGGCGTCAGGTGTCTGAATAGCCTCGGGAGGTCCATCGTTGCCGTTACCGGCGCCAGCCGCCGCTGTCTGTGAGGGCACGGGCGCTGTAGCCGATGCGCTCTCTTCGCTGTTGCCCTCACCATTGCCGTCAACAACCTCCTCCTCCTCCTGGTTGCTCTCCTCCTGGTTGCTCTCCTCCTGGTTGCTCTCAGGCTTCGTCTCCTTGTTACCCTTAGGAGGTTTCTCTTTGGTAGGAGAACCCGCACCACAGCCGTTAGGAGCAGTAACCTCCTCCTCCTCGGTCTTGCCCTTCTGCTTGCTCTCAGTCTTTGCGTTTATGGCCAGGGACTCCTTGTCGGTGCCCTTGGTCTCCTTCTTTGGCTTCTCTTCAGGCTTCACCTCGGTGTCCTCTTCCGTCTCCCCTTCACCGTTGCCTTCCGTGGTGCCCTCGGGCACAACTTCGGGGACCGCACTGGGTGTAGCTCCCGGCAGATCCACTGGGAGAATAGAAACGGTGGCCTCCTCTTCATCATCGTCCTGAGGACGCTTGCCACCGGGGACTTCAGGGCCAGGACCACCAGGGACATGTTCACCCTTCTTTCCCTTCCACTCCTTCCAGTCTTTTCCTTTCCAGTTGCAGTGCTCCGTTCCGTCTTCAGTCCTCACGCAGGGAACAAATTGTTTCTTTCCCCCACCATGTCTAGCATGGCGGTGGTGATAGTCGCCTCGCCTCGCCATGGTGTTGGCGGTATCCACCGGGGATGCCACACCCAGGAGGGCGAAAGCGAAGGCGAGAACAATTGAGGACTTCATATTGAATTTCTGTTGCTTTCGTGATGTTCACGGCGAAAGTAGGGTTGAACGAGTTGATTAAAGTACAAGCTGTGACCGGCACAGCAAAGGTGAGTTCAAGGAACTGGAGAAAGGGAAGCAAGGAAACGAGGCTATCTGATGATGTCGGTGTATCTGATTATGGAACGAGAAGAGAAATTTGAGCAAAGCAGTCGAAGGGAAGCTTTTTATAGAGAAAGTGGCCAAAGCTGTAGAGCTTCACGTACTATCAGCGTCACTGCACTGACATCTACATCACCAACGTCACACATTCGCCATCATACCGAAGCTATACGCAAACATTGCTGTCCATGACCTCAAAGGAATGAGGAATCGACGGGCCGCGATTTCGACTCTTGGCTCCATGGCTTACTGAAATCAGTGGGCGAAGCCTCCACGGAGACTGGGATCGCCTTACTACATCAACCGAATTAGATCACTTCACTTGCAAATCTGTAACAAATTTACGCTGCCTGTGGGATCTATACTGCAGGGGCCTCGCTCCCTTCAGTGCTCATCCTTACTAGTAACGACAGGTGAGGCGACTCCCACCTTATTTCCACGCAGATACATCGTCCCCAGTTGCCGCGCCAAGCCGATCCTCCCAGATCCTTCTGCAACTCTAGGCACCCAAACAAGGAACCCGCCCACGCAACAATAGAATCATCGGCGCAAACCCTCTCGGTTACTCTCCGTTAGGGCCCTCACTGGTTCTCTCCTATCGCTAGCATTATTTCGCCATGCATGGAGCCTCAACGTCATGAGTGGTTGGAGCCGTCCTTCACCTGCAGCAGGTCTGGGCAGCGATCTACTGCAGGGCCCACGAAACAATGTTTCAGGAATGCTTGATTATCTCATATAAGATGCATCGCGGACCTTCAGGGCCGTGGCTGTGATGTTGCTTTGCAGAGTCGGATCTGTCGTCATGAGGATTGCCTCGCTTGTGAGGCGAAATCAACCGAAGCGCCGACTAGGTCCTACGGTCGACCGCCTGTTGGTGTCACTGCCTCAGAGGTCCCTGAATGGAACTATTCTGCGAACGGATCATACATAATGTCATATCGCCACTTGGCTGGGAATGGGCCGGCGCCCAGGGTGTCTCTGCACGTGGGTGAGGTTATTCGCTCTTTTCGTTCCGCACTTCTGACCCTGGCTTGAAACCCCTTGCTCGCAGGATTCATGAGATCATTCAACAATCAAAGAGTCGGCCAATGTGGCCTTTTCTGACTAAGAACAACTTTCCTTATTCTCAGTCGTAGAATCGAAAGTGCCAAGCCAGGAGACTTGCGCATGCCAGGACAAGCTCTATGTAACCCTGACTTAACCCTTATCTGCGATAAGAGGCCAGGGCGGCGCCTCTGGCTTCACGTCGCATCGCAGTAGCGAACGCCTCAGCGCCGCCTTCACTTGTCGACAAGCCTCCATTGTTGCTGCACATCAACCACATCGCTTCAACCATGGCGCCCATCGAAGCAGTCGACCACGATGGTCTTGAGCGTATGTACCCAGTTGCCACACATCACAACCAGTGCCGCTGATACTAACCAACAACTTATAGGCAAGCTCAAAGACATCATCCAAGACCTCTACCAAGTCATGGTCCAAGTCTCCGCGTACGACGCAATGGGCCGGCCCTCCCGCGACGTCCTCCAAACCGAACTCCGCACCCTCTCTTCCTCCCTCAAAGAACTTCACAACGTCTCCTCCGCCGAACCTCTCCCCGAGATTCCCCCAGAACTCATCGGCTACGTCGAGAACGGGCGCAACCCGGACATCTACACGCGAGAATTCGTCGAGACTGTGAGAAGAGGCAACCAGGTGCTGGCAGGGAAGGAGAATGCCTTTGCGGACTTTAGGGATGTGTTGGCGGGGGAGATGGAGAGGGCGATGCCGGAGTTGAGAGAGGATGTTGGGAGAGTGTTGGAGGCGACGGGGGGAAGGAGGGAGACGAGGAATGGCACTGGGCCTGCAGATGAGGATATGAAAAACTGATAGGCCGGCCCTTACGATGCTTTTTGTCTTGGTGAGCATATTCAGAGGCGTTACGGATGTTTTTGATGCCCAGAGAGCAAGGGCCATCGGCGTGTCCTTAAGATACCAAAAGAACGAATCATTCCCTAAACATCCAAATGGACCTTGAGCGCTCGCACCGTCATCATTAGCGAAGGATTGCACTCTTGAGTTCGAATTATCACATTTACTGGAGACTATTGAGTGCACACGAAAAGGTCTATCATTTCCCTTGGTCTAAAAAGGCAATGTCAAGAACGCCTTTGGCCAGGAAGGCTCTGCTGTGTCTAGCGCAAAGAAGCAAAGTTCCGTTTTGCGCAATTCATACGGGGGTATAGCACCGGCCTGAATGCTACATGCAAGGATCTATCCCACTGACGACGAGCGTGCGCTCCTCCTGCGACGTAGCCGCCTCATGTAGATGTATACAAGGAACCCCACGACGGCCCCGATCACCACGAGCGCCGGTGGGAGGAGGACAATCGCTGCCATGAGCCATACGCCATACTGGCGCACCTTATCCACCAGCAGAGTCCTGGCCTCGTCACGCTGCGCCATGTAATCCCGCGCCTTTGCGCCTCCGGCGTATGCAGCCTTCTCGTCGTCTTCATAGTCGTCTGCCCATTCATGTTCATCTCCGTCTTCGGCCTCTTCCTGAGAGGACTCTGCTGGGTCTGCATGTCAGAAGCCGAATCCTCCACGCTGAGGACGACCACCGTCGCCTCCGAAACTGAATGTTGGACCTCCCCCATATCCGCCGCCACCACCACCGGGGAATCCACGAGCACCTCCAGGGAAGCCGCCTGCTTGCCTGAAACCGCCACCACCACCACCACCCATCATGTTGAAGAGGATCTCAGGGTCAATGCCACCCATGCCGCCGCCCATTCCTCCCATGCCGCCCATGCCGCCACCGAACATGTCGGAAGGATCAACGAGGTCATCGCCATTGTCATAGCTTGCCTTCTTTCTGTGGAGTTGTTAGCACAAATCAAAGCATGTGAGGCGTGCTTGCGGTACTTACTGAGGGTCGCTCAAGCATTCGTAAGCTTCTGACAGATCCTTGAACTTGGCCTCAGCCTCCTCGTCGCCAGGGTTCTTGTCAGGATGAAGCTTGACAGCAAGCTTGCGGTACGCTCGCTTAACCTGATCCGGGTTGCAGTCCTTTTCCAGACCCATGATCTTGTAATAATCCTTCCTCTGGGCCTTCTTGACCTCGAGCTCCGCATTACGGATCTCCTTCTGCACGGTCCGGTCCTCGGGTTCAAGCTCTGCGATAGCCTTCCACTCTTTAACGGCTTCTTCCCAACGACCTGATTGGCCAAGCGCGTTGGCTTTGGTCTTCCGTGCCTTGGTGTAGTTCGGATCCAAAGAGAATGCTTTCTCAGCATCGGCGATGGCGTCGTCCCATTGCTTCAGCTTGATCTTGCACTGAGCTCGGTTCTGCAACAGCTTCGCATTCATATTCCGGTTAGAGGGGTCGACCTCAAGGGCGTCGGTATATTTCTGAATGGCCGCTTGGTGACGACCAGCCTTGAACTCGGCATTGCCCTCCTCCTTCATCCGGTCCAGCTTTTGGACAATTCTCAGCCACTTTATGGCGTCGCGGAAGTCTGGATCGCAGCTGCATGCCATGCGGAAGGACTGGATGGCCTTCTCGTTCTCACCCTGACCATACAGTACTCTGCCACGTAGTACAAGCGCCTCAGGGTCCTGGCTATTTCCACGGAGAAGTGACATGGCAATGTTCTGTGCCTCCCCAAGAGCGTTCTCCTTACCCATCTTGATATACGCCTCACCGCGCATAAGCTGCCACTTGCGTGGCTTGCTGACTCCAGCGCCGAGTCCACGCTCTGCCTGGTCCAAGGCATAGAGAACCATGGAGGGTGATCCTCGTTCAAGGGCGTCCTTTGCGGAGTTGACATGTTGGTTCATCTCCTTCGCGGGCGCAACATCCTTAGCTGAGGGCTCGGGGCTGATGCGGCCAAATGTCAGCAGCGCCTCCTCTGGGCGACCGAGGCCCGTGTAAATCCGTGCCAAACGCAGTAAAACCTTTGCATTTTGCGGGTCGAGGTCTGCTGCTCTGCTGCAGTCTTCAAGAGCGGCTTCATACTGGCCGTTGGACATATATGCTGCGGCTCGGTTGCTCAGGAACGTCGGGGAATCAGGAAACAAATCAACAGCTGTAATGCATGTTAGTCATCATGGTTTTGCCCCTTCAACAGCTGCGGGAATATACAAACCTTTGCTGTATTGCTCGATTGCCTTTGCGTAATTCTTCTCCTTGAAGAACCGGTTGCCGGCAGCCTTGTAAGACTCTGCCTCATCGGCAGGTGTTGGCTGTGGACTTGACGGGTTCGACTTGTGTGGCGGAGGTGCAGGCGCAGCCTCTTGCCCCTCATGGGTAGTGCCATTAGGTATAGGGACGGCGAAATTCGTCTGCGCAGACGCAGCAGGCGGCGGCGTCGAGGTGCCGTTGTTGGCCGGGGGCTCTTGGTCGATGTCCATCGAGTTGCGACCACTCATGGCTGACTGAGATAGGGCCGAGAAACGTTTCCGTTCCTCAGGTGGTAAATTAAGAGGATGGGTATTGGGATCGATCTTACTCGACTCGTTCTTCTTTCGCCGTGAGGAAGACGAGGAATACCCAGGATCGGTAGAGTGGCGCGAAGCCCGTGACGGCCTTGAATGCTTAGGCGGGCTGTCGATGTAGGATGATGGGCGGGAGGGTTTCTTCGGTGAGCGGGAAGAGGATTTGGAGGGTGACGATGGCTCGGACCGGGTAGCGTGGTGAGGGTCCTCGTGATCGTCTGGGCCGTCAGGGTCTAAGGCGTGGTGATGTTTCTTCGACGAGGATTTCTTGCTGCCCCCGAAGAACTTCATTGGGAAAGTCGATGCTGCGGGTCGAGGCCAAAAAGTGCCACTTTTGCGAACGAGGGCCACTGTCCCGCCACAAGGTTACGCCCCGGAAAGTGCGAGCGACTCGCTAGACAGATCGGCGACGAGGGAGGTACCGCAATAAGGGGGCGAGAGGGAGAGGCGTTGGGCGCTTGAGGTAGGTAGGTTTGACGCTTGGGTGGCCGTGGGAATGCAGGCAGACACGCCAAATGAGAGGCAAAGGATATGGTGAACGCACAGATGGACGAGGCTGAAGTGGAAGTTGGAGGAGAGAAAGGGAAACGGCAGAACCTGGTCGATGAGTCGAAGGTTCAAATGTGCCAGCACAGCACAGCACAGCACAGGCACAAGCAGCAGGCCAGGGCTTTCATCAGCTGCTGCACAAGTGTCGTCAGGCTCCAGTTGGGTTGGGGGTGGTACTTTGGCGGTTAGCAGACCAGCCTCTGATTATTGCTGTGCAAAGCCTTGTGCGCCTTGTACCTCGCTTCACTGGGTATTACGGATTGGAAATGTCCTCCCCAAGATTACTTATGGATCTACAGCGGACGATCCCATCATTTGGCTGCTTCACAGAGCTCAGACCAGTGAAGGGACCCCCCTGGTTCTGTTGTAGACCTGGCGCTCAGGCCCCAGGGTGAACCAGAGTTCGGGGACCGGCCCGCAATACGCCAGTGCCAGTGGCGGCTCAAGATGAGATTTTACTCCAATCAAGACCCTCGTGAAGCGTTTGCAACAAAACAAACATGTGGTTGCCTGATCTGATACGCTGCAAGCAGAAGCCAATGAGGTTTGCTGAAAGGTTAGTTGAGGCATCCATCTAACGTAAGGTACCAATTGAGCAAGCTACGGGCTAGCGAAGGATGCGCTGGTCCCGAGTTCACGTCACACCCCTGAGGTGACTGGCTCCTTGAGATTCCTCTGCAAGACCTACAAGATGAATAATTCAAGTCTGAATTTTCTTCTCCCGTACGGAGTACCCGCTTCTCTAATCGATGAAACAAAATTACCCGCTTTCACCGTCATATCTGGCGTTCTATCCATGCCGTTTGGGACTCGAGCCGGGATTGCAGGTCAGACCCGTAGCCTTGTATCGGGGGTCTATGCAAGTAACCAACTCTATTTCTAGAAGGTTCAGTGGGGCACGGCAGCGTTGCCGCGTTGACGTTTGATTGCCGCAGCGGGTACGTGCAGCTAACCTGCAGCCCTTGTCGATATATGACGATGATGCATGAAGCTCGTGCTCAAACGTAACACATAGGACTGGGAGTCTGATGAGAATCATACAGGTTTCACATATCGACGAATTCTGAAGCTTGGGTTTTATCTCTTTCGTTGACTCATCGTGGCTTCCAAGTCCAGTTGTCAAAAGAATACCTAGTACTACTGATGCTCTCAAACTAACAATCCTCTTCCCAAACGCCCACTTCGTTTCCCCATATTTGACACTTGCCACGTAGAAGCTATCCATTAATCCATTACTTCATTAACGTACAGATACGGAAGATGGTTTGCAGACCTTAACTTTCCGAATTCTCCTGCGAATTGCCCTCGGAACCGCCATTACTTCCCATAAGCGAGTTCACGAAATCTTGATACTTGAAAACTTCGCCGCGCTTCGACCCCAACTGCGCATTCATATTTCGGTTGAAAGCCCGTCTCCCCGTGAACCCCTCCATCACCTTATCCACATCTGCTGCTGTAAGCGCGCGTTGACCAGGTTCTGGAGCTGTGTTGAGGAGTGCATCGCGTAGTTCGGCAACATCGACCTGCCCACTGTCGTCATCATCGAATGCTGAGAAGGCGGATAAAAGCTCGGCACTCGGCGATAATGCTGCAAGAGCCTCTGCGAGAGAGTTGAGGAAGGCTGGCATGGCGATGGTCTGTGGTGAGGAGGGAGGGAAGAATCGCGAGACATCCGAATGGCCTGAAGGCAGGCCTTTAACGGTCAGGTTAGCAGACGAAGAAGATTCGGATGTAGCTCTGCACGACTTACCAAGCTGGTTGAGCATGTCCGCCACATCGTCCCTGTTCACCACACCGTCGCAGTCTCTATCAAGAATCTGAAAGCCATCACGAAGAGTGCTAACTTGGGCAGGCTGTAGTTGTGACAGTGCGTTGCCGTTTCCCAGCGCTGGTTTCGCCGTCGTCGTCCTCATATTCGTTGTTCGTAGCGGTGAAGGCACAGCCTCTCTTGTTGGGGTTTGCTCTCGGTCACGCGTCCAAGTATCTCGTGGACTCGTCGGCGTCCTAGGCTCTGGCGCAAACCTAGATGGGGTAACGTGTGTGAGTGGTGCCTTGGTGGGAGATGCGGTCGGTGTCGTGTATCTCAGCGGTGACGGAGAAGCAGGTGACTCTGCGCGGCGAAATGGAGAGCTTCGTGCTGGAGGAGGGGAACCGTAGCCCAGCGGAGAGGGCTTGTAGGTCGCCGGTACAGACTGGCATGTGGTGTTAGCAGGCGTGTTGCAGGGAAGTGGGCTCTTGCTTTGTTACCATTGTTTGAGTGATGGGTCAGCGGGATGCTGGCCGAGCAACGAGACAGTGTAGATGCCTGGCTGCACAAGACGCCAATGTGAACGAATGACAAATAATAAATCTGGAAATAATGATAGTTGCAGATTCAAGATTCGTGTGCGAAAAATGGGTGACAATGAGTTGGACGTGGTCGAGAACTGGCTGGCGGTGACGAAGCGCCTGTCCCAATGTAAACAAATCCGGAGCTCGCGCCCAACAACGGGGGATGGCGGGCTGCGTTGTGGCTGGTGCAACCAAATGTGGCTGATGCACTGGCCTTCATCGCACTGGGATTCACACAGGGACGGCGAATCGGGTCTAGGCAGAGCCGCTAAAAGGTCCCCTGAAGCAGCCCCATTCCTCGCTGTCGCTTGCCGTTGTGATTGGCCAGTGCCCCTCATTATCGATCCTGTGGGCGTTTGGGGGCTTCCGCGTGGGCGACGCAGCCGCAGAAGGGGATCAACCCACTGTTGCAGCATCCAACACCCGGAACACCCTGAACACCCCTGACAGGGCACCTGTTCACAATTGGACTACACACCACCAGCACTATCCTACCCTCCCTCCATCCCGCCCAATCGGCGCCACCATCACCCACGCGAAACGACACAGCGACAGAGTCACCCCTTGGCTGGAGAGTGCTCGCCCATCTGGACGTCAGGAGGCAGTTTCCCACTCGGTGAAGCAGATCATGTCTCACCGGATTGTTGTATGGAGTTCCATGTTCTTTTCCCCATGAACATCATCAGTTCGACTCTCACACACCCCGCCAAAAACCCCATCTACGCCACCCAAACGCCGCCAACGTGAGCGGTGTAGACTGCATCCGATCCCAGGTCCCTGCGCACCCCTTTTTTCTGGGGTCCAAGACCGCTCGACTACAGGCATTCAGTTTCCTCCCGATACGCAGCCCGGCGCGATCCTCAAAACGACCAAAGCTGCCGAAGAAGCGAGAAGCGACGTTGCCTTCACCCATGGGCGTTCACTAGTTGCGGTGGGGAAGAGACAAGTTTCCAACGGCCACCCACGGAGGTGCGCAAGATCGACATCGTCCCCGCCATGGCGAGCGCAACGTCCTTTGCCTCAATGTCGCGAGGCACGAATGGACACACCAATGGCTCTTATCCAAACCGTCGAACCTCCTTAGCAAGCTTCCCTTCCTCGCGATCAGCATCCGAGATGTCCCTGAACTCGAGGCGGCCGTCGAGGTCGCCTCAGCCGCCGTTCGCCGACTCTGACCGCACGTCCGACCCCAGCTCCAAGTCCAAAACCGAGTCAATTGCTCCCTCGTCGCAGCACTCGTCCCTGTCAGCACTCCATTCGATGAGAGCCTTACCTCAGGCGCCACGAAAAGTTCGATCACAGTATCCCAGAGGCGCAACGGAGAATCACGTCGAGTATATTCTGGTCGCCTCTTTCGATATCGACCGCGGTCCTGTCATGGAGCACCAGCACCCCGTCGCGATTACGGGCGACGAGAATATGTTGGCAGAATTGATGCTTCCTGACCAAGCACATGCCAGAAACCAGGATTGGACGATATTCTTCTTGCACAAAGAGCAAAGCCAAGAGGAGGAAGACGAGGAGAGAGCAGCCAAGCAAAGAAGACGGAGACGGCGCAGGAGAAGGCAAGCCCAAGCTGCTGGGATCGAATTGGAGGAGGATGAAGAGGATGAATACGACGAGGACGACGATTATGACGAAGAAGAAGATGATGACCTCGACGACGAATCTACTGATAGCGAACCAGAAGGAGGAGAGGGACCACCGCTGATATACGTCCTGAATCTGGTCAACACCAAGCATGATAAGACGGTAAAGCGTGGCGCGGTGGTGAAGGCAATGGCTATATGCACACGACACCCATTCTTACACATTTACAAGGTTTGTGATTCTTTGGGTGCACTGAGAACAATGAAACACATACTGACTAGTACCAGCCTCTTCTATTATTAGCGTTGGAAGAATACTTCAAGTCTCCTGTTCCAGAAACACTAGCACTCCTCTACGATGCTGTCAACGCCATGGATCTGTCACTTATGCCTCGCCTCAGTCTCCTTGAGCGCCACCTGTTGCAGGCTAGCGAAAACAAAGATCTGTTCGTTGAGAAGTTTGAGAAGATGATCCAGATGCGCATAGCTGAGGATGCTGCTGAAGGTGCTGTGGACGCACCAATCTCGCGAACAGGGACCAAGGCCCACGTCGAAGGAGGAGGAGGACAGTCTGCCTACGCTGTTCCACGAGATACGCACGAGTTCGAGAGCAAGGTCATGTACAAGGGCATACCGATTCCGATCAAGGTTCCCACAGCAGTCATGCCAGAGACTGTTGGCGACTTCTCCCTCATCAAACTGATCCAGAACTTTTCTGAAACGCACACCAAATCCCCACAGCCATTTGCTCTCCATCCCCATCTCACGACCAATGGCGTCAACACCCATCCGATTATCGTCCTCGTTAACGGCCTTCTGACACAGAAGAGGGTCATATTCCTTGGGCACAACATGCCCTCTGGAGAAGTCGCAGAAGCCGTCCTTGCAGCGTGTGCGCTGGCATCTGGCGGCATCCTTCGTGGCTTTACCCGACATGCCTTCCCTTACACCGATCTGACCAAGATTGATGACCTCCTCAACGTGCCTGGCTTCATCGCTGGTGTCACCAACCCGACTTTCGAACACCACCCAGAATGGTGGGATATTCTCTGCGACCTTCCCAGTGGTCGCATCAAGATTAGCAGTAAAATCGAACCTCCAGCAGTAACTGAAGGTCTTACATACTTCCAGCAGCAAAATCCGACGTTCGCCAATTTGGCGAGTGGTACCACGAACAACACGCAGGACTTGACGGGCGACAACGTATTCATGGCGGATGTCCTTCGAAGCATCGCAGCGCGGCATGGTGAACGTGTAATCAGGGCGAAGTGGCGTGATTGGGTTCTCAAGTTCACCAGAGTCGCTGCCCAATTCGAGGAGAGTGTTTATGGAGCAAGTGCCTTGTACATTGGCAGCGACGACCAGGAGGCAATGCTGCCGGGTGCGAGTGGGCATGGGTTCGTCTGGTCTGACGACACAGCGAAGCATAAGGAGCTCGCTGGCAATGTCACCAGAATCGAGGGCTGGCGCAATACGCGGAGCTATTACAGCTACATTCAGGTACGCCTATCATGGTATTTCGATGCCTGGAAAACTGTCACTGACTTGCCGCATAGGATCTCGCCCAGCTCTATAACGTTCGCCCATTGAAGGGCCTCGACCTTGAACATATGCACGATCGTCTCCGCCTGCAGCGTCTCACTCCTTCTCAAAGCCGGGACATTTACGTCACATTTCACAAGCACATCCGTAGCTACGACGAAATCTGTCTCCTACTGAGCGTAGCACCAGAATCCCATGCCGGACTGTTCTACATCGCCCTCGGCCTCTTCCATAAGGACAAAGACGTTCGTAACCTTACTGCTGAGCTTCTCGACCGCATCGGCGAGCATGAAGCCGGACAGCATTGGTGGAGTGGCCTGAGCAGATTTGAGAAGCTCGCGTATATGAGAATCAGAAGAGATATCGAAGCTGAGCAGGTGGCGAATCAGCAATTCCAAGATAAGCTGGTGCAAGGAGCGGATAGGCGCATCAGTTAAGCCTGGAGAAGGGATGTTTCATGTTTGGCGAACTTTTCCACGTGGGATTGGTTCGATTCATACGTTTGGGTTGGCGTTTTCTTCCAATGTCGTGGAGAGGATGGTACTTTCTTTGCTTCATTCTTTTGGGAGGAAACATTTTCAGTGGGAGACTCATCTATCTGTCATACGAACGGGGTCCGAAAGCGTTGGGCTCCAAGTTGCACGAGCGGTAAAGGTGAATCTCTACATATGGGAACGGGCGGGTGTTCAATTCTGTTTCAAATTTCGGCACACTGAGGCGCAGTCTACACTCTTCTTTTCCAAGGCATATTATCGGTGTTTACACGACCAACCCTAACAGAATATCCCTGAATTTCCTATGCGTTTTATTGGGTGGAACCGTGGGCACTTACTCACAGCAAGCTGAGGAACTTGGCGTGGTGGTTGATGTGGTCTTTGCCGAATGTTGAGATGAAGAAGTACGAGTGGTCGTAGTTCTACAAATCGGACATGTTAGTTTCTCCAGGATCCTACTAATCATAAGATGACACATACCTCTTGGTAGCGAACTTGAAGACCGTCCACACCAGCGGCCTTGGCTGCGCTCTCCAGATTCTCGGGGAGCAGTTGACCCTGCTTATAGAAGTTGTCGCCGGTACCCTGTTCATTGTCAGCAACCTTGTATCCAAGACTTGGGACTATTCCACGTCGTAGTATTGGAACTTACAACATCGACGAGGGCATTAAGAGGACCCTTCCACCCACTAATGAGCTCCGTAGCGTCGTGCTTCTTCCATTCTTCCTTGTCATCGCCAAGGTATCCACTGAATGCCTTCTCACCCCACGGGCACTTGCTCGGGTTTGAGATAGGCGCCCACGCACTGACACTCTTGTAAGCACCAGGGTTCTTCAGGTACAGTGTCAATGCGCCGTGGCCTCCCATCGAGTGTCCTGAAATGGAGACCCTTCCGCCATCCACCTCCTTGAACTCCTGGAAGATCAGTCCTGGCAACTCCTTGGTCAAGTATGTCTCCATCTTATAGTTCTTCGAGTATGGCTCCTTCTTAGCATCAATGTAGAAGCTTGCCGCACTGCCGAAATCATACGAATCGTGCTCTCCGGGGAGATTGGTCTCGCGCGGAGAGGTGTCGGGGTAGAGCAGAGCGAGACCGAGAGGTGCGGCATGGGCGTGGAGGAAACCTTTCTCGGTGACATTGTCGGGTGTGCAGGTCAGACCTGAGAGATAGATGAGGAGAGGGGAGGGCTTGGATGGAGATGCGGAGGCGGGGAGGAAGAGGTTGAGGTTCATAGGGGTCCCGGTCGTGGAGGACTGGTGTGTGAGCTTCAGAATGCGACCGCCGAAGCTGGTAATGGTGGCATTGGTGGTGAAGACCATTTTGGGCAGGTGTGTATGATGAATATCCTGACAGACAGAGAGACGGGAGGGAATCTTTTGGGAGGGAAAGAAGTCGGAGAAGCTTGTGGTGATGGTGAAATGACGGGGAGCTGAGCTCGGAAACGTGATCGGGATTCGGTTTGGAGGGTCCGATGGAGGGGCCGAGACCGAGACAGAGGGACAGGCGCGGGGGCATCGACTCCGCCCCGCCAATTACGTCAATTAGAGCCTGCCCGGCTCTGGCGCCGGCACCGGACAGATAAGAAATGAGAGCTGGCATTGGTATGAGTGGGAAGACCCAGGAATTTGATGCCTTGAACAAATTCAACTCTCGGATTATATGTTCGAGGAAAAGACGTACATTGTGAACTTATAGTCTCTGCCATACTCTGTGGCATCGGACCTTTAAGCTTTCTCTTAAACAACCTGGAATGGTCATCCAGACAACCCCAAGTCCTGAATGATCATGTCCGCTGCTTTCTCACCAATCGCCAATGCCGTGCTCGCGGTATTTGCTGCAACGTTTCGAGGCAAGATACCAAGATCACAAACTTTAAGGCTCTTCACGCCATATACGTTCAACCTCGAATCAACCACCCCTCCCTTCTCCAAAGGCGCCATCTTGCAAGTTCCCATACTGTGGTTCATAGTCACGATCTTCTCGCGAAGGAACTGCTCAATCGCAGCGTCATCTTCAGGTGTATATTCAAGATCCTGCACACCGCCTTCAAGTGGCTTTTCTGTTCTGATACACGCTGCCGCAGAACCGTCGGGGAAGTTGGGATGCCAGGACGCGAACTCTCCACGATAAGTCTTCATGCGCCGTACGAGCTCTCGAGCTTTCTTGTACACCCAAACCAGCATCTTGACATCCACTTGATTCTTGTCGGAAAGGTATCCGGCGTCAAAGTCGATCTTGTCAGATAGTGAGGCGCCGGTAATGTGCACATGCCCGCTTGAAGTGGGGTATGCGCTGACATGAAGCATACCGATATACTGACGATTGGGGTCGACTGTGGGCTCATATCCTGGGAAACTAAAGTACAAGGTCAGTCGTGCTCCTAGGCTGACCAAGACGCAACTTACACGCTCGCCATGGACATCCAGCCTAGAGGTTTGTCAGGCTTCCCTACAAAGTGAGAGTTCCAGAACTCCTCAAACGCTGGACCCAAAGCCTTGACCTCATCATCAGTCGGACGACCTTTGATGTTAAGATCCTGCCCGTTGGTTCCCAGACGAGGCGAATTCTGTTTGATCAACACCTCGGGATCCATTCGCACCATGTCGTCCATGGTTTCGCCCGGTCTCAGGTCCGTCTCATAAGCGCAAAGAGCTATGGTGTGATCCATATAGTTGGATCCTACACCAGGCAAGCTCTGGAGCAATTGTACTCCAGCCCTTGATAGTACGTCTGGAGACCCTATACCAGACCGCTCGAGGATTGCCGGTGATCCGAAGGCCCCCGCCGAAAGCACGACGAGCTTTCTTGCACGAAGCTGTCGCAAGGCATCGCCGTCATTGTAGCCATTCTGCCTGCAAGTAATTCCGACTGCTCTGCTATCTTCGAACAAGACCCTCTCGACATCAGCCTCAACCAGCACGCTAAGGTTCGCATGCTTTCCGTCTTCGAGTCGTGGATGAAGGTAGCATGTGGCAGCGTCCTGACGAATTCCATCCCTCGAGACGTAACGCAAAGCGCGTTGCACACCGTGAACTGCATCAGGTTGCATATTCTGTAGGTCGCGATGCTCAGGCCAGCCGTTGTTTACAGCGACATTTAGGAGATCGTCTCGTGCTGCCTCATAGACATGGGTCCCTTGCGAGATCTTGACGGGCCCATCAAAGCCATGATGAGCTGCATCGCCTTGCCCATGATAGTCCTCCAGCTAGTGGATGTCAGCATTATAAGTGCTTTATACATGATATGAGATTATGCTCTAGACCTTTTTGAAGTACGGAATCACATCATCGCCCGTCCATCCTGGAGTCTGCCAATCATCAAAGTCTGTCGCTGGCGGCCTCGTGTACATCATCGTATTGATTGAGGTTCCGCCGCCCAAAGTCTTACCAACCCAGACAGGTGCCTCACGCCCGTTGAGCGACTGCGAAGAGCTGCTGACGTAGAACTTGTTGAACGCGTTGGGCTGGAAGTGCGACAAGAAGAACGCGGGGTGCTTGATCGAAGATTCATTGCGATTGTCCTGCCCAGACTCGATGACAAGAATAGACAGATTCGGGTCTGCGTCGGCGAGTCGGCTTGCGATGACACAGCCAGAGGCGCCGCCTAAAGATCATTGTCAGTGGCGGATGACATCCTATGGAGCTAGATTTATGTACCTCCAACAACGATGATGTCGACTTCTGTCAGATCATCAGCCAATTCTGTGACAAGGCCCATGTCTATGTTTGAGAGGAAGGGACAAACTGGCGTGATCACCGGACGTTGGGTGAAGAAGTCGGAGAGAAAAGGTTAAAGAGTATTTCGTTTCATTCTGTGCTTATGCTTTTGCGTCTTATATGCATGAAAGTAGCGTGATGACGCGTAAGCCGGTGCTAGCATCTGAGATGTGCATTTTGTTGCCGGGTGAAGGAGACGTTGCAATGATAGACCCCGATGTTGCCGATTGGTAAATTGGCACTCCGCCGCATATAAGTTGCAATCCAAACACGAACGGTAGGATGTCATTGACCTGAGAGGACCACAAGACCTGATGTCAGCTTACCTGGGACCGTCCGAATGCCAACAACAGTATGCAACTCCACACATGTAGCACATATCCGGGATTCCAGTCTATTGCTGACAACAAAACGCCATTCAATATTGAGCTATAGGCCTGCCTATTGTAGCACAAATTGAACCGGCTCCTCGTTTCCCAGTCTTCCCACCACAACCCCCTTCGTACCTTCGGGTAACAGAACGCACCCGCTCAACGCGCCTGTGGTCACTCTTGTTCCAGCCTTGAGCGGCATGCCCGGATGTTGCGACTTCGCATAGGCAACTGCTGATGCGACGACAGTGCCGAATGGTTGAACGCCGACCTGGCGATGGAATTCCTTGCCATTGAGTTCCAGTGCGACGGTCAGACCTCCAGAAACGTCGATGTCCTTTGGAACCTTGGCACCAATGACATATCCAAGGGCGGAAAAGTGATCTGCTAATTGAACTGGGATACTGGGCTTCTCGCCGTCTTTTGCCGGTGCGAGTCGAGTACCAACCACCTCGATGCCGAGAAAGTAATGAGAGACCGCCTCATCGAACGATTCCTCGTCCAAGTTCTCATCCGGCGCAATATCCCTAGCAAGCTCAATGCCGACCTCATACTCAACGCCCTTGATGCTAAGGCCTGCTGGAAACTTGTAGTCGGGACTGTGTCCAATGCGAGAGGAGAAGATCGGTCCAGCGACACCAACTCCGTCCTTCAGAATCATGCTCTTGTACATTCCGACAGTCTCCCCAAGAGCGTCCCTTTGGGCGAGTGAAATGCGGTAACCACTGTCGAGGTCAATGTGGGCGAGCTTCTCGGGGTCGACGAGGGTCGCCTTGTCGCCTTGTCGTTGCGCATCGACCAAGAGCTGCACCAGCTCAGACTCGCCTGTTACTGCCATGATGAAACCTGACGCGGGTCTTGGGAAGTGTCGGAGATGACGAAAAACTGAAGTATATGTGAGTCGAGTTGCCTGAAGATGATTGAGTGATATTTCTCGGTTGCTGACTGTGGATTGAAGCTAGCCACGATCTTATAAGCCGGCGAGTCAGCCGATCCCGGAGTTCTGTCCGCAGCTTGGCCGCGCAATGACCCCATTCAAGTTCCTGGAATCGTATGTCTGAATACCCCAGAGTATCTAAATCAACAGGATCTCAACATACTTGTCCAATCCTATGCTTCCGTGTTACCCGATGTCGGGATTTTCTCCCACGCAACCCCCACCTGACCCCCATGTAAGCAGCCAAGTCTCGATGGTGTACCCATGGCGCTCAGCTGGACCCTTGTGCTTACGCCGAACTATGAGTAATGCATGGTGCTTATATTCATTGCCTTTTACGGACATTGCTAATAGTTTCTTAAGCTGACGTCGCTCGGTGTAAGTGGAAGTCAAGTATCTCTTATGCTGCCCTTGCTGCAACGTCAGATGCTGCGAACTCCTCGCTGAACGCCCAATCAATGTATCCTTTGCTACTCTTGGCATTATAAAAGGTTGGCCGGTCATACTTGACCAGCGGGACCTTTTCCTTCACCCGGAAGGGCAGGTCAGGGTTGCTAGTCCAGTGACGACCGAAGACGATGGCCATCTTGTAGTCCTTGTAAGTCTCGTCGAGCGCCTTCTGCGCAGATTCAGGCGTGAATCCACCGCCGAGCATGACGACTGATTCCTTCCCCCAGGCCTCGACAAGGAAGGACACGTCTTTGCCCATGCCGCAGTCGGCATCGTCGTTGCCTCGGATGCGCGCCTCAATGAGGTCAAGGAACGCGAGGTTCAGCGTTCGGAGCTGCTCAGTGAGATAGGTGAAGGTCGGAACAGGGTCCTCCATGCCCACGCCTCCGAAGTCACTCCACGGGCTCAACCGCGCTGCGACCTTGCCGGGACCGACCTCTTGCACGATTGCCTTAATGGCCTCAATATAGAACCTCGCGCGGTTCTCGATGCTGCCGCCCCAGCGATCAGTGCGCTTATTGGAGACATCTTGCAGGAACTGATCGCCCAGGTAGCCGTTGGCTCCGTGAAACTGGACACCATCAAAGCCCGCCTCAATCGCGTTCTTCGCAGCGACACGGAAATCCTCAATGACCTCCTGGATTTCCTCCTCGGTCATCTCTTCGGGAACTTCACCATCAGGTGACCCCGCCACGGCGCTTGGGCCGAGGAGCTTGAGGCCAAGCTCTCGTCGAAGGGCAGGGTTGCTAGAACGGCCCTGGACCCAGAGCTGACACCAAATGTAGGAACCCTTAGCATGGACGGAGTCGGTGATCTCACGCCAAGCGGCGATCTGGGCAGGGGACCAAATTCCAGGAACATTCTTCACTCCGATGCATCGTTGAGAGATTTGAACGCCCTCACTGATGAGAAGGGTTCCTCGCACAGAAGCGCGTTGGTCGTAGTATTCTATCCCCTGTTAGAATCTGGAACGATATCTTAGCTCTAAGGCAAACATACCCTTCACGATGTCCATCGGGACATAGTCATCGTCGGCGCGGAAACGAGTGAGAGGTGCCATGACCATGCGGTGCTGGAGTTGGCAGCCGCCCACCTTCAGAGGCTGAAACAGCTTCGACATGTTGGGTTGATGGGTTCTGAGATGATCTGAGTGTGTTCAGTTACGAGTGGGTGATCAACGTCAAAGGTCCTAAACATACCCTATGTTCGAGGACATAAATAGTCGCAAAGGGCGACCCTCGGTAAATGAAAGCTACGGACATAGCGCATAGGACCCTCATAACCCCGTCCCCTAACGTTATCGAGCCCAAAGTTTAGTCTCCAATTCCTGGCAGCGAGGCGAAAGTTTGTTGGAGACCACTATTGCTCGCTGGGCCCGCTACACCGGGCCCGCCACGGTCTACCCCGATGGCACCTTGAGCTTCTTCATCTATGTTCGATCCCTAGACGTACCTTTTTGATAGACAGGATCGGTTGCTATCTCCGCAAGTGCCCACAATATCGTGAACTAGTCGCCAAGTCTGCTTATGAATCCGTGCATTGAGTGTCGACTCTGATCGTAGTCAAGGGTGGCAAGGGAGAGCAAATTTCGACATGGGCCTCTCCTACTCCAATGACGTAGAAGAGCAGGGTGGCTTCGATCGTAGCAGATGCCAAATGTCTGTATCATGAGGACCAAAGGTCCAATCAGCAGCCTAATTGTTGTAGCTGTCAAGGAGGCGACAGAGAGACAATTAAGACTAGCCTGCAACCACCTCGCATTGGCAGCAACTTTGTCTGCCGACCCCATCTACCGGACCCGAGCGAGCGTGACCCTTGCACCAATAACAGCTCTGACAAGCACATACAGAAGGATATCTGCCAATCATGTGGACCCTCTGATGCTGCATTGGCCAACTCTGGCAAGCCCGACGAAATGAAGTCTCCCAGCGGAAGATGTTCGCCAATCATGATCGTGCAATTGAGCGAGAGAACCTATGATAACAGCCAATGAGTCTGAGCTTGTGAAGAGGGCACGGTTTCTATCATCTTTGTGACACTGCCTGAGCTCGTTTATGAGGATTAGATAGAGAAGGGACAAGAAAAGAACCTTTTTGACCAATGCAGGTTGTATTACACCTTACTAACCGATCTTCCTCTCGAGTTTCACGAAACAATATATTCTCCTCGCTTTTCTTTTCATCGTACTGTCTCTGTCCAGCTTATTCGGCAGGTTTCCTTCCAACCATAAGATACATGGGTGTGAACAGCTTTCTCCTTCCACCCTCCACAAGCGCATCGGCGGCTTTGCCCAAACTCTCTGCTGTTTTCCGCGTCCCAGCAGGAATGACACGGACAGTCTCAAGGACGCTGAAGAAGTTATGTGCGACGACTCTTCCCCACTTGTTCATCCTCAGGACAGTTAAAACATCCCATAATGTTTGGGCGTACCGCAGGTCGCTGCCCAGGGGCCAGTACCATGGTGCCGGACCATCATCGTCTTCTGCCAAGTCGTAGTGCTGCTCTAGGTCGAATCCAGCTGCCTTGATTGCGGCAAGACCATCTGAGATCTTGAACATTTGTGCAATGCCGTCGCCTTCTTCGATGTGCAAGCGAATACGACGGTGCTCGAGGTCATCGTTGTCGAACTTCTCAGTCATGAGCCACTCGTAGACGCCGAAGACGCCACCAGGCTTGAGGACGCGGAAGATCTCCTTGTAAACGCCCTCCAATGACGGGGCATGAACCGTGGCCTCAATGGCATAAACCGCATCAAATGTGTTGTCGGGAAAAGGAATGTTCTAGACAGGGAACAGCCTAGTCAGCACATGGCGAACGCAAACAACCTCCACGACTCTAGTCACCACGCGCAATGAATCACGTACCATGAAATCAGCCTGAACAAAATCGAGCTTGTGAGAAAGGCATTCCTTAGCAGCATAGTTTGTTGCCCGCTGTACTTGGTACTGGTTGATGTTCAAACCGGTGACGTGGCAGCCAGTAAACTTGACCATCTCACGGGCTGGACCGCCAATGCCACAGCCAACGTCGAGCACCTTCATATCGGCCTTGATCCCAATGTTGTGCGCCAGGTAGTGCTCGTGACGCGCGATAGCCTGCGAGAATGCCTCGCCGTATGCGAATCGACAGAAATGGAACGAGGCGCCCCAGCCGTACTCGTAAAGGTCTGTTGCAAGGTTGTAGTACCTGGAGGCGGAATGCCCTCGTTAGTGAAAGTCCGTCAGAAGGTCTCAGGAGATCTGTGAAATGAGTTCATACTGTCTCGTAAGGCTGGCATAGTCTGCTGTCCGAGCTTGCCTGACCTCGTCTGTCTCGTCCTCGGCATTCTTGCCATCCCAATGTTGGAAATACTCGTCGACAGCTGCAGCATGAGCGGCATTGTTCTTGCCCATCATGGAGCGTATGCCACCTTGGGTCTTAACGGAGTCTTTGTGTAAGGCATGGTCGAAGGCATTCTTCCTGACCTGCTCGGCCGAGATCAGCTCTCTACTTGTTGTCATTTTGGCGTGGGGAGATTGTCACTAAGATCGGTGGAAAGATGAAAAGGCCTGGTTAAGTAAGAGCCAGTGGGAAAGCTCATAGTTATATGAGAGCAATATCACCTTGATTTCTCCTATCTGCTACACTACTTTCCAACAACTACGGGCAGCATGTTTCGCGAGCAAGGATAGTCGGGTTATAGAGATATTTGATTGGCTACTGATAGCCCGAAGAGGCATGTGCTGCTATTTGAGAGCCCGTTGTACGAGACTCGAATACGAAATATAGAGGAACACAAGCAGATACGAAATCAACATGAATGCTTGTTGTCTTGGGGAGTTGGCACGAAGGAGCTGTGTGATACTTTGTCGCATTCGTGTCGTATCCGTATTCGGATGTCCCACGAACTTCACGACCGGGTATAGCAAACTACATTATGAACAGCTTTAATATTGACAGACGAGGCCAACAACGGGTTTCAAAATACGGATACGTAGCTCTGGATCTAATCGATACATTCTTCAAATCCCGAGTTCGCGTTCGAGATTACACGCGCTCAGGGCTTCGTTGGGACAATTGGCGTTCATAACCTGGAGGTGGTCCGAATCGTGACAATTCCTAGTTCTTACTTACCAGGCCTTGGCAGCACTTTTTTTTACTGTTTTTTTTTCTTTCCACGGCCTGGGTATTTATTTCAAAAGTTATGCTCCCAGAAAACTTATGTCTCGGCTTTTTCTCACGTCAAGCGGGCAATGCTGGGTCACGAAGATGACGAGGCTGGAGAGCGGACCTGCGTATTGAGCTAGTGTCTAAGTATTGTATGCGCAAATCCTGTGGCCAACTTGAGTCTACGCGCGAAATGCCTCAGCGCTAAGCCAATATCGCTGCATCTATTTCAGGTTTTCATCATCATGGAATAAGACACACTGTTAGACGCTGGTCTATTCTAGGAACCCTTTGTCTAGTACTCTATAGAGTGTAAATGTAAAGGGGGCTTCTCTCGCCTAGGCGATCCAACTCTTCCTGTGTATACTGTGCACGCACCTCACTCTCAGAAAGTTGAGCCTTGCGCTTGTTGAAAGTCCAGAGGAAAAACTCAAGTGTAAAAGCCGCAACGAGTCCAAGGCAGATAATGCCCAGCGCTGTACCATATCCCGTAGGGTAGCGTGGCCCTTCCTTATCGAGAAAGATGTTCGTGCCGATGAGAGAGCCTAGATTGCCTGCGGCGAGAAGCCAGGCGAGGCCGATGGATCTCTTCCACGAAGGAGCCAGGTTGTTACCCACCCAGGCACTGATGCCAGGGAGAAGTGGGTAGATGCCGATCTGAGCCAGTACTACGCCGACGTACATAGCTGGTACGCTTGAGGCAACCTTTGCGGAATGGCCGAAGAGAACGGCAAGGGCGACGGCCAAGACGGTCATTGGACCGACGATGAACGGCATTCGCCAGTGGAACTTATCAGCAAAGCGACCGACAAGCCAGGCTGATATGCCACCGCAAACATAGGGCGGCATGGTTAACAACTGGGCATTCGAAGTAGAGAAGCCGAGCTGCTTGATGATCTGAGGCATGGTGAACTTGAAAGCCGCGTTAGGGACTGAATTGGCCCAGGCCAGGAGGATGCCAAGCAGAATCTTCCAGTCGGTCATGGTCGTAATAAGGAGCTTCCACGAGAACTTGTCTCCCTCTTCGGTGGTGCTGCGGACGCCTGAGAGACGGAGACGCAGGTCGATGAAGCGCTTCTCGTCTTCGGAAAGCCACTTAGCGCGCTCTGGCGTGTCGATGATCAGCAAGGGCATCACGAGGCCGGCGGCCACGGTAATAGCGCCTTCGATGAGGAAGATCCAGCGCCATCCAGCGATACCTCGGGCACCGTCCATGCGGGCGATGCCATAGGCAAGGAGGCCACTCAGAGCACCGCTAAAGGCTGAGGCGGTATAGAAGACGGCGAGGCGCTGCTGAAGCTCGTGACGAGGGTACCATGACGAGACAATAAAGACGGCACCGGGAAAGAAGCCGGCCTCGAAGATACCGAGGACGACACGGGTGGCAACGAGACCCTCAAAGTTCTTAACGATTCCCATGCAGGTCATGACGATGCCCCAAGATATAACGAGGAAGGACAACCAAATACTAGGCCGGACCTTCTTGAGTACGATGTTGGAGGGGATCTCGAAGATGATGTAGGGAACGAAAAAGATCGTGCTGGCGATGTTGTACTGATTTCCCACAAGGCCTAGGTCCTTGTCCATGCCCTCGATCTTGGCATTGCCGATATTGCCACGATCGATATGGGCGAGGAGATAGAGGATACCCATGATAGGGATGAGCCGTAGATCGATTTTGCGGACGACAGCCTTGCCAGCCTTGCCCTCATACCGCGTCATGAACTCGACGTCTTCCGGAGTCAAGCCGCCGTTAGAGCCGACATGCTCCTGCGTCTTAGTCTCAGCCTTCTCAGGCTCGACATCGCCAAGGTCTCTCAGATCGTGTGCCGCCATGGTCGATATTGGCAAGTCAATGCAAAAGGATACTGCTGAGAAGACCAAGCTCTGGGCACTTGCTGGGCGTCTGGGCAAAGCTGGGTGTCCTCTCTTTAATAGTCCTCATCACATTGACTGCTCCTTGAGCAATGAGTGGGCAGTTGGCCGAACCCATCAGCCCAGCAGTACAGTCAATCTCTTCAGAGAACTACCAGTCAAGACTGTATCGGAAATCATCCGGTTCATGACTCGGGCGAGGAACCGAGCGGACCCCGTAACTCCAGCTATGGCCCCCCATAACCCCATGTTCCCCGCAGGCTGAGCAGGTTGTCAGGCTGTGGCTAGCCCATCCCCATGGGCATTATATGCATCCGAAATCGAACTAAGGAGTTCGTCTTCTTCGCACAGCTTTGGTAGCGGAGAATGCCTAGCCTAGCGCTTCCCTTATTGTCAGCGCGTGCCATCGGGAATGTGCCGGCCCGGGCCCCCATCGGACGGGGGCCATCCGGTGGCTCAGAAGCGACCTCGAGTGCATATCTTTACGCATGACAATACCAAAAAGACTCAAAACTGCCTTGGCTCACGAGATTAAAGCTCGTACTGTGTCAGAACCAAGGATCAAAGCCTTGTGATACGCCTCATTCCTCTTGTCAGTACCGTGCACAATCGTCGAGGATGACAAAGACAAACACCGGCCGGCCGTCGTTCGACCAGCTTCCTTCCGACAAGAGCGGCCCTCATGGGAACGCATGGGGCCTCTGGGGCCCTGATGACCAGCTAGGCACTCTCAATCTTCTAACTGGTGAGATTGTTGCGCGAGCGGCGCAGGAGAATATCATCGATGGACACAGGGTGTCTCTCAACTGGTCTATGAACGGGGCCAAGTACCCCAGATTCCCCCGTAAGAACTTAGAGCAGAAGATGATCAATAAGGCACCGTTGAAGCATGCACACGATGACGAGTGGACGTTCAACTCGCAGTGCAGCTCCCAATGGGATGGTTTTCGTCATTATGCATACCAGAATGAGCAGTTGTACTTCATGGGACGGACTGCCGACGACTTCGCCGCCTCACCCCACCCCAATGGCATCCAGCGTAAGCACCCAATCCCGGCCATACTAACTCGGATCTCATGATATGGTTAACTGACAGCGAGTCGGGAACAGATGTGTCGCGACAGGGCATCTGTGGGCGCGGGGTATTGATCGACTGGTACGCCTGGGCACAGGCACAGGGCAAAGTCGTTGATGCGACGACCGCTCACGCGATCCCATTTTCTGAGCTGCTTGAAGCGTTACGACACCAGGGCATGTCACTAGATGACGTTCGGGAAGGAGATATCCTCGTTGTACGGTCCGGGTACATCGAGCAATATGAGTCCCTGCCCGAGGACAAAGCGAACTCACTACACGAGCTATACAAGACGCAAAAACCGGAGAATATCGGCGTCGAACCATCGAGAGAGCTCTTAGAGTTTCTCTGGGAGAAGCGTGTGGCTGCAGTTTGCGGTGATTCGAGGTCGTTTGAGGTTTGGCCGTGCACCCAGCTCCAGTGGCATCTTCACGAATGGCTGCTCGCTGGCTGGGGCATGCCGATCGGAGAGCTGTTTGAGCTCAAGGAGCTTTCTAGAGTGTGCGCCGAGAAGAAGCGATGGACTGTGTTCTTATCAACGTCACCGATGAATGTAAGTCACTTCCTAAACGTCCAGTCCTGTTAAGTGTCCGCGTGGTGAAATCACCAGCTGACAATTGGCTGGGTAAAACAGGTCGAGGGAGGAGTCGCCAGTCCACCGAATGCGATTGCATACCTCTAGTAGCTGTAAATATAGACCTGTATTATGCAGCGAGGAAATGAAATAAGATTCACTGAAAGGTTTCATTCTCTCAGTCAACGCTATCTGCCTCTTTAGTGTCTGGCCGATGCTCATACGTACACGATATCGGACTTGGCTCTCGTCTCGGACATCACAGACTTTCCCGAATCGCATCTTCCTTTTCATCATTTGACAAGCCAATGAACTCGCCTTGGGATGAGTCCGACACTCCAATGCTCCTGGCTGAGTTCTACCTGCATCGGAGGTCGGCCTGGGAGATTCAACAGTTCCGTCTATAAGCGCAAAGCCAATCAACTAATTTCACGGGCATTCCGCCTTTCCTGCTCCAGTTACGAGCAATAAACTGTGATTGATTTGCAAAGTCTCCTGGTTCGTTTTGAGAAGCGTATTGCAGAGCCCTGTGTCTTCTAATCCACCATTAATACGAGCAGTACGGAAGATGACCGATCTACATCCTCAAGAAATCATCTCTGCAGGTTGCGTCAGCATCCTATGCTTGCCGGAACGGCCGGCGAACGAAAGCTCGCCCAGTCTCAAATTTATGTATGTATCGAAATGAATAAAAAATGCTAAGAATTACATTTTTCATATCCGGCTCTCTCCGAGACCTCGAATGCGATCCTTCCACTGGTGATTCATGAGCGCCGTAGTGGCCACACTCGACTTACACGGATCTTGGGCGAGAACCCCGCAACCACTGAGGAGCTCCCCCGCAAATGTCTGCTGAGGCACTCGGTGGCATGGGGTCACTGACTTGGAATTCGGCAAATGACCTTGGAAGATTATACGTCTTCAGTTTGCGGGGAGCCTGCGTATTCCCTTTGGGGCTGTGTTACCGTTGCTTGGAAGCACAGCTACTTCTTGTTGAAGGAGGTTGTCTTGAACAGGTGCTGGCGTGGGGATGTCTCAAAGTATGCACAGATTGTTAGTAACCTATGGCCCGCGTTTCATTTGGAACTCTAGATAGGCACCTCAGTTACGCCTTATCACTGGGCCCTTTGATCAAGGTATCAGCAATGAACTCTATCATGTCCATCTTGACCGAATCAAGCTAGGCATGTCGGTGTTTGGTAGCATCGCCGTCCTTGCAAGTTCAATCGCCCCATCTACTATGGTCGATCTTGACCACGATTTGAGCGCATCTACATAGCAGCAGCCTGTCTTTTACTCTTGGAACACTTCTCAACCCCATATCTACCCCGCGTACATCTGAACGTTACATTTGCGCCAAGGGGCGATAGACGGGGCTATAGCATGTGTTCCTGTTTCCTGTTAAGGGCATGGAGCTCGGCTGCATGTTGGGGCCAAGGAACGTATCAATATAAGAGTCCTTCGAGCTATAAATGTTCTGCAACCCGTTGACAAATGATCAGATCTTATTTTCTTCACTTGAGGTGAACAATTTTCAGAGGACAAGGACTATTTTTGCTCTGGGAACTGGATCACAAGATGCAACTCACTAAGATGTCCGCGTTGACTCGCTCTCTGCTACAACTTTTGGCAATTTCTCTTTTTGCCACTGCTGTGGTAGCCGACTCCTCCAAGGCCATTTTTCTCTTCAAGGACGTCCTGCAGTCCGACACCGAAGCTTTGAAGGCCTCGGGATTCAACACTCTGATCATCTTCCGAATCGGCGTGCTGCCTTCTGGCGACCTCGTTTACTACTCTACCGGAGATGCTGGTGAACCTGTCGATGCTCCAGTTGTGACCGCCGGGGAGTACGTTGGAGGAGATGCGCTCGTCGAGAAAATTCGGTCTTTCAAGACTGGAGACACTCTTGTTGACCGCGTCGAAGTTTCTGTCGTCTCTCACGACACCAGCTTCGAGGAGATCCGCGACCTGATCGCTCGCGACGGCACAGGCCCCAATTCGATTCTGTACCAGCACTGGAGCATTCTGAAAGAAGCTTGGGACTTGGACGGTTTTAATAACGACGATGAGGGGCTCTTTGACGTCCCCAGCACGGTGGACTTCGCTCTCATGCTAGGTGGCATGGGCTACCAGTACTCGAGCGCCCCTTACAGCAACCGCGCATTCTGGGCCACTATTACCGCGCAGATCAACGAGGCTTCCCCTGGTCTTGCCGATAAGGTTTTCCTCCAAGTCTATGATGGCGGTGCAGCAAACACCCCCGAACCCTGGGCAGAAGCCCTTGGTATGAAGATTGTACCAATGGAATGGGTGATCAACGATGCGAAGCCGTCGGAGGGTACAACTCCTGAACAATGTCGTGAGCAGTTTGAGCGATGGTTTGCGACTGGGACGATTGAAGGAGCCGGCTACTGGAATGAGTATGACATCGAAAAGATGGGTTCATCGTACACTGAGTACGCTGACGTCTTGAACGACATCTTCGGGTAGAGATATCCGCTTGCAAGAACCTTGTCTGTTTCGCGTCTTTTTGTCAAGATTTCTATCGCGGCATTAGGCAATCTGTTTGATATCCCGCTTGACCCTGGCCCTACGAATGCGAATCTCTGCAATCGCGCACGTTTCGCTAGAAGGTGACACCGCCGTATACAAAAGCAAGCCTGCAGAATCTCCTGCAACATCAACAAACCCAATGGTCGACTTTGCCGATGGCCCTGGGACAATAGGCAGGCCGCCTAGTCGGCAAGTAATAAATAAAAGTTTCTATAAAATCGCTGTCATGAAAATGCTGATATCCTGAATGCGTCAAGTCTGCTTCTGATCCTTCCATGATCCTCGGAACTTATGACTGGTCAAGGCCAGCCCGGGAATCGACCCGTCGTGTACGCTACCAGAATGCCGCTGTCCCATTCCAAATCCATTGATCGTGAGAATAAGCATGTCGCCCACAAGCCTCGGCTCATCGAGGTACGAAAAGTCCTTGGTGCTCGTCAAACTCGAGTTGTACTCCTGCAGTTGCTCGAAAACGGCGTCCGTCCAAGATGCCGGCCCCGTAGTGTTCAAGACGTCAAAGTATTCCGGTTCGATCTGCGCCAGCGGCTTTCCATGCTTCTTCTCCAGTTCCTTGACCGATGCCAGGATGCGCTTCGTCATGCGCTTGAAGACGGGGTGTCCTCCCTCCGCTGCTGCAATTGTCCACTGGCAAAATTGCACGATGTGCGGAATCGTCTTGACCGCGCCGCGGTTCTGTTGATCCCATTCGATACCGATCACGACTCGGGCCTTGTCCCGGTACTCTTCAGGTACCCATTCGGAGATGGGGCGGATGGCACTGGTATCGGTATCGGTATAGACGCCGCCTTCGGTCGCAAGGAGAAGGTATCGCAGAAAGTCTGACTTCATTCCGACGTTCACGAGGTCGTGGAACACGTTGATGATCTCAGGTTCGTTGGCGTAGTATCGATTGAGGAACTCGTCAGCACCTTGAGAACCCATGAGAGTGCTGCACAGTGGCGGCGGCTGTGTTAGTCACAAACGGTTTCACTATGTGCAACCAGGTTGCGCTGAGTACGAACAACACTTACAACTGGTAGTCCCGGTTGAGTGATAGCCAAGATACAGAATCTGAAATGACCTTGGTGTCGACTGGGTCGTTGGGATTGGTGCCCTTCTTGGCTAGCATGATCTGCCAGATCTTGGGGGCAATCAGATTTGGTGCATCCTTGAACGGGCCGCCGTTTGTCTTGCCGGTGAGCATGTCCTTGTAGCCCTGCAAACGCGCTTTGGCAGCACCGAGTGGTATTAAATCACGAGATAGCCATATGGTCGACAGAGCCACGAGCATTATGAGTGCGACGATGGCCATCCTGTGCCCGCGCATGTTGAAGTTCATGATCGGGATGAGATAGTGTGATTGGAGGATAGCCAGCACCTGTCCTCAGCGACGAGAAGGGATAGAATTTCAAGAGGAAAAGAATCGCGGGCACCCTGAGAACGGAAACGCGACGTGATATAAAGCGAGAGTCGTGAGATCGTCTCGACTAGTGGGCAGCCATACTTGGGGGAATCACTGTCGCTTGCATCACACCAGGAGAATCAAGACAAGGGAAGTCAAGAAATCTGTCTAACAAACTCACCGAAAGGAAAAGAAGAGAGGCAGCCACAGCCCACATCGTCAGGGGCGTTGCTCAGATACGAACACCTTTCTAAGTGGAAATCCGTCTCCGGCTGCCTTCTGCCTCTGGTGGTGGTCGATAGCCTGCCCTCGCCTTACACCATACGCCCGCCGGCATCTTACTGGTAGAACATGCGAAAGTTCGCGTGGGGCTGCAATGTAATCCTGGTCTAAGAAAAGAAAAAGGCAAAGAGCCGATCTGGCCGCAAGCATCTAGATATTCACTAGACCGAAACTCTAAGACACCAGGCGGAAACCATATGGGACCATGAGCAAGAAAACGGTGCGCGCAATCTTGGACCGCTTTCATTCGCGTTGTTATTTACCTAGGTGACGGGCTTTTTTTTCGAGCCAGGAACGGAATGCCCCCAGTTCTGGGCCGTGTTCCGACTGTAAGTGTTGTTGGATCCGGTCTAACTCATGGTAAGACACTCTCAGGACTTGTCGTTGGTCAATGAGAAGTACAAGCGGCCTCATTAGACAAACTCACGCACGGGTACGATCCTGACAGGCTTGACAGGGACTCAATGACGAGCAGTCGCGGTCTTAGGGGACTAAACAGAGAAAAGGTGCACGTTCGTAATCGCTTTGTCCTAATAGCGCGCCATTCTTCCACATCAAGGAGCGCGAGACATAAGCCTTCGGATGGAGCAGTTTTCCGGCTAACACGGGCCGAGTCATTGCCGATGCTTGTCTATGAGACGCAAGATCATTTTACTTCCCAAAACGCTTCTCTCTGGGTGCTCTCGTATTGTTGCCCATCCTTTACATCACCTTATTGATCATTTTCTTGGATGAATTAACAACAAAGTTAGGGACTAATCAAATAAGACAGTGTCTGTTTGCTAAGGAATATGGATACTCTGTATGACTAGAATGTTCACAAAGATTTAGCGATCATTGTTGCCAGCCCAAGGACCTTCTCCTCCTCGAACCTCCTGCCAATCAGTTGCAGGCCAACCGGTGTACCATGCGACGTTTCCGCATCATCTGGCATGGGAATCAGTACTTTGAGATAACAATCCAGGTGAAAGAGCACACCACTCGGATTTGGGGATACGAACAATTCTTCCACACCTCCTCATCCAAGGGGTTCATAGGAACGTAACGGTCGTCGAACACGTCGAGATCTCGGTCGGAAGTTGTAGTAGGGATCGTTACAGCGGAATAGTCCAGAACATTTACGAATGTCGCGTACCCTAAGCGCCACGATTCATCAGAGCCGTCGCCCAAGATTTCTTGACCCCTTGAGGGCACTCGTCACATGGAGGTGAGCCGTGGATGGATTCTCTTACCATAATAACTGAACTTCTCGGGCAAAGGTGCTGCGAATGGCGATACGGGAGCGATCACCGCCGCCACAGGCTCCTGCAGGTCGTTGAGTGCGGATGTGCTGTTCCAGTAATCCATGTACTCCTTCAGGTACTCTCGCCGCTTCACATTCAGCGCCGCTATCTGTGAGGCACTGCTTTCGGGACGTTGCTCGCGACCAAAGGTTTGTGCGACCTGGTTTGACATGGGCTCACCAGAGAGTGCAAAAGCACCGAATACATCACGACCTCCATCCAATGTGTAGGCGCGGGACTGGAGAGGTGTCAGCTAAGCACCTCAAAGAAGGGACGAGACAGACATACTGCTATTTCCGTTGCTCGGTCATGGCTAGGAGGCTTCCAGTCTACGACAATGTGTCCCAGTGACTTGAGAACGTCGGCAACTTTCTTCAAAGCACGCGCGACCGGCGGTTGGACTGAGACACAGCCATCATTCGTAAGGAGGCCAAACACATAGCGCTTGGAATTGTCCAGTGCATTCTGGAAGATCGAATCTCGCCACGGAAGCTCTACCACCATTGGGTCATGCAGCCATGGCCGTTTGCTAAGCACAGCTTCAGCGAACAGCTTGACAGCGTCAACAGAGTGAGACATGGGCCCCAGAACGCTAAGGACAGAGGTCTGACCATCCATACTGTTGGCCATTCCTTCGTAGGGAAGCCTCCCGCTAGAAGGCCTCAGCCCATAAAGGCCGTTGAAAGCGGATGGGAACCTGACACTACCTCCAATGTCGGTACCGACGCCGAGGGGACTTCCACGCAATCCAAGAAGCGCCCCTTCGCCACCGGAACTGCCTCCTGCAGAGAGCAGTCTGTTCTTCGGGTTCGGAACATAACCGACAATGTTGTTGATCGTTTCACCTGACATGAGCGTGTGGGGAACGCTGGTCTTGCAGTAGAGAATGGCGCCGAGGTCTCTCAATTCTCGTACCAGTTCACTCTCGAAAACCTTTTCTTTACCTGTGCCCTTTTGTCCCTCAAAGGTTCCAATCCATCCGGCGTATCCCATAGTTGTTTCTACACCTTTGACATGAAACTGGTCTTTGAGACTGATTGGCAGGCCGTGGAGAGGTCCCTTGAGCTTGCCCGTCGCTGCAAAGTACTCATCGAGAGCTTGAGCATCGCTCAGAGCTGCCTCGAAGAAGATCTCATGCAGGCAATTGGTCTACCGATGACAGGGTCCTTTTAGCAAATGGGTCACTCACGCGAGCGAGAAATGGGAGCCCGTCTCAATCGACTCACCATTTGATGAGCCAAGGCGGCTCGGTGGGAAAAGGCCTCAGCTACATCGCGAGCTTTCCATTTGCCCTCGTGAATGCAGCGCAATATAGTTGATACTTCTGATTCGGTAACATCCACTTCGTCTTTCGTCAAATACTGATGGACAAAATCACCAGTGATATCTCTGAGAGCATCGGCTTGAGGCAGAGCGGGGATCACCCACTGAGGCGGGATCAGATCAATCAAGGACTGTCGCTTCTCAGCGGCAGCCGTTTGCCAGTCTACCATGTTCTCTTCTCAGCTCGGCGGAGATTTTTGATGCAATTATTTCTTCTCGCCAGACGACCTGATGCAATGTTCGCTCCTGAACAAGGACCCCGTTGTCAATAGGATCGTATATATGTGATGAGATGTCCTGAGTTCTGCCCACCAGGCTTCTGCAAGTTAGTCTCCCGCTTCGCTCCGTCCATGATGCGGGGAGTCGGGCAGTCATGGAGTCCTGGCCAGTTTGGAGCAGTACTTCCACGGTGGAGGCTAACAGCAGCTGTTAAATTGACTCCAATTGGGCTGAAGATCCGAACCAGTAATCGTGAGTCTTGATGAGGATTTGTGGAACATCCCAGCCTTATCACTTCACCCGCTTACCGGAAACGAAACCAGAATCGAGTCCTATCGAGCATCGAGAATAAGAGACAAGGGAGCATGCTATTCCAAGCTAAGCCATGCGCATTCAAAGCTTATCACCGATGGATTGAGATGAGCCAGTAAAGTCCTCCGACGTGTGACCCCAACTCCAATCAATCTACCCCGAGGCAACACACCATCAGCGTGCAGAACCGCGTTTAATGCCTCCAACACCTCCAACACCCCCAACTAGAAGTCTCCCAAAACGCTCTGATGAGATAAGTGGTGAGACTTTGTCTGTTAACAACAGGGAATAGGGAACAGACATGCAGCAATAGCTGGGCCGATGTCGATAGAGAGAAGATGGACCCCAACTAATATCAGCGAAGCGAGGGCCCTGATAGGGCAACCAAACAATACCCATGGTGAAGATAAGCCCCGACGATCCTCCAACTCGGAGTATCCACTCGCATAGCCAACGCTACATGAACTAAACGTTAGCACCACTTCTTAGCCCGGGGTATCGATACTAACTGATATCCGGGGTAACGTCAGAGATACTCCCCTCTTCAACATTGTGATAACTTATAAGAATAGAGGATAGAAGCGTCATCATCCATCTGTATCATGTTGTCTTCACTCACTGCCCTCAACATCCTCCTCCTTCATACCTTGACTCCTGGATTGCTCCCTCGACGGAATTCGCACCAAGAGCTCAGGCAAGGTACTTGAGCACACTGCCATCCACTCGTCATGGCATCTCTAAGAGAAGGTTCGGTTCACAGTACCGACCGCAAAGACATGGGCCGATTGGAAAAGGCTGGCGAGAGCTTTGTCGTGGAGAACCCCGGCGAAGTATTTGATCAGGGCGAATATCGCGCCTTGGGATGGTACGCTCATCCCCATACTGGCAATTACGGACATGCCAATGTCTCACAGAGACGGCGCTGACATAAACGCTAGGATCCCTGCTGCTGTTATCCTCATGAAGTTGTGCTTTGCCACCGGAGTCCTGGCAATCCCTGCTACATTCAACATTATCGGCTACGTTCCAGGCGTCATCGTACTTCTCGCCTGGGGCGCTCTGACTACTTGTACGATCTGGCACCAAAGGACTTCTGCGAGTTTGAGAACTAATCTCGGTCTAGACTATGCTTATATCATGTACGTCTTCCGGATGCGATATGCTGGGATTCACAACATTGCCGATGCAGCTGGTAAGGTTGGCGGTCCTGTCCTCCGTGAAGTCGCAGGGGGGTTGTTCATCGTGGCCTGGACGTAAGTAAACAACCACTCAGCCTCAACAGAACCAAAATAATACCAATAGCTTACATTTACCAGGCTAGCATCCGGGGCCGGCTTTATCGGCCTAGCACAGGGGTTCAAGGCTCTCTCCAGCCACAACGTCTGCACAGTAGTCTGGACTCTGGTTGCTGCTATTTGCACTGCTCTCCTGGCGAGCATCCAAACCTTGGGAAAACTCACCATCTTCACTTGGATTGGTTTTGCCTCACTGTTCACCGCTGTCTTCGTCATTGTGTAAGTGTCGATGCACCGTACGTCCTAGGCTTTGCTAATGTTTGGCCCCCGTGCACAGTGTCGGAGTAACGCAAGTCGATCGACCTGCTGCAGCACCTCAAGAGGGACCATTTGACATCAATGTGATTGCCATCGGTGCCCCGGCATTTTCTCCTGGACTCACCGCCACCGTCAATATTTTTGGTATGCGTCACACTCTAATCCGACAGTGACTACATGCTGACAACTCGCCCAGCGGCCTTCTCATCCACACCTACATTCATGCCCGTTATCGCCGAGATGAAAGCTCCCAGATCTTTCACAAAATCCCTCTTTTCCTCCCAGATTTTACTTATCATATGCTATGTCTCGATTTCACTTGTGGTATATCTGTAAGCCGTTCATCCCTCTTACACTCAGAGACCCTAGCTGACCACAAATCCAGATACTGCGGCCAGTACGTTGCAAGCCCTGCATTGGGCAGCGCTGGAGGCCTTCTTATGAAGATTGCCTACGGTATTTCTATCCCAGGTTTCATTATGACCTGCACGCTCTGGGTTCACCTAGCTGCCAAGACGGTCAGTCAGATGATAGAATTAATCGACGCATTGCCTTGCTAACGATGTCCCAGTTGTTCGTTCGTATTCTTCGCGACTCTGAGCACCTGCAGAACCACAGTTTCATTCACTGGGCTGTATGGCTGTAAGTAAATGAACTGACGGTGTCGATTACAGCATGGCTAACATGGGTACTCAGAGGTTCCACAATCGGGATCAGCTCACTCGCATTCATTTGCGCGGGAGCTGTCCCTTTCTTCAGCTACCTTATTGGATTGAATGGCTCGCTTTGCTTGGCTCCCACTTGCGTACGTCCCACTCAAACCAAACACTCTTTCTTTCATACCGCAGACCTTTCTCACATTTACACAGTTGGTTATTCCTGCCTGGATGGGACTGTACATGGATTGGGAGGTTCGCCAGACCAGCTGGGCGAAGAGGTGCATATGCTATCTCCATATGTTTACGGTGGTCTTGGGCCTGTTTATGACAATCGGAGGCACTACTACCACGATTCAAAGTATTGTGGAGGCCTACAAAACCGGCGATGTAGGGAGTCCATTCAGCTGCACATAGTTGACCCAAAGGAATGGACCATCCACCACACCTTGAGGTGAGAAGTCCCTAGACAGAGAGAGCCTGAAAGTCACTTCGACCGAAGATAGTTTCTTCGCATTCCTTCTGAGACTATATCTCCTCGGATCTTAATCGACGGAGAATGTGCATCTGTATGTCAGTCTCGTGAGATTGAGACCCTCAGAAGAGTTCTTGCTTTCTCGATTGGTTGACCCGGTGCCGTTCCGACCTTGGGCTTCTGCTCTCTCGCTTCTCAGACTTTTGCAATAGCAGCGATGAGTTTTCAGTTGAAGCGAAAGTGGAAATCCCACGGCGCAGAATGATGGATTACGAACAACTACGCCTCCAAAGAGACTATCATTTCGCCTGACGGAGCTCAGTCCCGGTTTCCAGAGATGCCTCACCGTTGAAGCACCTCGAATACTGTTAGGAGAAAGTCAGAAATCATGCTTGTCGCCGTCACTGTTCATACCGGACCGCACGCAGTTTCATTGCCCATGATTTGGTGTTCCCACAGCCCTTGCTTCAGGTTAAGAGTACATGGTGGCATAGCACCTGATCCAGAACTTATCAAGGACACGGGTAAGGACACGGAATATTCAAGGATCGCCGCCGTCAGGTTACATGACGTCTTATTTCACTCGACCCTGAGCCTATTGACACTTTCCACTATCCTGCCCGTCCTTGCAGAGACTCTTGTACCTGAGTCCGTGCCCAAATTTGAAGAGGGGATCCCTGCTGTCAAATGGCACATCCTCCATCTGTGCCTCAGCCGCCTCATTCGAGCGCACCAGATCAAACGGCAGCTTGCCCTCTGGCTCCGCAATGCCGAGTACAACATCTAGAAAAGCGTCGTCGCCAGATCCGTAGCTCGCCATCACTGCAGCGGCCTGCTCCACAACTTCAGGGAAGGCTACTGGACGGACAATGTTGATGTCGACGATGGTCGGGACGGCAGAGTATACAGCAGCCTGGCGCTCCTTCTCTTCGTCCTCGAACTCCAGAGTGCCTTGCTGGTAGCCAAAGATACCTTCGAGTGTACCGTTACGGGGATCATAAGGTCCCTGTAGGCGGAGTAACGCAAGCTGGGCCTCTTCGGGTGTATCGACGACGGTGAAACCACGAGCTTCGACGAGTGTAGCATTGATACCCTCGACGTAGATCTTGGTCTCAGACGCAAGATTGCGCATCGGGAGGCGGTCATCCTCGTTGGTCAGGAGCGTGAAAGATCGCCTTTGGGCAATCTCTCCAACGCGCATAAAGTACGGGTTGCCAACGACGGCGTTCGCAGCATCAGGGTCAGCGAAAGGGTTGTCAAAGAGACCGAGGAGGAACTTCTCCTTCAGCAGCTTGCGCACCGACACATCGAGGCGTTCCTCAGAGATGCGACCAGAGCGGACGAGGTCGATAATCAGCTTGAAGCGGTTCTCACCACCGAACTGATCGCAGCCAGCGTCGAGAATGCGGAACGCGCGCTCCTCCTCTGAGGCTTCTTCCATGCCCCAAGCACGGGCAGGGAACAGGAGCTCACCCATGTTGGAGTCAGTCACCAATCCCCAGTCGGTGACGACAATTCCTTCGAAGCCCATCTCAGTCCGCAGAAGGTCCGTGACGACCTGCTTGTTGAATGAGAATCCAACCTCCTCCCACTCAGTGCCGATAGGCCGGGAGTAGTATGGCATAATTTGTCTCGCACCAGCCTCGAACGCAGCGCGGAAGGGGATCAGGTGATAGTCCATGTTTCTACCGGGGTAGGTCTGGTTCTTGCCGTTAGGGAAATGGCTGTCCTCGCCGTTCTCCATGGCACCACCTCCTGGGAAATGTTTGGTAACTGTTGTAACGCTGTAAGGACCGAGGGTCTCTCCCTGGAAGCCCTTGATGTACTCGACAACCATTTCTGAGGTAAGGTGGGCATCCTCACCCCAACCTCCGTAAATGCGTGCCCAACGTGGCTCGGTGGAAAGGTCAACCTGGGGATGCAGAGCACCGCGGATACCGACAGCGACGTATTCCTCACGTGCGATGTCGGCCATCTGTCGTACCAGCGCAAGGTCTCGGATAGCTGCCATTCCGATAGTCTCGGGGAAGCGGGAGAAGCCTCCAGCTCCGATAGTGGCGCCTTCGAATTGAGAGTAGTGATGGCGCGGATCGCTTGAGATGCTGACGGGGATGCCGAGTCTTGTCTCAAGGGCGAGCTCCTGCACACTGTTGATCCATTCGGCAACGGCACCAGGGTCATCCACTGGACCACGGACATTGAAGTGGGACATGAAGTTGTCGACAATGAGCTCCTTGATGCCATACCTTCCATTAGGTGCCTCGGGATCACGGCCGGCTTGGGGCATGGTGAAGTTGGTACCGAGGGTGAGAGAGTTCTGGAACATTTGACCAGCTTTCTCCTCCAGCGTCATGCGAGACAGGAGGTCCTCCACACGGTCATCGACACATCGTGTGGAGTTCCTGTATATCGGAGTACTTCCATCTGAGGACTGTCGAGACAGAAGCGCAGCTCTTCTTTCTAGCTTTGAAGGCGCTGCTTGGCCAACATTGGTCAAGGCAAGACCGGCCAACACAATGGCAAGGAAACGAGTCATGGCAGCAACAAGGAATCGCGAGCGCCTAAAGTCATAGGAGGACGGATGAGGTTGGATGTCTAGAACAGCTTCGGAACCATCCATCCCTTCATAGTGCCCGAGATAGCATGCCCTTTAAGTAGGCCGTCAGCTACCACTGCCAACCCCAGAGGACCGACAACCTGTGCAGCACTTCATCTCGCGATCATCTCTGGAGAAACCCCGGAACTTGCAAACGTCTTTCTTGGGGCAGTGGAAGGGCATTCGGACCGATATAAGTACTAACGGGGCTATATATCCACGCTAAGGACCGTGTAGCTGTCTAAGAGGAGGTTGAGGTCTGGGCGGTTCTCCTCACTTCGACCGGCACTTGGCTTCGGGTGGCTATTTTTCTACCGTGATCTTGGGTTCGCCGTGGTAGTAAGCTTCGGAATCAAGCGGGTCTATCATCCAATTGGCAATGTTTCGGGGCGGGGTGCAGAGCTAGAGAGTCCGGGGCAGCCACACCAGGCGAATAAGGTTGTTCTTAACAATGGGGAACCACGCGGTGTTAGCCGGGTTGAGTGAATCATGAACCATGCAAGTGATCACAAGCTTGGAGCACCCTCGGCCCTACTGAGGAGTCTGCAGTGGAGATCTCGAGTTGTCCTAGGCATAAGAGACGGTGACGGCGCCGAGAAAGCGCTTAAGCGAAGCGAGAGGTCCCGAAGCTGGAGCTCGGCTAGCAGCTAATGCTGGCAGGATAAACCAAAGCCCTTCGAAAGGTTCGGTGTGGTGAAGATACACTCTTACAACTTGCACAGCAACAATTGACGAGAGCCGAGAACCAAGAGTAAGACCAAAGCAGCAACCCGATGGTGCCCTGGTGGATCCGAGCCGCCCCAATGCCGACGGCTATGTCTCCAAAGGACCCCTGCTACACTGAAGCACCAGCCTTTCGGCTACAGGAGCCTTAAGCATAAGAGGGTCTTGGCCGCAGCGAAGAGCTGAGTATCACCATGTGGCGTCGTTAGCATAATATCGGAACCCTTTCACAGAACGCTGAATGCGGGAACTCCTTAGTTCCCCGCGGACTATGTTGAATCGAATGGAAAAGGACAATTAGCCCAGTCGGGCATTGCGATACAGAGATCGGGCGACTGGCTGACTGGTGACATTATATCCCAGAGGAAATGTCGAAACCGCAATTAAGAGAGTATTCTGCGAATAATTGAGAAGAACTTGTGCTGGCTGCGCAGAGCCTCCCACCTAGAACAGCAGCAGTCGGCCTCAACGGTTCAGAGTAACAATTTATTCAAGTGTGAATTTCCAGTCCCTCTGCTTCAATTTACACTGTAGCCCCGGCTAAGTTGAACTTCACTCTCTGAACAAGCCCAACGTTACAAATAAGCAGATGCAAAAGGTGCTGTTGGCTCTGCCTGGTCACATGACTGTGAGTGCGAGTGAAGAAGGCGAGTTTCTCAGCGTTTAACAACCGTGGCACTAAGCCCAGCAGGTCTCTGCCTGATAAGCGCTGTGACAAATGGTTGAGGAGCGTGGTGAGGCTGAGCCTGGACCAGAGAAACCCAACAACCAATCCGGTCAGGCTGGATTTAGGCAGTCATGAACCCCCTCACCATGTTCATCACCAGCTACATCTACAATCTACGCATCTTCAAACCCGTGCCAATCTAGCTACGCTTAGCGCGAGTAATCTCCATTATGGAAGCCGGTGCAAGCGCTCTTGCCTTCATCACTTTCGCCCTTGCTACAGCGAAGAACACTCACAATACTCTCGCTGCCGTCAGAGATGGCCCCAGAAACGTCAAGGAAACTGCTGACGCCGTACTCAAGCTCGTCAACATCCTTGACCGTATAGCGAAGTCTCCCGCGGCGTTATCCGACCAGTGTCTTCAGAACGATGCCAGACGCGGTATTGAGGAGCTTCGTATCTTTGGCGACAAGCTGATGGAACTCCAAGCGACCCCTGGAGAGCTTGCACATGGTAAACTTTGGAAGCGACTCCAGTGCTTCCTAAACGAGAAGGAATTGGACTCGATGAAAACGACTATAATGTTACATTACGACCGCTTGAACATCAGGCTAAGTAGCTTCACCAGGCAAGAAATAGAACGGCAGGACATGCTTAATACCAGAGAGACTAATCAAATTATAGTACAACCGCGCTACAGATAAGAGAGGACCTCGTGAAAGTGCGCCAGAGCTTTGCTCAGACTCATACAACGGTCGAGGCTATCGAACAGCGACTAGCATCAATCGAAGGCACCATGCAAGCTCGCGACTCCGCTAGCATATCCGCGCCTGAAGCCGCGGTAATGCGAGATATGCTATCTGCAATCATGGAAAGCCTGCACATTAATGTCGTCGACAACAGGTCCCGTGGATCGGGCGTCATCGGTGAAGTTGATGACGAGGGCAATTCTATCAGACCTAACAAAGCGCCGGAGTCGAACGACACTTGCCCGCCGAGAATTCGCGAGAGTCTGGAAGCTAGCTTAGGCCGACTGAAATGCCTCGTGACGGAGAAAGAACGAACGTATCAGACCTTTGAGAACAGCGAACAAGACTGCTCTTCAATAATCGAAGATCTCGCTTCGGTGCTGGCAGCAGCTGGACAAGAAATGGAAGCTTTATGCTCTGATTCCTCGATTTGCGCATCATGCACAGCATCGATAAAGAGCATAGATATCAAATTGAAAGGTTTCAATAAACGGTTTGCAACTGACACACTTGTGGTCAATGGCAACGGTAAGCCCTCGTCAAGGAAGGTTTTAGGTCAGATAATCATGCCAACTCTTTAGAACCTAAGAGATCACGCCGGGCACAACGAATAGCAGCATCGGCCAGCAGCATGAACGAGAGCCAACTGTCTACAATTGAGCTCGAAAGCGGCTCACTTACCTTTTGGCAAAGAAGCACTGCATGGGAATGCAGCTGTGGAAGGACCGACTGCGATATCTGCATAACACGGGGCAACGTCGAGCGATCAGAATTGGAACCAGCGATATTGACAGAACATAGAACAACTGTTACGTTCGTCGGCAACAATCGTGCACAACCTATCATGCTCAATGCGACGAACGTGATTCGGCGTCTCCAGAATGACTACTCTAGGTCTATCTCACACCTTGCTGTAAACTGCATCAGGCGGCCTGGCTCGCTGGTCTTCGAGCTTGTACAGCAAGGAAGACTACAAGAGCTCCGCGAGTGCCTCCAACGAGGAGAATTTACACTGCGCGACCATGACGAGTGGGGGTCGTCTCTGCTTTGCGTAAGTGCTTCAATCAGTTGTCGACAAGATTCCCTGTCGAGGTTCTAGAACATGAGGGAACTAAATGTGGATAGTACTCTACACAGCAACCAGAAGTGTGTAAATTCTTACTCGAAGAGAAACTAGATGTTGATCATGTTGGTGTTAAGCGTTATGATGACGACATGATGTTCAGGGTGTTAGTAGAGCGGTGTGAAGTACTTAGATGCCTCACCACTGACAACAATAGATCTCCGATAAATTGGGAGTGGAATGACGATGAAATGTCTGCGACATAATGGCGCGCTGTTAGAGAATGCCGGTTGCTAATGCTGGATGCTGGCGCCGATCCCCTTCTCGACGTCGACTCTGAGTCAGAGTCCCTTCTTAGAGCACTCACAGGTGGAGGACTAGAAGACGTAAGTCATGGAATAGAGACACCGCTTCGTGTCTGGTTTAACCAATATGTAGGACTTTCTTGTGATGAGTCGCCGAGCAATCTCAAATGGCGGCGCTACACTAGATGCTATCTTGAACGACCGAGGTCGTCGTTGGGGAGATTCCATGCTTCATAGCTGCTGCTTTAATTCAGGACAAGGAGCTCGGGCATCAAACATCACAGCTATCATGAAGCTCGGTTTCGATGTTAATGGCACGGACAAGGCTGGAGAAACGAGCCTCCACACATTACTCAGGAAAATTGGCTATGATGCGGGACATCAACCGTGGTATATTCGAGAACAGGAAGCTCTTGCTACATTGCTTGAGCTTGGGGCCGACCCTAACGTGCCAATGGGGTCTTGCGGACTCACCGCTTTCGACTTCGCCTACTTTCGCTGCGCTAGACTGGCAGACTGTTGGTTCCCCATTGAACAAGATAGGCGGGGCAGGGACATCGGAAGCTATCGTGGAGATCTCTGGGATTCGTGCCTTTCGCTACATGGCTACAAGACCGAAGAGCTTTTCAAGGTCCGCAGAAAGTATCAGAGAAGGGCGAGGTATGCCGGTGTTTACACAAGAGATGTATTCGAATCCCTTTGGAAGGGACGCGAGCATCTTTGTCCATACTGGGATGACGAGCCATGGCCACCACTTCAACCCCGGGACGCAGGCGACGAAGAAGAAAATGAGACGTACAACGGAGATGGGCTTTGTCATCGGTGCCAAGAGGAAATCGACGAGTCTGATTGGGAAAGTTGCACTACTGAGTCTGATACCGATGAGTGAGCACATTCAATTTGGCAAGAATACCGCTTAGCTTGTTTCTTGGCTTGATGCGTATATAACCCTAAGAGGTAAATCGAGAGAAAAGATATTGACGGCCTATGAACAAGAGCCTGACACAAGCGATTGAACTGCTCTCCACATGCTTAGTGCATCATAGTTTGCGCCGCAAGTTATGCCCCGGAAAGGATTGCTCTGGAGGCTCGCTGCTGGCACAGCCCCCGCCCCGAAGTCGATATTGAGGCTGTGAAGTGTCTAGAGGCATAGCTAAGCACGGCTCCGTGACAATCGTGCCACAGTCATTCCCAGGACGTGTAATTTGTCTGCCGAGTCCTGACGATCTCTTAGGGCTCAGACAAAGTTGCCCCAGTTGCCGTATTTCGTGTCATCCTCATTGCAAGGAGCAGTCAGGCTAGGTGGCGCATAGGGCGCCCAACGTCCGTGAGCGGGAACCCGACCCACGATGGCACAGCCTCGCTCATTCCAACACCGACTTCTTAGATACAGCAGATACAGTACACCGAACGGCGAGATGCTCTAGCCCTATCATCAAACCTTAGAACTTCTGCTTGTCTCCATATTCATATACCTCCCTCGCATCGGCGCCGATTGTGTGCACTCCAGACTTCGAGAGCTGACAGACAATTCGACAAACACGTTCCCCCCACGCAATAATCACTGGCCACATCATGGCGACTATTCCTCACGCGGCGCAACACTCTCTTGACTCGGAGTCGGCTCCTCAACATATGTCGAAAAACGTGTCTGCGCCGGCGACTCGCAGAACTCCTCGACCATGGGGCTTGACATCAGCCAGACTCTGGATCCACGTCGTCATCATCGTCCTCGCCATCCCCTGCATTATCATGTCTCTAGTTCCATTAGCAGATATGCAAGACGAATACATTGGCGAGACGTATTGGAGATATATCGGGTGGACGGCTTCCATGTCCCTTGCTGTAAGTTCCCCCCGTGCTGGTCGTCGGACTGTGAGCTTGTCGATTGCTAACCGCGATTATTTACAACAGCCATTCTTCTGTCTTTGCCTCAGCATCGCCGAGATTGCGACCTACCTCATTCGCCCAGTGAAGCGCGGCATCCATCCGTACTGGTTCCTTGGTCTCTCCATCTTTTGTATGCTATGCGCTTGGATCGCGGCTATCATGAACGCTGTCATCGTTGGCGTGCAGTTCGATGACAAGAATAACGACTTCATCAATCACCTGGGCGACGCTTGTCAGGATAGGGAGAAGTTCTGGGACGGTTCCGTTACCTGCTACGATGGCTGGTATGAGAGAGAGGGGCTGTTCGTCGCCTTGACCGTGTTAGGCTTTGTTCTCGCCGTCGCCGAGTCAGTCTTGTGCTGTTTCCTGAGCAGCAGCGATGTCAGGGTTCGCAAGCAGCAGCGCCATGCCCAACATGACGCTTGATCTCGATACTCGAGAGGGTGAGGACATCACGGGCACGGTACAACGTGCAACCACGGGGCCTGGGCCAGGGACAAAGAGAGATGGACAACGATAATGGTACTTAATATCTTAATTTTTAATTTAATATGTTGTCCGACATATCAACTTCAACCTTTATGCAACAAGAATTCGCCCATACCTTTAGGAGTACTGCTGAAGTGCAGCACCCATGCGGTCAATGCAATCTGACCAGTCGGGGTCATTGAACAACTCCTTCAGCTCGGGCGGGTTTGCGGGCTGAATCATGAATCAGCACTAAACTTTCCAAGGCAGCAGTACAAAGTGAGACTTACGTTCAAGTATGAGACCTCAAACTCGTGGATGTATGTGATCAACCCATTGTCACCACACACATTGGCGAAGTCGTTCCAGTTGTATCCAGACCCCTCAGCCTGATTGCAAGGCTCACCGCCATAGGTATTTCCTGAGGCCACGTCCTTGAGATAGTCAGACCAAGTCTCGATGTCCTCCGTCGGGAATGTGCCTCCATCGTCTCCTCCTGGGCCGTTGTTTAAGATGCAATCATTGTGAATCGTCACCCGGCGGTTCTTCTCATAGCCCAGGACACTGTGATCCTGGGGGTAGCGAAGAGCAATCTTGGGACCAATGGCTAGCAGAGCCTCGACAATTGAGCTCTTGGCAGCGATGTTCGCATCAGTTTCGTAGATGCCCTTTCCTGGACAAAAGTGCCCGCCCTGCATTCTGTTAGTTCCGATGCAGGGACAGCAGGGATAATCGGACGACTTGCATGCCACTCGCCCCAGAGGCCGAGGAAACCAGCTTGAATGACGGGGATTTCGATGAGACCTTGCTGAATGACATCGGAAAACACCTCGCCCCACGCAGCGACATCTTCCAGAATCATATCCAAGTTCTCAGGCTCGGAAACGACATCACCTTTCTCGTTACCGTACCGCACACGTGGTACAACCGACACGCCGCGTTCGCCATAGTTGCGCGCGAGAGTCTTGAAGTCGTCGATAAGATGCGAGTAGTTACCCCCGGCAGTAATCTGGATATACAGGAACAAAGTGTTTGAGTGATCAAGTTCGTAATACGCGATTTCGCCGCTGTTGTCGAACCCAGCGCGAATCTCCTTGTAAGTGGCGAACCCGGCAGAGGCGACTTTAGCGGCGGCGGCGGCCACGAGGATCTGAAGGAAGCGCATTGTGAAGATAGATATGACTTCGCTGCTGTACAGGAGGGTTCAAACGTGAATCGCCACGTTCTGTGCCACCTTTATACTATTATTCAACGTGGGAACATTTGAACGAGATCGGCTATTTAGATCATGCCATAGAGCTTGGACGAGATGCGAAAATTAAGGCTCGAGCCTAGTCTTCCTCGGCGCTGTTTCAACCCCCGTAAATCCTAGCTTTAGGATCTGTAGGATCCGCGCCCCTGGAATGCGCTCCATTTTCCGCAGAACTCAGGGCTGTTTCCTCCGCTTTTTTGTCTGGATTACAGTATGGATAGCAAGGGCTCGTATTAGGCGACCCAATTGAATGCTATAGACCAGCAGTGAGGGCCTCTTCTCGGATATCAGTTGGTATCTGCGGAACCGAACGTCACCCGAGCAAAACATAGTCATCGGGAGGTTCCGAAACAGCATAGTCAGCCTTAATTTAGGATATTATTAGAGCTAGAGATTACGTTCTTGTGTTCGTGCGAGCGACGAACTTAACTTCATTTGTTGTCGCAGGATAGCGAAAGCTCGTGGGCTTTGAACCCTAGCAGTATGTCACTTCTTGTACTGCAATTCAATGACCAAGAATGATAGTTCCTAATTCCTCAATTTCTTTTTGGAGCCCTCATAAGTTTCTGCTTTCAGACGACGGTGGCAGTACGATCTGTAACTGCGAGCGGATGTCAATCATGGCTCCCCAACAGGGAGAAGTCGAACAGGCGAAATATGGAACAAACCTTCAATTAGTCGCCTCCGAACTATGGACTAAGTGCTATGTACGCCCAGCCCGAATGTGTCATACCACTGTGGTGACACGGATATGCAGAGGGGAACTATGCCAGAGACCTCCCCAACAAAGCTACCAGCAAGCTTCTTTGATGCCACTCAGATGGTTGGCCAGAACATGTACAGTGTTCTTCGCAGGAACCAATGCATAGAGCTCTTCGCTCCTCTGTGGAGCATAGATCCCAATTCTATCGATCTTCTCTTACAACAACACTCTTAGCCAGGCACCCTCAAAATCTTTTGCTTCTGCGAGACATCGCCACTCTTGCTTGCTCTTCGTCGATTCGGGATCTCCCACTGTCGTTCCAACTCATAGCACCTGTTCGGTCGTACCCTACATACATGTGCGTGACGGTAAACAAAGTTCAACGAACACATGCATGCCGTCCAACATTGGAGCATGTTAAAGCTAGACCAAGGTGGGATTAAGTGGTTCTTGAAGTGAAAAACGGCAAGGAGGACGAAGCCAAACCTTATGTGCCAAAATCAGAAGTAGGTTCCATGAGGTTCCCTAACCAAGCTACAGGTGCTCCGAGATTTAGTGCAACAGGAGATGCGGCCCTTGGGATCCATGGAAGAAATGCAACTTGGGGAGTGGCTCCTTTCTCGAAGCTTGTGTATATGGTCATGCAGGGGCTAGGAAAAACCTGGGTTTTCGGATTTAAGATTCCAACGCTCCCCGTTGTATGCTATCATGAGAGTGTACTTTTTTCGGCGTTAGGGGTCGGCAATAAAGGTCCACGCGCCCTCGACAACCAGAGAGACAGCCTCGAGGACTGTCTACTCCGCAGCCGCACGTAGAGTGGGCTTGGGCAGCTCCAAGAAACGCGAATATGGCGGACTTTGACAAACCTTCTATACGTCATAGAAAATAATGTCTTTGTTTCGCTATGGAGTCACCAATTACCAGTGCACTCCATCCGTTCGACGAACATCCACAAACTATGATTCCGGTCTACCGAGGCTCATGGGCAGAAGAACTATTAAATGACACGAATACCCATCTCCTAGCTTCCCTGATGTTCCAATTCCCTAGCCTATTATTACACAGCTTGTAAAATAGTACAACTTCGACCCCCTATTATCCTCTTCCGTCTCTTCCTTCGCTCTACCATGGCTCCTTCATCTCTGCCCACGAGGCAGCTCGGCAAAACGGGACGGCAGATCCCTGCCCTTGGCTTCGGAATGATGGGCCTGAGTATAGCCTACGGACCTGTTGAGTAAATTTTGTGTGTGTGCCAGAACTCGAAATCCATTTCTAATTCTTACCAAGGTCTGATGAAGAGCGCCTGGCGCTTCTGGACCGGGCCTGGGAGCTCGGCTATACAAACTGGGACACGGCCAATGCTTACGGCGATAACGAGGTCTTGATTGGAAAATGGTTCAAGCTGCACCCCGAGCGTCGTGCCGACATCTTCCTGGCCACCAAGTTCGGCATCAAGGCTACAATCACCGACAAGGGCGAATGGTCCCTCTCGGTCGACAACAGTCCCGAGTTCTTTAACGAATGTCTTGAGGGCAGTCTGAAGAAGATGGGAGTGGACTACGTTGATCTCTACTACGTTCACCGTCTCGATCCCAAAACACCCGTCGAGAAGACGATGGAGCTGATGGCTAAGGCAAAGAAGTAAGCCAGTGTCCTCATATAATACCCCAGAGAATCCATTCCTTTGCTTACACTAACTTGCCTGTGACAGGGACGGAAAGATCAAAGCCATCGGCATATCTGAATGCGCATCCAGCAGCGTCCGACGAGCCTACAAAGTCGCCCCCGTTGATGCCGTCCAGGTCGAGTACAACCCATTCTCATTGGATATCGAGAGGGAGACAGGTACCAACCTGCTGTCCACCTGTCGCGAGCTGGGCGTCAGCGTCTTCGCCTACTCGCCACTGGGTCGTGGCTTTTTGACGGGCCAGATCAAAAGCGTCGACGACTTTGCGCCCGACGACTTCCGCCGCAACGTGCCGCGTTTCAGCCCCGAGAACTTCGAGAAGAACCTAGTGCTAGTTGACCGCTTTAAGGCTCTCGCAGATAAGAAGGGCTGTACGCCGGGCCAGCTGGCGCTCGCTTGGCTGTTGGCGCAGGGTGACGATATCATCCCAATTCCTGGCACGAAGAAGCTGAAGTATCTGGAGGAAAATTTCGGGTCGCTGAAAGTTCATCTCACCAAGGAAGAAGTCCAGGAGATTAGGGAGGAAGTCGAGAAAGCCGAGGTCGTGGGTCACCGCAGCCCTCCAGGTCTGTTCAACGAGTACACGGAAACTGTGGAGCTTTGAGAAGGAAGCCCGAGGACATCGAAGGTAGTTTCTGTGGGTAGAGAAGCGTATTATATAGGTCGAATATGTCTCTCATCCAAAACTTTACTTCAAGAGAATGTCATTACGATCGGTTTTAACTCTCGACGGGGGCGGTTCTGCTAATGCTTTGAAGCATCGACAGACCTAGGTTCACAGACTTGGCCCTGGACCATTGAGGTACTTTGTAAAGCATGCGATAAAACAGGCTGAGCGGGCAGCTTAAGATGGCTCAAGTTGAATAAGATCTACTGGACTCTAGGAGTGGCCTCTGTCTCTTCTTTGAGTGCCACTGATATGCAGACACTAATACTTTAGTGTCTGGTGAGAATGGCAACTGCGCCTCTATGACACAAGTAACCTTTGTGCTTAGAGTCAGATCACACAACCAAGAAAGGTGGCATCCGACAGGGATAGAGTCGTCATGACTCTACAGTCGACCTGTGAGCGGGCTGTTCATCTGGATCTCGCGCCTGGGGTATCGGGTGTCACGTAGTCTATGATCGTTCGCAAGGGACGGAAAAGGCAGCCGATCACAGTGTCTAATTAGGTCGTTCTTTGTAAGCATTGTTGTAGCCTCAACTCCTCCAATCGAGACCCTTGGAGTTCAGCCCAGTACAAAGCCGCCCCTCAATGTGGCAGCTCGTAAAGTCGCCGACGATGCCAAGACCCGGTCACCGCAGAGATTCTCAGTATATCATACTTGAGCACGGCAGCCTCATTATACATCTATGCGTCAGAATCCATTAAGGGCCTGTGAGAGACGGCATGGTATGCTAGGCTAGTGTCTGGTCAGCAAGACTAATGCAGCCAATGCGCGGAGACATCCACGGGGTACTTTGGGGAATAGACCCCTTGGCCGGAACAGGCACTAACATGTAAGCTTATTACGACCACGGTCAATCCTCCGCATCAGCTTGAGCCCAAAGAGACCGATCGTAGCTCAGAAGTACCTGACGATCACGCTTGCAGAGTGCTTAGGCTTACGACTCATGACTCAGCCTGACACGATAAGCCTATAGGCGAAGCCAAGTCGCATGTCGTGCATCATCAGCAATTGTATGGTTCTCTACAGGCTCCCATGATCACTTCCGCTACTTCATTGGTTTTGCGATCAATGTCGTCGCTCGCATCAAAGGTATATAAATACCCGCCGTCACCCTCTGAGAACTGGCCGCGGTTTGATGAGCAGTACAACATACAGCTTTTGTTCACAGGAAACTCAACAAACTCCATTCTCTTTCCATATCAACATGGCTGGCCTCAGTTACTACTCATACCCGGGCGGTGGTGAATGGTTCAGAGACAACTTCGGCTTCAACCAAGCCATTCGCCTTGACAACAAGATCGAAATTTCCGGTCAAGGTTGTTCCACCTCAAGACCCGTACAATTCCTTTACTAAAAGTGAATTATAGGTGGCTGGATCTATGATCCTGAGGTTGAGGGGGCGCCATTCACGTTCCCCGAGACCCTTAATGACGAAATCCGGCAAGCATTCACCAACGTGGAGATTACCCTGAAAGATGCCAAGGGCAAAGGATGGTCTCAGGTCTATCGGTTGACTACCTACCATGTGAACCTGACCGAGGAAGTTCTCCAGACAATGGTCGGATTCGTCAATGACTTTCTACCTCATAAGCCGCTTTGGACGGTTGTTGGGGTGGATAAGTTGGCGCTGGATGCCATGAGTATCGAGATTGATGTTGTCGCTTATGATCCCGAGGGCAACAATTCCGGATGAGAAAGTGCGATGAGTACTGTCCTTGAAAAGCAGCACAACGGCGACGAAGAATCTCATATGTACGAGCTTGCAACCGCAAATCACATCGCTATGATAGCAACATCTCAAAATGCCACGCCCTTTTTGTATGCCCAAATCAAATGATCGTCTTGAAGACCAAGGTCAATCACAGTCCAGTAGTTTTCTATGTCAGGCCCAGACTAGCTAGAGCCGAGCGGGCCTTTTTGATCATGCGAAGCTCGTCCCTGTTTACAACACCCCTCCGCTCTAACCCATCTAATGCCTCACCCTCCGCCCGATCCCCATTTACCATCAGACGCCAACGGGTCTCCAGAGTGCTCAAATGATCAACAAGCCCAGGATGGTGGCAAGGGCCCAGGCTGTCTCCCTCCAGTTCATGGATGTCAAAACCGTGTAGGTCTGTTCTCAGCAGCGCTCTAATCATCACTCTCCACATAGTCGGCTTCATCTCATGGCCATCGAAGCACCCAGTTGATATGCTGCTCCTAGCCTCAAGCTGACCCCAAACACTTCCAAGGTCAAGTATGTTAAAATGAATCAGCTGGGAGTCGGCATTTAGACACCAGTCTTTGATGAGGTCCAGTACTTCGGTATAGGCGTCGATTATAGCAGAGATGAAAGTGCAGAGTAATTGCGCTGCCCAGCTTGCTGAGAAATCGTCATGTAAGCGATGAGATTGGCGCCGAACCACTGAACTATCGAAATTCACCTCGTCCATGATATTGAGCCCAGCAATGCTGAGCTGAATGGCTGGCAACGGTGCCGCAGGTGCCTGAACGCACATTTCGTTTCCATCACGAAAAGCCGCATCGAACATTTGGGAATGTACAGGGAGCTCCATGCCGAGCTCATTGCCAAAGATCAAAGGATATGGTCCAGCTGCCTGAAGTTCACAGTCGTCACGGTCCTCAAGGAGATCACCGCTAGTAGATTGGTATGTGTTGCTGCCATCACCAGGCAAAATGATTCGTGGCTCGAGGGAGCCGTTTGGAGTATCCGGCTTCCGACGAGGTCGACCCATGCGTCGCTGAGGTGAATAGATACATTGTATCTCGTTGTCCCGGCACCAGGTACATCCGCTGACGTCCTTCGAGCATGCGCGCTTCCGACGACCTGACGCTGTCAGCTAGACGTCGCTATTTTGGGCACATTGAGCTCACGGCAATCGTCACAGGATACTCGATAGCTTTTCTTGTCTTCCTTCTCTAGCATTGTAAAGTTGTGCACCTGTCTTCAATCGCCGCCAGCTCTTTGCCAGAATCCCTACCTCACTTACTTGGGACTCACTATCACCAAGAGGCGGGACAGGATTCGTTCATGAGGGCACAGATCAAATTCTCAAGCGAAAGATGCGAATTGATGAAAAGATCGAGGAGCTGATGCTGGTCCCGACCCTTGGCTATGTAGGCACATGTGGACGGGGATGCACTGGACCGAGCTGGCTCTGCGAATGCTGCCATTGGTGAAAGTCGCCGCTCTGGATCGATATCACCCCGGCTTGGGCGTCGACTCTGCATCACGACATAGTGCGTGCATGGTAAGCAATTGATCACTTGCGACTGGATATGTAACTGTAACAATTTAGTGGCTACTGACATCGCGACAGGGGTGCGGGACCCGTTACAGCAGCGCCTTGTGTGGTGTCAAAGGCCAGCCCCTGCCTGGCACACTGATGTCATGCAGCACTGTGCCTTGTTTCCGTGACAGTCCACATGTCAACGATCGATGCAAATGCAATGTTTTGCAACTCTCAATTGCGTTCGAGATCCGTCACAGTCCACGTACACGCCTTATGGACACTGAACCGGGCCGAGCCGGCTAGGTGAAGCCTGTTGCTCTCACCACTCCAACGCTTACTCGATCGCAACATCGCCGTTTAATACTAAAGCGCTGGGCGCTGGCGCCATGGCTCCGACTATTGAGCTCCTCGGTCGTGGGCCCGTCACAGTCGAACAAGCGCTTGAGGAAGAACGGAATGTCCTGAGATGGGCAGCATATGCACCAGCGACCGAAAAGCTATTCAAAGACCTGTGGGAAGAGAGAGATGCGATCGCCTCCATCGTCCGACATCACCTTGGGCTGGGACCACAAGATCGATGCACAGTCCTGCCTAGGGAGCGATGGATCCGCGGTGGCTTCAACCTTTGCGTTTTTGTCGAGGTTGCGTCGGGCGACTCGACGAAACGCGTTGTCTTCCGGGTTCCGATGCCACACAAGCTGGCCGAGTCTAGATTCCCTGGGAGTGTTGACGAGAAGGTCGACAGTGAGGTGGGTGCATATATCTGGGTAGAGGAGCACTGTCCAGAGATACGGGTTCCGCACTTGTTTGGCTTTGGGTACATGGATGATCGTCATGTGAGTTTGCCGAGTGCACGTGGAAGCGACAGTGTACTGACCAAACAAGTTTACGCACGCGAAGCAAATGTCGCTTGGGCAGAGGCTTGTTCGATACTTCTGGCGAGCTGTCTACCGCAGACTCGACCTTCCCTTACTGTCCAACTATATATGGCACCGGCCAGCTAAACAACTCCCATCGGCCTATCTCGTGCTCGAATACCTTGGTCCCGACGTTGGTCAAACCCTTTCAACCACGTTTGCCGCGAATAAAGAAGATGAAGACAGGAGAGCGAGACTCTTCAAAGGGCTCTCGCGCATTATGCTGTCCTTGGCAAGAATACCACAGGCGCAAATTGGATCATTCCAATTTCGGAGCAATGGCACCATCGCTCTAACCAACCGACCGCTGTCCTTTTCGATGATGATATCAGAGAACGATGGAGCGAAGCGAACTATGGAGAGAAACGAGACCTTCACCTGTACGGACGCCTACGTTTCAGAAGCCTTAACCTTTCATGACAGTCGCTTCCTGAGCCAGCCAAACGCGGTATACAGCGAGAAGGACTGTCGCGGCCAGATGGCAGTAAAGACTCTTCTTCGAACAATCAGTCACAACTACATCAGAGGAGATCTCCGCAATGGGCCATTTCCACTCCAACTGACAGACTGCCACATGTCAAATATCCTCGTCGATCATCAATGGAATATCACTGCTCTGATAGATCTGGAGTGGATATGTGCATTGCCCTCAGAGATGCTGGCTGTCCCTCTCTGGCTCACAGGCTGTAGTCCTGAACAGCTCGAGGACGAGAAGTTGCAAGCCTTCGACAAGGTCCGTCGCGAATTCATGCGCATCTTCGAACTAGAGGAGGAAAGACAGAGCACCAACATTGCCACTCGTTCTGGGCCAAGGCTTTCGACCATCATGCACAATATGTGGGAGTCAAAGGGGACCTGGTTCTGGCAAAGTATAGCCTCTACGAATCTGATGTACTTCCTTGTGGAAAGCCACCTCTGTCCATCAGGGTCTCTGACCACAAAGTCAGAGAGGCATATTTCTCGATTCTGGCGTCCGGATGCCGACGAGCTTGTGCAGAAAAAGCTGGCGGACAAGGAAGCCTATGAAGAGGATCTCAAGGCCCTATTCAAGCCGGAAAAGAAGCGATCAAGGAGCACAAAAGCTCCATCTGTACGATCTGTGAAAGTTGAAGGGTAATAGGGGGCTGCAGTGCGCCACCCAAACTCACAGCCAAAGGACTGCGCTGTAGACTTCTTCCCGGAGTCGAATCCTTTGGCGTTAGCCGCGCACCCGAAAGGAACAATCTTTATCATTTGTCATGGTTGATGGGTTCATGATCAGCGCACATATATCCTAGGGCAAGGCAACCACTCGACGGAGTTGCTGAAGGCGAGCCTCGAACAAAATTTCTCGTATAATCATAAGCATAATCATGAGCATCATAGTCACCGTGCCAACTATCCTGTGACAACGGCAAAACAAGGCCTTTCCCTCATGATATCTCTCTTTTTGGCGAACAGTCAAAGCTCTGGATCAGCGAATCCCATCCAATCCTTCCCAGGTCGTACTTGTTCTCATATTTAAAATCGACCGCTCCAAATGTACAGCCCGTCGGGCTTCGGCAAATCTCTCCACAGGAGTACAGTCTGGGAAAGCACTCAAACTCCTCGCCATCAGGAGCAAATGTTGCTGTGTTCTTGAAGTACGGCTTTTCGAGCTGTTGGCATTTGACGTTGCCGACAGAGGAGAGAGGAGCGACGACGTGGGAGCACGTTCCGGTTGAGTTTGCTCCGGTACAAAGAAGGACCTGAGATTTGGTCAGCATACTGGTCATGAGCGGCTGAGTACCACAGATTAGTGGTACTCGAAGACTTACACCGCCGAGCTCACGTCTTTGGTGGACTGGCGTGGCAGATGCCAGGAATGCCATCATGGCCACAATGAGGAGCGGAAACAACATTGTGTTCTTGATGTCGTAGGAATGGAATAGTTAGTTCAATTTTGCGTGTTCGGGATGAAAAGAGTCATATGAAAGGGTGGCTGGCTTGGAGCGAAGAAGGGAGAGAAAGAAGGAGGAGGCTGGGCCATCGTCGTCTTATACAACTCAACCTGCAGCTCCCCACCACGCGCCAGACAAACAACACTACTGCACGTTGCACAATACCCTTGAATCACATTACAACGCCCATCCCTCCCTTGCTCTTCATGTCAATGCATCACGCTACAGACCCAGAGAAGCGGCATAGATGCGTGCGTTACTGTAATGCGCCAAGACTATCCGCCGGCGGGGACGATCGCCATTAAATGCCGACGTCATCGGTTCAAGTGCCGGAAAGGACGAGAACAGGGAGGGAAGACAAAATACTGGGGATCTCCGTGTGGGCTGCTATTGATACGAAGTGATCGACGGCTTAGGGTGCCGGCTGGGCGCTTGTTTGCTTCTTTGACTGGTTGGGACTCGGTGGAGAGTTGCTCACCTCGGGTTGTCTGTCAGATCAGCTTGAGTAACGCACGATAGGATGCAGCCAAGATCATTGATAGGGAAACATAGCGAAATGCGAATCACTTGACACCCAAGTCGCATTTGTTGCAGGCAATGTCTCCCCTAGAGTCAGCTTCCAGCAGCAGCAGTCTTGTTCATCGCTATTGCGTCAATGTCGGACCTAGCCTCGTGCCTTGACCGCTATGCAAACCTTGTGAAATGCAAGCTTAGGTGGTACAAGCCATCTAAATATCCCGAGGGTTGCGGTGAGACAAAGGACCCTGCTTCGCCCTTGAAACGAGACAGCTGATTCGGTGGACAACAGCAGCCATCAGCCACTGCACGCACTTAAGCTGAAGCAAACACAAGTTGGACGGGACATGTTCAGCAGCAACGAGAAAATCCAAACCAGACAAGCGTTGTAGAAATGCCGTTGGTCTCATTGTATGTGGTTTTTTTTGTCTAGTTCCATTCTTTGCCAAGAATAAATGTCATAACGCCTCGCTTCAAAACATGTTTGCAGGCAGCCATCGCGACAGTTACAACACACTTGCCGAAGAGCTTTCACTCTCGCCAAATTTGAGGTAAATCAAGACGACGAGTATACGGCATGTGTCCTAACAATCGTCGACAGCTGGGCCTCCTCCATCCCGTGAACCTTACTGGAGCAGTTCCTCACAGGTCCAGTCCTCGTAGCTACCAATTTGTTAGCACGCCCAGTTCCCAATCTTTTGCGTTCGAAAGCGACTCACTATCCGTCAGGCATGTAACGCCGCACGATCAGTGGAATCTTCTTCTCCTTGAGCTCCTTCTGCGCAATGAGCAGAGGATCAGTCTCGCCCTCAAGGTCGATCAGAACCGGCGCGTTCATGCTGATCTGGAGTGACCGTGTTCCAAGAATGCGCGCGCGCTCGTACTTGGTCATGTATGGGGTCGTAGTCCGCTCGTCGTCGGGGATCTTCTTGTCCTTGATGGCGCCAGGCCCGCTCCTGATCGCATTTGCTGCTGCGGAAGGATCACCAGATGCGATGATATTGTCGTCTTCGGCGCCATTTTGCTGGTTGGCCTCGCCGTTCTCGCTGACTTCAGGGTCGTAGTACTCGTTGAGCTCCTCATCCTCGTAGGTAGGCTCGTCGCTGATCATAGATGATTAGTAAATGGTCAGGCGGGTGCGACAAGGAGGAACGAACCCGCCGTCGTTGCCGATCGGATCTTCACCGAAGTCAGACATATTCGCGGAGGTCCTGCCGAGTGTAGTAGGGATAAAGAGCGTGGGTTGGCGACCGTTCGAAAGGATGATGCCTTTGAATAGCAGGTTGAATCGGTTCGTGACTTTTCTTTCACTACTGCGCGACGGCTGCCTCGTTAAAATCCGCTGGCCGCGGAAGGGTAGTTTTACCGACAATCTTCCGGCGAAGGGTGTGTGGCATGCCAAGGCGCCACTACATCAGCTCGTCCCCCACCACCCAAAAAGTTACAGCGTCACCGCCTAAATTTCACAAGTTCTGCCGGTTCTTGTCTTTCGATCAATTGCAGTCACCTTTCCAATGGTCAGCAGTTCACCACATCAAGTCCCATAATGAGCAAAAGGCCGGCTGTGGACCAGCCGCCGGGTGCTTCATCACCCAAGAAGCTCGTCGTCGAATCCCTCTATCCCCCGAGTAAGTCAATTCCGCCGTTTCCATGATCTCCTGCCTAGAGGCTCAATGCTGACCGCCCACAGTAATCGAGGACGACATGGACGACGAGTATACAAACACTCCCACCCCCAGTTCAACGGGTGATGCCGAATCGACCGTTACAGGCGCAACAACCCCCCGCGCAAAGTTTCCATCCGATCTCAAAACCCTCGCATGCACATGGCCAGGCTGTCCCAAGACCTTCAACCGTCCTGCCCGCCTCCGCGACCACCTCAACTCACACACGAATTCCCGTCCTTTCAAATGTCCCTATCCCGACTGCGACAAGGATTATATCGAAGACAAACACCTCAAACAGCACATAAAAGGTACTCATACCCTTGAGCGGAAACATGTATGCCAACGAGACGGCTGTGGGAAGACCTTTGCGACCGGCACGAGATTAAAGCGCCATCAAGCTGTCCACGATGGAGCAGACAGATTTCGATGTCAAGATTGCGGACAGAGCTTCCGGAAACGAGATACACTCAACGTGCACATCCGCAAGGAGCACCTCCATGTCCGAGCTTTCCAATGCTCCGAGCTGGGCTGTGATGCTGGCTTCGATACGAAAGCATCCCTGCGACGACACCGAGAGAAGGAGCATGGCGAACTTCGCTTCTGGTGCGCCGAGTGCCCAGTTCAAGGAGATGATGGCAACAAGGACGATGTGCGGGTTGGATTCACGACTGAGGCGTTACTGTTGGCGCATATGAAGCAGGAGCATCAGAACTGTCTCTTCTGTGACTTCAAATCTTCTTCCAAGTGGGCTATGGAAGAGCATGTCGAAGTTCATCATTCCGGTCGCACGGTTGAGGAGAGGAAGACGGTTCTTTGTCCACATGAAGGCTGCAACAAGAGCTTCACCAAGAAGGCGAATTTGAAGACACACATTCGCTCTGCACACGAAGGGTTTCGATATGTTTGTGGACAAGTCCAGATTGTAGGACTAGACTTTGGCACGTGGACAGATGACCAAGGCTGTGGCGACAAGTTCAGCTCGAAAGCTCGTCTGGAGGATCATGTTCGCTTCAAGCACCTCGGTTTTGTTCGCCCCAAAATCTCACAACCAGAGCAATCACCTGCCGATCCGCTTGACGAAATCTCTGGCGCCGCATCTACCAAGGACATCATCACTTGCCCCTCCTGCAACGAGCCTTTCCTTCGATACCACGACCTGGGCATGCATATGGCTCGCCACCATGGCAACACCGAAGCCGCAACACCTTCCAGCGCAGCGCTTGATCCTTCTTCATTTGATATGCAGCTTCAGGATTCCGTCTGGCCTGCAGACGACATGCCTGAGGAAAACATCTTCGCCTCGGAGATGGACTTTGATCCACCGCAGGACGAATGGGCTGAGGATGAAGCGAACATCCTCCTCTTGGCCCGAGACGAGGGTCTAGATACAAACATTGACCCAGCACTATCACTCGTGTGATTCAGTCATGGTCAGGAAACCTGGCGTTTCTTTGCTGTTAGGAGTTTGGGGTGACATGGCTCTCAAAAGTGTTGAAGGACTGAGGACACTTAGTACGATTTGATGAACAAACTCCCGGGAAAATGCTCGCTCATGGAACGGAAGAGCTCTGGACATGAATAAAGAGCTGAGCAGGGCGTATGATGGCATGAGAAGTCAATACGAAAGCGAAATCGCTGAAACAATGATGCTGCTTTCCGGTGTCAAGTATCTAGGTACTGCTCCGTGACCATTCTATTTCCGTTTCCGATGACCCGTAACTGTAGCAATGATGCGTATCCTATTCGAACTCCAATGAAAATCAAGCCATAGCCGTACACGCCTCCTTCTCTTTCCTCTTTCGATGTCAGCGCGATACCAGTTGTATCCTTCGAACCGTTTTCTGTGAAAGCATCTTAATGCGAGAAGAAAGCATTGCTGAGACCCAGAATCGCCATGCCGAGGAATCCGAAGAAGATGGATAAGTGGCGATTGTGGTTGAGACTCAAGCTCTCGACGAACAGCTGCAGCGCAACACTAACCATGATCCCAGATGTCGCCGCGAACAAGCAAGCATACGCGACGGGGCTGGGTGTCATGTGTGATCTCTTCGCAAGATGGAACCAAAGGGCGGCGATGCCGGCACCCAGGGGTTGAGATAATCCACCAAGGGCGGCAGACCAGGCCATGGCGCGCCAACGGGAGCCGAGAGCCATGTAGAGAGGAAGACACATGGCAAAGCCTTCTGAGATATTGTGAACGAAGAGAGCCATGAAGACGTTGAAGCCGAGCTGTGGGTTGGCATGATTGGTGGCATAGGTGATGAAACCTTCGGGAAACTTGTGGAGGGCGATGGCGATGGACGTCTGTAACCCGATGGATAGAAAGGCGTTGGTGGGGACATGGTGATGGTGTTGGGCCTCGAGATCTTCATCCACTTCGTGAGCTACATCGTGATCGTGGTTATGGCTGTGATCGTGACCGTGGCTGTGATCGTGACCGTGGCTGTGGCCGTGCCCTTGATTATGAGAGTGATGGTCATCAACGGCAGGCGGGGAGTGGTCTTCAGGGACTTCCTCTAACGGAGGCTCCATAGGCTCTCTTGAAGCAGCACGGCTGGTTCTAAATAACGGACTTGTAGGCTCGGCATGTTCATCACGATGTTGATCGTGCCCTCCATGAAACACAGAACCTGACGCAGGATAGAACGGCCCTGTGGTGGTCCGCAGCATTGCTGGGCCACGCTGACCAGCAGTCCCCAGGTTCGGTCGACTGCCCAGGTGCTTGAAGCATTCTTGGCCACAAGGGTCAGTGAAGCCGTAACAAGATCCTAGCTCGTCGCAGTTGTTCTTGGTGTCCTTTACAAAGGACATAACTCTTTTCTGAACCTGGAACATGGAAGGTCGTCTACTGACCTGACCCAGCCCAGCTGTCGCTGCACGTGTACGCGTCGCTGCGAGTGGTACGCCGGGTCGTTCCGCCATCTCTGCGCTTTGGTCTGAGGCCACGCGCTTTGATGACCTGGGTCTCCCGTTCGTTTCGGAATCAAGGAGAGGCGTCGATTCGTTCGCATGATTGAGGCCATTCTCGAGTCCGTGGCCAAGTTTAACGCTTGTTGGCCGTGATGACCTCCTTCGCGAGAAGCGCCTTCGAGATCGACTCACGCGAGAATCTTGCCGGTCGTGACTTGCAGATCGATACGATTGCTCGTCGTCGGCGGTTTGTTCGTCATGTGAATGGTCGCAATCTACTACGTGGGAGGGCATGAATCGGTGGAGGACGCGGGACACAACCTGGATGCCAAAAAAGCCGCCGATGAAGCATCCCATCATAACCAGACCAGCAGTCTGGTCGGGCCAGCCATCATCTTCGAGATAGCCTTTTGATTCTGGCAGCATGCTGTACAAGGCAGAGAAGAGCTGCCCGGGAAAAGACATGGGTCAGTAGGGAGTGGTGAGCTGTCGTGTTACCAGAGATGCTTACCATAACACCGAAGCTCAAGCTCAGCGAGCAAGCCAGGAAAACATTACTTTCCTGGATGTGAAAATTGCGTTTCCCGGGGAAAAGACGGACAATAACGTCAACACAGATAATGGCGGCACCGAAGACACATGCTGGAGACAGTTAGAGCTGGAGGTGCGAGGCGCAAGGGGTGCAATGAGACTGACCAACACCGCTTACGATGCACATGATCCATCCTCGGGTATCATTGTCGAGGTCTCTAGTCGATAACTCCATGGCGATTGGCGATGAGGCGGGCAACCACGGCCTTCGCGCTCCGAGACTGAGATGGAAGGCTGGTTCCTGTTGTCATGCGCCGAGCCGCTTCCGGTGATGATTTGAGAACGCTGGTGTAGGTGAGGTCGGTAATTCAGCCGAACAAAAAGGCAGCTGGTGTAACTGTCGCAGACGTCCAGCCTTGAAGGGTTGCTGGAGATGTATGGCCACGTTGTGCAGGGATAGACAGGCGCGGAATGGAGGGGAAGGCTGCGAGACTCGAGAGGCTGAAATGTCGAAGCTGCACGCAGGGTGTCGGTGTCGCTCGCTGACGTAGGTCGCGCATCAGCGCAGTAGCAGCCCAGAATCGCTAAAAACGGGCACGCGATTGGCTGGTTGGACCAGAAGCTCGGGGCTGGACTTCTTACCCTACAACTTCGTTCTGTTAGGCAATGCGAAGTCGAAGCACAGAGAAACTTGAGGGACAGCACGATGGGAATCGGGCAATTATATCAAGATGATCTGCAATTTTTAAGAAAAGGGGCCAGCCTCATTCTGGGGACCTTGACGGGTGCAGCCGCTGCCTAATCATGGTTTTGGTACGCGTCTCACTGCAGCTCGACTCGTGATACTTGATCCGTCAGGGTTCTCACCAGGTACACACCAATCAAAGCAGGCGCCTCACATTGAGATGTTCATCATGCTGGGTCAAGTCTTGCGCTGACAACGCAAGGTAAGTTTCGTCCATGAAGCATCAGTTTGCTCATGACCAGCATGGCGAACTCAACTACCTAACATCATACATATCATGGTGAACAGCCATACCATCCGGAGGACAAGCCCCGTCCGGCTATATGGCCCCCCCCTGGCACGTTTCAATCCCGCAATCCCGCATGGTGTGTAATCTACAACGTGCTAACTTACCCCAGCCCTGACATCACTATTTAGCGATGACTGCATGGATCCAAGTACCCGTACCTGTATATAAGGTAAACTCAAGCGAGGTGTGCCATCATCCCTCATTTCTGTATCCAATCTTCAATACTTCTCACAATGCCATCAGGAAAACGAATTGTCTTCACTGGCGGCAGCGGTAAGGCTGGACGACACGTAATTCCAGTCCTACGCAAAGCCGGCCACACTGTTCTCAATCTCGACCTCAATCCGCTTCCCAACCCAGACGGTCAAGGTGTGAATGAGGATGTCTATACCGTCAAGACCGACCTGACGAAATCGGGTCAGGTTTTCAATGCCCTGACCTCTCATCCGAGCATGAGTGGGTATGCTGGCGCTACGCTGCCCACGCCACCGGACGTGGTCATTCACTTTGGGGCTTATGCTCGTAACATGATTGTACCGGATAACGAGACCTTCCAGGCTAACGTCACGTCGACTTACAATGTCGTCGAAGCGGCCTGCAAACTTGGTGTGAAGAAAATCATCCTCGCCTCCAGCGAAACCACGTATGGTATCTGCTTCGCGCAAGGCGATGTCAAGCCGGACCACTTGCCTCTGAGCGAGGACGACGAAGTTGTACCAGAAGACTCATACGCCCTCAGCAAGGTCTGTGGCGAGCGAATCGGTGCCACTTTCGCGCGTCGCTTTGGCGTAGACATCTACGCCTTGCGCATCGGCAATGTCATTGAGCCATCAGAGTACGCCAGCCTTTTCCCTAGCTTCGTTGGGCAGCCAGACACACGGCTGCGCAATGTGTGGAGCTATATCGATGCGAGGGATTTGGGCCAGATTTGTGTACGATGCATCGAAAAGGATGGCCTGGGATTCCAGGTCTTCAACGCGACGAATGACACCATCACGACGATGGAGCCCACGGCGGAGATCCTAAAGAAGTACGTGCCCGATGCGAAGATTACCAGGGAACTGGGCGAGTATGAAGCGCCACTTTCGAATAAGAAGATTCGAGATGTCCTTGGATTTAAGGAGGAGCACAATTGGCGAAAGTACTATCAGCCATGATGATCGCGCGATACTATCGACGGAAGATGGAAGTGCCTTTGCGGCGGCGGGCTCGACGTGGTCTGTTGCTAGTAACGCAAGCCACACTGCTTCGATGCAGTCTTCTGGTTGAGCCATTTGCGGCCTGCCGTATTGCGAGGTTCATTATGATATTCTCGGACCGTGACGACAGCACTCTGTTTGCTAATGGAGATTGAGAAAGGGACATTGAGGAGACGAATGGGATATATCCTCTCACGCAGTTACTTAACGCCCCTCCTATATGTACACGGTTATGCGCAATCAAGCCAAGAAAGAGAAATATTTTCTAGAACGGACCTCACTGGGCCTTCTCACCCAACGGCGTGAGCTTCAAATACATGCCGTTCTCAGGTCTGATCGTGATAACTCCACGAGGCAGCACCGACCCATTATCCATCGCCAACTCCCACGAAAACGACCTCACCATTGCAGCCAATAAGCACCGCATCTCAGCCTTCGCAAAGTTCTGCCCAATACAACTTCTTGGCCCATGCAAGAATGTCATGAAGTCATAATTACTGGTAGCTCCGCCGTTTTGGTTCGGCTTCCCGTTCTCACCGACCCAGCGCTCTGGTTTGAACTCTGCCGCGTCTGAACCCCACAGTTCTGGTGCTCGGTTGATGTACCAGATGGAAACAATTATGTCGGTTCCTTCGGGGATGAACTGCTCGCCAATTTGGGTGTCGCGGAGAGCTTGGCGCATGGTCAGTGGCACCGTTGGGTAAAGTCGGAGCGTTTCGTGCATGATGCCGTTCAGGAGCGGGAGCTGTTCGAGGATGCCGGCGAGATCAGCTGCTGGCATGCTTTGGACATCTTCTGGCAGTGCTTCCTTGACCTCTTCTCGGAGCCTCTCCTGCACCTCGGGGTATTGGGTGAGGAGGTAGCATGCCCAGGTGAGAGCTGACGCGGTTGTCTCGTGCCTATGTTGTTGTTAATAAACCTCCAGCATCAATTGCATCGCACAGGGTGACGTACCCTGCGGCTAGGAAGGTTAAGAGTTGGTCCTTCAGAGCCTCATCGGTGAACAAGCCCGACTTCATGAGCAGCGACAAGACATCGAAATGGTCGTCTCCCTTCTCAGCTATCGCAATCTTCTTCTCTTCAATCATCGGTCGGCAAATGTCGTCAAGTGAACCGGTTAAGCGGTTGAAAACTTGATTCATCCTCCATGGGATCAGCGCAATGATCTTGCGACCAATAGCCAGACACAACATGGAAAAGATGAGCTTCTCTCGGTCGGGGTCAAGGAGCTCTTCATAGATCCCCGCAAGAGGATCCTTCCGTTTCTCGACCGCGTCAAACTTCCGGCCTAGACCAGCGATTCCGATGATGTCCAACGTCACCTTACTCGCCCAGCTGTTGAGCTCGATCACTGAAGTCCCCGTCTCCTCCATGTCTTCCTTCAGCGCCTTCGTCAGGACCTCCCCCTTGGCCCACATCATAGGATACAACTCTTTGATGTGTCGGTAGTGGAAGGCAGGTGTGGTGTTCTTCCGCAGAAACTTATGCTGGTCTTCCTCGACGATGATGAGACCGTCTCCAAGGATGTATCTCAAGAAAGCACTGATCCTCTTCGGCTTGGAGAAGTCGTAGCACTTATGAACGAGAAGGTCCGCCATCAACCGCGGGTTCATCAGGGCGATTTGGTTTCGTGTGAAATTTAGGGAGACGAGATCTTCGCCAGGGTATTGGTTTGCGACGTCTACGAAGAGATCTCCGGATGGCCTGCCCTTGACCACCAGAGCGCGATGAACAGCGCTCACATAGGCCTAGACGAACACGGAGGTCAGACAAGGTCTGTGATTCTCTCTTCATTTGCAAATGGAGGTATCCGACAGCCACTTACCTTGGGACCTGGGATGCGCCGAAGTGGACTGAACAACCTAGGATATAGGATGGTCCAGAAAATGAGACCGAAGACATAGTTTGCGCAAAGTATTGTGCCTACCGCTGCCAAATGGCTTCGTGTGCCGTAGTAATCTGGGAATATTTTGATGGCGAGGAAGGCCTCCGCTACCGCAGCCAGGGTGAGGCTGGGAAAGCCAAGTATCTTTGATACAACCGTCATGGTAAAGGCGATGTTCGGAAGCGTATTTGTGACTTTGTGAGGATGATTGCGAGAAGTCGTCGCACTGTAACGCCTTCTACAGCGAAGACACTTATACAGAGGAACGAGCTAATCTGTTGATACCTGATCGATCGCGAAAAGGCCAAAACAGTTCAAGCATGTGCAAGAGTTGTCGTAACCAGTCGTCACGCAGGACGTAATAAGGATGCAAGTCAACTGCCGTTTCGACTGATCCTCCTAAGATTGGGGACCGCTCCGTTTACAAGCCTCGTAACAAGTACAAGCATTCCCCGCACTGTTCTAGAGGCTTCCCTACTACCTGAGCTACCGTTCTATGTGGGTGGCTTTATTTCTTGTTTAGGTCATGCGAGCAATTGGAGGGGCGGTTTAATCGCAAGAGGGTTCCAGGTTGGGTTTAGTATGCGAGCTTGTTGACTCCCCAAATGGACATGGGTATAGCACATGTAAGTGACGTAGATACAGCAGTTCTTTCGAAGTCAGCTTCGCTACTTTGGGTAGCATGTGAAAATAACAAAGGCGGAGTTGATTTTGACTGTTTTGGGAGAACTGCGAGGATCTACGGAGTAGGGCGATCCAGGTCCGCGCCACAGCTCGCATTGGAGATCACCCACATGCAATGGAACTTTCCGTACTGATTCGAGCGTCTGCGTCAGCTTCGACGTGGATGCTTCGCAAACTAGGTTGGAAGGGGCCTTTCTCTTTCGGGATCTCAACTGTCTCCGGTCCGGTCGAGCAGAACCAGTACATCTACCGCCTTACTATTTCATCAAGGACATAGTCGGTGGTTGATTGGCAGTAGCATGACATAATTGTTCCTGTGCAGCAAGCCGCGTCAGTTCAACTAAGTCGCCATCCCTCTCACACTGGTCTTCCCGTCCATACGCTGCCTGAACACCCGACCAATGACTTCCAAGATAGTCATCAGCCTTGTGCTAGGCTGCGCACTCCTAGGAGGCTATGCCAGCATGTTCACATCCTATCGATATGGATACTTTGACGCACTGCGGGTCTGCATCAGCAATTCGACTCTACCATCAGATGGACCATGCGTCCTAGACATGTCAGACTCGGTAACACGGAGCATCACCGGAATCCCCCAGATCGACGATCTTGTCAATGTTTTATTGGAGTTCTTCTCTCAAGGGCTACGGAGCAACCCCAATGTCAAAGGGATTGACCTGGAAGCGCTGCTAGCGTTTGTATATCTGGCCGCCCAGTTTGGAGGCGCCTGGTACATCATCGCGCTCGAGGGCTTGAGACTGGGCAATCAGGGGACAATACTGAGCTGGTAAGTCCAGCTGATGGCACATAAAAAATGTATTTCTGACGTTCCTTCAGGACTGGAACATTTGGAATCTTGTTCCAAGGTGTTACCATCACCATTATCGCTCCGTTTTACCTGGCTCTTCAACTGCTGGGATCGTCCTCGACCCCACAACCAAACGCACTTCTCGTCGACCCGCGTGATCTGGCTTTGCTACCGTTCTCTTCCACAATCACTTACATCTTGCCGACCATTGGTCTCTGCCTCGCACTTCTCGACGTCATCTCAGGCGAGACCAGGCTGCTTGCCATTGCGCTCTGGCAGCCATTCCCGCTCTATCACACCGCGACTCGGACATTGGCCCAGGCTTTTCGCCCAAGCAAACCGGCAAATAGCAGCAAAGCTACGCCTTTCAATCTGCGAGAGGTCCGAAAGGCGCTGGGTAAGGCATATGGGTTCATCACAGTTTTGACAGTGATCATTCACGTGGCTGTGATGGGGACGATTGTCGCCTCCACCACTACGGAACTTGTCTCTCAAGTATCCGGAAATCATATTCTTGCCCTCACCTCGCTGACCAAACCTCCCACTTTGGCAATGCTGAATCCTCCTGTTTCGACCATCGACTCAAGAGAGATTGTCGTGTCTTTCCTGCGCTGGGATGTGTATTGCACATGCGCCTCCATGCTCATCTGGTCTGCCTACCAATTGCACAGCATGCGAGGGTCCCCGGGCATAATCGCTTTAGGAGCCAAGACTCTGTTTTTTGCACTAGTTGGCGGCCCAATCTTCCCAGCCCTGATGCTTCTTTGGGAGCGTGATGAGCTGGTATTGGGTGAGGTCGAGCGCCAGCATAGAGAACAGAAGAACGGGAAAGGATCGCAAGGCCAGAGTCTTAACGGATCATCTTCGAAAGGCAAGCGGCGAGTAGGAGCGTAGCGTGTGAAAAAGTGGTATCATTCTAAACACTATTTTATGAGAATAGAATAAAGTCTTCGTCCGCAGGACAACCAAGAATAGCATCGCTGAAAGTCGGTTCAACACTCTGAGCGATATCGTAATTAGGTGGGAAAGGCGAACTGGTTGGTTGACTTGAGAATGAACGCTCGCGATTGAAACCCAAACGATATCCTCCAGCGTCGGTCCAACCCACTGCAGACCTAATCCCTATCGCCGCGTTCATCCTCTTGAGGATGATATCTGCCCTCTCCATCTGAGCTGGCGTCGCGTATGCGCAATGTGTAATCAGCCGTATCGAGTGAACGATGGTAATGGCAGCTGCCCCGTCATGCGTCATGGTAGCTGGCATACCCGCTGGATTGATGTCTCCCAGAGCGTACGGCACGCTTGCGAGCATGTCCTCGATGGTCTTCCCCACGTCCGACTCCAGGACAGGCACACATTCTGTCCAGAGGGCGGCGTAGCTGTCCCCTGTGACGGAATCCGCAGCTTGAAGCTGCCTATGGTACAAGAGCATCGTCAAGAGCAGTATCAGCCGAGCAGACCTGACCAGGATAATGATACAAGCAGTTTCTGCATCGAAATGCGTGTTACTGCTGCTCATCTGACCCAAGCCTGTTGGAATACCCCGGCCTTCGAAAGTGCTCTGCCAATACGAGGCAGCTTCTTGATCCCAGACGTAAAACTTGTCCAGCATTTCGAAACATTCCTGTATCAAGAGCTGTTCGTCTTCGACATCATTATTTCCTTCGGTGGTTGATGCTGGACTAGGCATTTGTTGGTACCCTCTGTCGGAGTTGATGAACTTGAACAGCCGGTGACGGAGTGACAGGGTCTGAGACATCATCGATAAGGCTCTGAAGAGAGGATCGAAGATCCCCATCAATGTCGCGATAGCACCAGGGTCGCTGTATTTCCCATCCTCGTGTAAGAAGGAATATATTTGCTACAAGGACGAAATGTTAGTAAGATTGACCCAGTGCTGTCAGCGAAATGCAGGTAAGGGTGACTAACCAGGCGCAAGAGAGCAAGAAGGAAAAGCTCCGCCCCTCTTCTTGTTCCAACTTGCTCCGGTCCTCGCTTTTCCAGAAGATAGAAGAGCCCTGGGGCGTGTTCACTTGGATCTCCCAACCCTTCGCCGCTGATGTCCTGAAGTTTTGTCAGCCTGATCATTCTCGAGATGCTGGATGATGCAAATCATTACCTTGTAGGTGCAAAGCAATAATATTGTCGCAATTACTTTGTCATCAATGACCTGATCCCCCGACTGTATAATATCTTGGAGGCTCCGGATCACGCTTCCATAGTTCTTGAATGACTGTGTTCGGAGTTCCTCTTTGCCGAACTGGTTATATGCTGCCAGTTGTGACACACTGAGCACGGCGGTCTCAAGCAGACCGTGTTGGTAGTGATCGTATAGACCTGGGAGAAAGCTGAAATGGCCAGGAAACCCATCGCCTTCATCTGGCGAGACAAAGCGACGTACGAAGTAGCAGAGCGACACGTCATCGTGTGATGGGTCCGGAGGTCGAATTATCGCAAGAGCATTTGGTGGTGGAGGAGATTGTTCGCTTGGAGGCGAGGGCTGTTCCTGTCGCTTGGGCTTAGGGGCTGGCGGACTACTCGAGGTTGACTTCGTCCTTGTATGTCGGAAGTGAAACTGGTCGGTGTATCCTGGGCAAGGCTTGCCATACGTGTAGCATCGCTTACATGTTGGCTTGGCTTCGTCACACTAAGGACAGGCTCACATCAGTCCTGGCCGGATGAAAAGGATCAAGACTTTGATGAAAATGATTATCGCTCACCTTGACCTTACGCTGGCGACAGCGCAAGCACCCTGTGCTGAAGCGACCAGGGAAGACCATGATAGGCGATAAGTGGATCAACGCTGGAGTAGTTGCAGATTGAGCCTATGCAATCACCACCTTTGCTAATCTTGCAGTATCTGGGGAAAGGATGTCGCAAGAGGAGTAAGCAGTCTTGTCAGAATCCGGGGAAAGTAAAGGAGGAGATAGGCATGGCTGGGGCACGTGCGTGGGTGGTTAAGGCACGAAGCCAATCACATGTTGAGGGATACAGAGGGTGGCTTTGTTTACCGAACCCCGCAGAGCTGGCAGCTGAAGCTCGGGCTATGGCCTGATGACGAAAGTTAGAGTTCACGTAGTGACAACCGCGCGGGCCAGATGGATAGAAACGCCAGTGATCGCCGGCATGGATCAATGTGGTTTAGCTTGCGACCTCGCAGTTCCGCGTCTTGAGCCTCCTCGGCCTCTGTTCGAGATAGCACATGCTTGTCTTTTAGAAAGCGAGATCTGGATTGTTGAGGAAAAACAGTTGTTCTGTTCGAAGGACTGCAGCCTTTGTATAATACATAGTTACTATCGTGACCCGGCAACATCGAAGTGGCCAGAGAACTCCAAGTCGTTTGCTCATAACAACCGAAATCGCGATTCCCCACATACACCAAGTAACCATGTCGTCTCTTCTTTATTCACCTGCAATTCAGCACGTTTCGCGGGTCGGTCGCATCGCTCTCTCCCCATTCTTGTCAGGACCTCTGCTTCTCGCAATCACATACGCCCCTGAGGCCGTTCGCGATGCATTGGCTTCATTCGTGAAGAAGCTTCCGGACAATGTTGCAACCGCCCTGAACCTAGCAACAATCCGAACGGCTCTGCAGATCATCCTTGGCCTGGGGATCCTGCGGTCCATCAACGAGGCTCTCAACACTATGGCACATAATTCATGGCGTATCCGGGCTGGCAAAGGCTGGGATTGGCCAAAGGAAATCGCTGTCGTTACGGGTGGCTCCAGTGGCATCGGCAAATGCATCGTCGAGCGACTTACGGCGCTTGGGCTCCGCGTTGCTGTGCTCGACATTCAAGACTTGCCAAAGGACTTGCAAGCAAACCCAAGAGTGTCATTCTACCACTGCGACGTTACCTCCACCGAATCCGTTGCAGAAGCTGCGGACGCTGTCCGGCGGGAGGTTGGTCACCCAACTATTCTCATCAACAACGCCGGCATCACTCAGCCGACACCCATCCTCAAAATGCCCGAGTCATTCCTTCGTAGGATTATGGGAGTCAACCTCATGTCCATGTGGTTCACCACTCAACAGTTCCTTCCACGCATGATCCAGCTTGACAAGGGGCATGTCATCACAGTTGCGAGTATCGCATCATTCGTGGCGCTCGCAACGGCGGCGGACTACTCCGCCTCGAAGGCCGGAGCACTTTCTTTCCACCAAGCATTGACTAGCGAGCTGAAGCATCTTTACAAGTCTCCCAATGTTTTAACGACTGTTGTGCATCCCAACTTTGTCAAAACACCACTTGTGGAGGACTTCATGGACCGTCTGGAAGGCAACGGAGTTCGTCTACTGACAGCTGATCAGATTGCCATCGAGGTTGTGGCTCAGATCAAGAGCAGGCGCGGCGGTCAGCTTATTGTTCCAAGCTCAGTGTCGGGCGTCGCTGGAATTGGAGGATGGCCAGCATGGATCCAGGAGCTTCTCCGCGATACCATTGGAAAGACAGCAGTATAGGTGTGACTGGGGACTTGGAGACCGTGGCTCAAGGCCATTAGTACGGTGCTTGACAACTATAGAATGTATCAATGAGGAGTAGTGAATCGTCCTTCATAGCATCAGAAATAGAAGACTTGTCGTTCGAACATGACTTGCCCAGCCCTGGCCTCCGTGCATGTGCCAGGATTCGGCGACTTTAGAACGAGCTCCCAAACTAGGATAAGACGGCAGATCGACAGCTTAACTACTTTCAGCGGGCGATAGGTTCTTGACTGCGCAATTGGTACCAATACCGAGGCAATTGCAGGGCCAGGCGACGTGTAATAAGACCGCTCGCACTCCCATCTACTATCTCCCCCACGGCCCTCAGACCCTCGACCACCACCACCACCACCAACACGCTCACCAACAATTCAGCTACCACTCACCATGGCATCGCTGAACGTAATCACAAAGCTTTTCGTGTATATCTATGTCGCTTTGTATACACCATGGCTGCTGCTTCATTTCCTCTTTGACACCACCCGATACATCATTCCTTGGGCTCGTCCTTCATCGCAATGGTCTCTCAATCAAGCCGTTCGCATGCGCGTTGTGAGGCTTCTTTTGCTTCACTGGTCTCTCACAAAGTCTGGAGATCGACTCCATCTCGGCCAAGGCCGAGAAAAGAACCGATTCGAAGTCGCAGCACCAAGGTCCCCGAAACTATACCGAGGGATACTACTCGACAACATGGTTCAGCCTGCACAACTGGGTATGACTTGGACTCCGTCGCGGCCACCGCCTGCAGCTCTGATACGCTCTGACATGGTTGTCGCGCTGCATTTTCATGGAGGAGCTTTTGTCATCGGCAATGGTCGCGATGAAGACACTGGCCTCTTGGCTCGGAGTCTCACAAGACACACCGGATGTAAATATGTTTGCACGCCACAGTATCGCCTCTCGAGCAGCAAGAATGGACACTTCCCTGCCCCGCTACAAGACGCTCTCACGACATATCTCTTCCTGATCAAGACGAAAGGTATCCCCGCTGAGCAGATCATCCTGTCTGGAGACTCAGCAGGCGCGAATCTTGCACTTGCTCTACTTCGGTACATTCACGAATACGGGAAAGAGGATGAGGTTCCGCTCCCAAGAGCCGTCATGCTATGGTCGCCATGGGTTGATGTAAGCGCAGCTGCTGAGCAAGATATGGCACTTTCACCGAACTACAGAACGGACTATCTCAACAAGCAATTCGGACAATGGGGCGCATTGACGATCTCCGCGTACGGTAAAATTGATCCCAAGGGACCATATCTCTCGCCCTTGCACCATCCATTCCGATTGGAGAAGAGTCTGCCAGTGTTCGTCCACGCTGGAGGCAGTGAAGTTCTATGCGACGACATTCGGGAGTTCTGCAAGCGCTACAAAGAACATGGTTGGCAGATTCACTTGGATGTCACTGAAGGTTGTCCTCATGACATCCTGCTGTTGGGTTCGAGGATTGGATTCGGTGCCGAGGCAGACAAGGCAGCAGGTCACGCGAGAGAGTTCCTGTCGGAGGCTGCGGGTCTGACGCTTCGAAGCTTCTACTCATGAGAGCCATCACGGGGAGCAAAGCGACCCGTGTTGGTTGCCACTTTGTGTAGTTCCACTATGAATTAACAGGCTTCAATTTCACATGCAATTACGTGCTCAGAACTGCCGCTTCAGACGTCATTCAAGTTGCACTAGTGATATGTAAGTCGATCCTCTTAAAAGACGTTGCGAGCCTACAGCACCTCGTCACCAGCCACGTACGTAGGCTTGACAAGTCATGAAAGACACTGTCAGCTACTCTAGCTCTGCAGTCAATAATAGTGCTCGCAAGCTCTTCAGTCCAGTGATTCAAGATACGTAGTGCGACTCTGCCCCAGATTTCGTAGAATCCCCTTCCCATTGGAGTTTAGTTTGCGACGACGCGAGAGCCGCCACGGGTTGCGCACCCGCAGCCGATTTATCGTAATGCGAAGTCTAGCGCACGTCAACTGGCGCGTTGCCCCCATAACTCAAGGATTCTTCTTTAAGTCTATCAATGCTATTCCATGTGATTCTGTGTTTTTCGGACCTCATGACGGCCCCGATAAGGCGAAGTCCACTCGGAAGCTAAGACACAAAGAGCATTCTCGTCCCGTTCGGCTGGCTCTGATACCCCGAAAATCAAGAATAAAGACTTACCGAGGTTTACTATGAGGGTCCCCTACTCTCTTAGAACAAATCTGTTGTGAGCAAAGGCCGTTGAGTGCGTGGCGAGCGTCTGCCTTCAACAACTTCTCGAGTCTCTCGGCGCCTTATAACACGATCACCCCAAGATTCTTTTTGAAGGTAGTTATCCGATTACTTTCTTATTGGGGATTGTTTTCAGACGACACCTTATCTCTCAACAACAAGATGACTGAAGACCTGTCATTTGACGTCATCATTATTGGTGCTGGAATATCCGGCATCAACGCCGCCTACCGTATCCAAACTGATGGGCCGCCCGATGCGACGTATGCTATACTTGAGGGTCGCGAGTCCATCGGAGGAACATGGGACTTGTTCAAGTACCCTGGCATCCGATCGGACTCAGATATCTTCACGTTTGGATTCCCGTGGAGTCCATGGAAGCATAACGAGTCTCTCGCCGCAGGCGACAAGATCAAAGACTACATGATCGAGTCAGCCAGGTCAGTTGGAATCGACAACCACATCTGTTACCAGCACAAAGTTTCGGAAGCAAATTGGCGATCGGACAAGAAGAGATGGGAACTCCAGGTCACCCGACCGGGCGATGAGAAGCCTGTCACTTTTCACGCCCGATACGTCCTTCTCGGCACTGGCTACTACAATTACGAAACTCCGCTCGAGACTACTATTCCCGGCCTGGACAAGTTCGAGGGCAAGGTGATTCATCCCCAGTTCTGGCCTGAAGATTACGACTACACCAACAAGAATGTCGTTGTTATCGGCAGCGGTGCCACGGCTGTTACCATCGTCCCATCCATGTCCGACAAAGCAAAACGAGTTACCATGCTTCAAAGGAGTCCTGGCTACATCTTTCCTCTCCCTTCGCACAGCTTCTTCACCACTCTGCTCTTCACCCTCCTACCCGCCAAGATCGCATACTTCTTCAACCGATTATTGTGGCTCTGCAAGAGCTACATAACCACACTCTTCTGCAAGTCATGTCCTGGCCTGGCTAAGAAGATTATCCGGAATGTCACCATCAAGCAGTTGCCTCCGGATGTCAGCTGGGACCCGCACTTCAAGCCTCGGTATAATCCTTGGGACCAGCGCTTCTGTGCCTCCCTCAACGGTGATTTCTTCGCCGCCATCCGGTCAGGCAAGGCAGATATTGTCACCGATAAGATCAAGACCGTCACATCAAACAGCATTGAGCTCGAATCTGGAACCAGCCTCCACCCAGACACGATCGTCACAGCGACTGGGCTGAAGCTACGTTTCGGTGGTGGTGTCAATTTCACGGTCGACGGCAAGGCCATCACAGTCTCTGATCAATATGCATGGAGGACCCTCATGCTTCAGGATGTTCCCAATCTTTTCTTCATCTTCGGCTACGAGAACGCATCGTGGACGCTAGGGGCGGACGTAGGTGCACAGCTATTCGTTCGCATCTTCAACAGAATGCGCCAGCGCAGTAATACTGTCGTGGTGCCGCGTCTCACTGTATCCAAAGATACACCCGTGAAGCCTATGATGAGCCTGAGCTCGACATACCTCAAGAATGCTGGTGCTGTCCTGCCAAAGGGCGGTATCGGGCAATGGAGCCCGAAGACGAATTACTTTGCGGATATGGCTGGAGCTAAATGGGGAGATATTACTTCTGATCTGAGATATTCCTGAGTCAGGCACAACATGTACAAGATAGCTGTCTGTAGGCGGAATACATCGCTTCTTCGGTTCTACTTATGGCCTTTTGAACGTTTCTCTTCACTTACTGTGATGTGCGAGTCTTGTTAGATGACACAACCCTACTCTGAGCCGGAAGATGTTTTCCCAAAGTCATGTCTTCAATAACCGAGAAGAATTCCGCAACCTGAAAGATTGGACAAGTCGAAAGGATTACGAGCTGGCACCGATAGAAGCAAGCTCGCTATGTAGGGTAGACTTCGGGGTGTTGGGAGCTCAGCTCGCGAGTGCCATCCATATTCCGCCGGAAGTGGCCTAACAGGGTTCCATGACCGGGAGGACTGAACGGCGCAAAAGACTATTGGGTCCAGACGGTGGCAGCGTGAACTCTGAATCAAAATTGACGCTTGGAGACAGGAACCAGGGTCAGTGGCTGAACGTGGGCCTGGAGAAAATCCCCGGATGCGGGGGAATCAACTGGAGCTGAGCCAAACCCCGTCAAGTGCGGAATAAGCGGAAAGCCAGTTTGTCCCACTGGCTGGCTGCAATCAGATGCCACCGAGGGAACTTTCTCCAACTCTCGCTGGAAATACCGCTCATGACGTGATATCCCCAGCTCTGCATCCAACTCGGTCACGCGGGGTACATTAGCTCGCCGCTCTGTGGCTTGCGAGTTCTAAGTTGTTGATCTACGACAACGACAACAACTAACGGACCTTAGTGCAGAGGTCTTGGCCTTGATCAGAGAGTATTCCCGATTTGGGACAACCTTCCGAGCTTCTCCAAACTGCTGCTTGTGTCTCACAACGTTTGGCCAATGTTTCTAGCGGTAGATCCCGTTGAAGTGGACTATCAACCTAACACCTAGGAAGATCATATACGGAGCGCTCAAGATAGCTTCGATTCGCACGAGGAACTGATCCATATGACTATTACTATATTAGAACAACTACGGGGATAGCATCATTTAACCTGAGATCAAGCCAACAGTCAATGGTCAATCTACGTCGCACATTTTCACCGACCATCTTTTTCTTTTCCTGATACACAACTCCCTGGCATTTCATTATGACGACCCTGACCCTCACCAAGACTCAATCAACGGCGACCCAGTCGATCGCGACCCAGACCCAGTCGACCGAGCCGGGCACCCTGGGCAATTTGACGGTTGACCAAGAGCGCGGTCTCCAGGAGGCATGGGCTCATATTCTGCGTCTTAGCGGAAACCAGGATGTCAAACACGGCGCGCCTGATAAGAGCCACCAGTTCTTGGAGCTCCTCAAGAACAAATCCCCCGAGCAGTTTCACAAGAACTTGTGGGAATCCATGCTATGCGATAACCCCGACGCCCTAGTGCTCCGCTTCTTGCGTGCTCGGAAATGGGATGTCACCAAGGCTGTCGAGATGCTTGTCTCAGCAGTCAACTGGCGAGATGAGAGAAATCTCCACAAGGAGATTATTTCTGGAGGGGAGGACGTTGGCCTGAAGACGGCACCAAGCCCTGATGATGAATCATTCATGATGCAGTATCGCTCCGGAAAGAGCTATGTCAGAGGAACTGACAAGGGCGGCCATCCAGTATACATCATCAAGGTCCGACTCCATGACCCAAACAAACAGCCAGCCTCTGTCATGGAGAACTTCGCATTGCATAGTATCGAGACCCTGAGACTCATGGCAAAGGGTAGAGGAGACAGGGTCTGTCTCATCTTTGACCTGAGCGGTTTTGGTCTACGCAATATGGACTTCCACTTCATTAAGTTCCTTATTCAGATTCTCGAGGCTAGATATCCTGAGACACTGAATGTGGTGCTCGTTCACAACGCGCCTTTTGTTTTCTGGGGTAAGTAAAGAAGTCCCTTGACTCACAGCAATGGTCTAACTCTTTCAACAGGCATTTGGAATGTCATCAAGCATTGGTTGGATCCTATCATTGCGTCAAAGATTCACTTCACCAGCGGCACAAAGGGGATGACCCAATTCATTCCGCGAGAAAACCTGCAAACCTGCTACGGAGGCAACGATAAATGGGAGTACAAGTACGTAGAGCCAGTTCTGGGCGAGAACGAAAGGCTGCGATCGGAAGAAAAGAAGGTCAAGATCCAGGGAGAGAGAGAGGACCTGATTGACCAGTTCACTCGCCTCACGGCAGAATGGGTCTCTTTGGAGCCCGAGGGTGATGCGGGCAAGGAGAAGAACATCCAACGATGCGATGTGGTGAAGGAGCTGGAAGAGAACTACTGGCAACTGGATCCCTATGTTCGGTCGACTACCTACTACCACCGTGTGGGAGTTCTCAATAGGCAGGGCGAGGTTGACTTCCAAGCCGCACGATCAATTTAGACATAGCATGAACGAATCAATACATGACTCAATCTGATTTCGAAAACTTGGCTGCTAGTTCTCCAAAGTGTGTCATAGTGTACCGTTACATTACAGATCCTATTTGGATCGACAAAGATCAGCAAGGATATCGTATTGCGCTCTGATCTCATTTGGAGGACCGAAATCGGGCGTGCGGCTGGAGTTGCCTGTCCGCAAAAGAACCACCGTAGAAAAGCTGATAAACTCTGAACTATTGATTCGTGACGGCTTCCATACCCATGTCGCCGAGTGGGTTAGCTTGCGAGCTGCAGCCGGGGATGCTTGTCGAAAGCAGAAAGGATCGTCCAGCTGGTGTCGTGGGGGCGCGGCCCATCCTCCTCCCCCGCATGGGTCAACCGAGGAACTTGCCAAGCATCCTGTCCCTGGCTGGGCACGATGCAGGCCTGGGGAACTGGGGTAGATGCGCGGGGAAACCCGGGGCAAGCTGGATTGCCTGTTGATTGGATTGGATTAAATGCAAAGGCCCTGGGGACAAACGCTCAAGGTTTCAGATATCTTACTTAACCCACGTTCTCACTGCAAGGCCAACGAACGGGCGCGAACTCAAGGCATTCCAGCCAGTTGGAATCTTCTCTCGCGGCAATGCGCTTCAACAAGCTTATCACAGCGGCGGCTCTGGTGCCAGTCAGCCTTGCATTCCGTGGCCCTCCCAAGACCGTCTCAACTCCTGAGCTCGACCCTCAGCTGATTGAGCTCTTGGAGAAGCACAACCTTGCTCTTGTTCCTCGATCAGAGCTCACAGACGCCTTGAAGGAGCTCAACGTTCTGCTCAAGAACCAGGCTCTTCGAACACCGGTCTTAATAAGGCGACAAAACACAACATCCGGCTCTGATTCAGATGGTGGCTCCAGCTCCAGCTCCGACTCGAGCTCAGACTCCAGTTCAGATGGCGGTGCCAGCACACAAGGCCTGCTCGACATTCCGGGCTTGAGCGACCTTGGCGATGCTCTCGGAGGTATCACCGGGCTTCTTGGGGAGGTGAAGGATCTCTTTAAGGCTCTGGAAGGTCTTCTCAGCGCTGAGTTCCTCCAAGCTCTCCATGATGCCATGGTCTACCTGGCCGCAACCCTGAAGCCACCGGTTCCCAACCAGATCAGAAGCCTTCTGAACCAGGCTGGGCCGCTGCTCGACCTGGTAGGAGAACTGGACCTCAAGGGCTTGATCGACGAGATCAAGGGTGTTGATATCGCCGGCATTGTCAACAAGGTCCTCAAGCTTCTCACAAACGAGAACCTGCAGAACATCGACACCCTTCTGACCAATGGCGCTGGACTCTTGACGAGTGACTTCGTCAAGCAGACCCAGTCGCTCATCAAGAACGTCTCTCCTCTCCTCAACGACCTTTCACCACTGCTCAAGAAGCTTACCGACCTCCCTCTCGACGACATTCTTGATGCATTAAGCCCGTTGCTCAAGAAACAGGCAATTGAAGAAGTTGTCTCCCTGGTTCAGAACGCGGGTGACCTCCTCACACCCAGCTTCGTCAACTCCACCAAGTCGCTCATCGAGGATGTCGGCCCACTCCTTGGCGACATCTCACCGCTCCTGAAGGAGCTCACTAAGCTTGACCTCGAAGGTCTCCTCAAGTCAATCAAGCCCCTCCTCACAGAAGAATCCATCAACGATATCGTCGGCCTGGTTAAGAATGGTGGGGACCTGCTGTCACCTAAGTTCGTCAAGCAAACGCAGGCTTTGATCGGCGAAGCATCGCCATTGATCGAGAAGCTCTCTGAGATTGATCTCAAGGGAGTCTTGGACGCGCTTGCTCCAATCCTCACCAAGGAGTCCATCGAAGGACTTGTCAACTTGCTGAAGAATGCCGAGTCATTATTGAACAAGGATACTGTGAAGAACATCAAATCCCTCCTTTCAAGTGCCGGTCCTCTCATTGAGGAGCTTGGCAAGATCGACCTTCAAGGTGTCCTTAAGGCATTATCACCTCTTCTTACCGAGGACTCCATCAAAGGTCTTGTCGGGCTGCTTGGTAATGCTGAAGATCTGTTGTCAAAGGACAGTGTCAAGGATATCAAGTCACTCTTATCAAGTGCCGGCCCACTCATCAATGAGATTGGCAAGATTGATCTCGCCGGTGTGGTCAATGCCTTGTCGCCAATCCTGACAAAGGACTCGATCAAGGGCTTGGTCGCTCTCCTGGACAACGCCGAGGCGCTATTGACAAAGGATACCGTCAAGCAACTCAAATCTCTCCTGTCCAGCGCTGGTCCCTTGATCACCAGCCTAGGCAAGATTGACCTTGCCGCTGTTCTCGATGCTTTATCGCCCCTGTTGACTAAGGACTCGATCAAGGGGCTGCTTGGTCTTCTGGGCAATGCTGAAACCCTTCTATCTAAGGACTTCGTTTCTCAGACCAAGTCTCTTATCTCGAAGGCGTCACCACTCCTTGACAGCCTTGACAAGGCGGATCTTGCCGGTCTTCTGGACCAGGTCGGTCCTCTGCTGAAGGAAGTTGGCAAGCTTGATTTGGAGGGCTTGCTCAAGTCTCTTGAGCCTCTGCTCTCTCCTAGCTCCATCAAGGGCATTGTGGGTCTGTTGGGCAACGCAGAGGATCTTCTGACTCCCAAGTTCGTCAACCAGACCCAGACCCTGATTGGTGACGCCCTTCCGCTCATCTCAGCCTTGGGTGAGATTGATTTGCAGAAGCTCATCCGCCAGCTTTCGCCTCTGCTCGATGCACTGGGTGAGATCGACTTTGCCGATCTCATCAAGAAGGTCAAGCCACTTCTCAATGCTCTCCTGAAGATCGATCTTGCTGGTCTGGTGGAGAAGATACTGCCACTCCTGAACTCCTTGGATGATATCGACCTTGAGGGTATCTTCAAGACTCTCAAGCCGTTCCTGACGCCACAGAGCATCAAGGGAGTGCTAGGACTTGTTGGCAACGCCGAGGACTTGCTGAGTGACAAGTTTGTGAATCAGACTCAGACACTCATCTCGGGAGCAGTACCGTTGATTGCTGTGCTGGATAAGGTCGACATAGAAGGCCTGTTCAAGATTGTTGAGCCTCTGCTGAAGGAACTCGACGGTATCGATTTGACCGGTCTGGTGGATGCTGTCAAGCCCCTCCTGAACGCCGTCAAGAAGATTGATATCAAGGGCATCGTGGACCAAGTCCTGCCGCTCATCACACCGGGCTCCATCAAGGGTATTATCAAGCTGATTGGCAATGCTGAGAATCTCCTCAGCCAGACATTCGTTGGCCAGGTGTCAGAGCTTATTGGAGATGCGACACCGGTAAGTACAATCTCTTCTCATCTCACAACTTACAAGTTACTGACATTTTGTAGCTCGTGGCAACTGTGGCAGACCTTGTCCATGCCGTGCTTCAGGAATTGATGGGTCGAACATGAGCATAAGAGTAGCAATCAGGTCAATTGGATTTTGAGTCGATGAGATATGATAGTCTATAATACCAGCTAATGAGATATCCAAACATACACGTACTTGTTGAGATGCCTATTGCTTCGTCGTAAGCTTTGCCTGATTATGAACACTGAGTGACGACGTGTTCCTGCTGCCTAGTAACACTATTGCGCAGCATCGCAAAGTCTTTCCAACTGATAAGCAACCTACTGCAGTCGCTGAAGGCCAGTGACAAGACGTTCTACCTGCCAGGCATGCGGTCATGAGCTCTCCGGTCTCACCCGAAGACCCAAGACCATGGAGTTGCATAGGCTGTGATGGAGCCTCACGTGCGCGAGCTATATGCCGTAAATGCTATTCACATGCACGCGATCACGATCGAGTAAACACCCCCCACGAAGTGCACTCCCGCACAGGTTAATGCAGATCTGACATGTGCCAAGTTTACGCCTCGGTCTGGACGCAAAGAGAGGGGGAGTGTGGGCTCAAGCTACGCTCGGGAGGAGCTATACTCGGAAGCTAGGCTGGTTGAGGCTCGACGAGCGTCATGTTGGTCTGAATCGGCATCGCGAGCTGAAAAGGGCAATTTGCAACCCCGCATGGAGTGCCGAATTTCCGTCCTATCGCTTCACTTCTGTTGGGTTACATCGGAGGCTGGGTGATCAACGCCTAGGTTACCCCACGGGGCGAACCCCGCATGGGGGACGCTATGGGATGCACCAAATGGAGTCGACACAGAGTTGAGAGAGGCTTGTTACGCTATTCTAACTTAGCTTTGCGTGATCCTGGTATAACTGTGATGGGAAGCGACTCCCATGGTGGAGCGTTGGTTCTGGCTGCACTTGACAGTCTTTGGCCTTCTTCCTGTCCCTCAGCGGCATATGTCTCACAGGCAGTCCCTGCGCCTCGCAGATTGCTGGCCAAGATCATTGTGAAGAGTCAATTCTCCAGTTGTCGCTTCACCTCATTGACAACTTAGAATGGCTTCAGACACGGAACCAGTTGCTTCTGGGGGTGGTCATGCGCCCGAGGAGAGTAGGGAGAGCGCGAGCAACGCCGCAGCCGAGAACAACAACGCAGACAGCGACGACAGGTCATCGAATGACCACGTCCGAGATGAGAAGGCTGCTGCAGGACCTACCAAGTGGCAGAAGATCAAGCAGCATTTCTGGCGCTTCAAATGGTGGTATCTGCTGGCTCTCGTCATCCTTCTCGCGATTCTGCTCCCATTGCTGTATGTTCTGCCCTACCCTGGAGCTTGATGCACTTGCTTACCATCGACGACACTAGATTCACCGTCATCATTCCGGCAATCATTCAAGACGTGCTCAATGACCAGAAACTGCCGATCAAAGGCGGCGCGCTGCAGGCGCTCACACCAGACCGGCTCGAAATGGCAGTCGACACATCATTGTCCTGTCCTATCGGCGTCAATCTCGACCCCCTCGATCTCTCGTTGTATAATAAAAACACGACCCCGATGTCGCCATTCCTGTCTCTCGCCTTCCCGAAGCTGCACATCAAAGGAACAACGGAGGTGAACGTCACGGAGCAGACCATGGATATCACAAATCAGACTGAGCTGTTGTCCTGGTTTAACGAGTTCTTCGACAAGCCGAAGGTCCAACTGTCCGTCAAGGGAAAGCCTAGGATTCATCTCGGTTCGCTCAAGTACTCGCGCAGTCTTGACAAGACCATCGATGTGCCGTCTTTGAACTATCTGGATGGCTTTGGTGTCAAGAATCAACAGTTCGACCTCTCTAACACGACGAAATACAATATGAAAGGCACGCTGAACATTCCGAATTCGGGTGTCCTGACCCTGGGACTCGGCGACTTGCAGTTCAACGTTGAGTCTGGCAATCTGAAGCTCGGCCTGATCAATATATACGATCTCCAACTCAAGCCCGGCAATAACTCAGTGCCGTTCGAGGGCAACTTCTTCTTCAATGAGCTCGTTCCTAACCTCAAGGAAGTCCTCGACACCCAGAAGGGCCCCCTAGGCAACGGCTATTTCGAGTTCTTCGCCACCGGAAACACAACCATGATCAACGGGAAGCACATTCCGTACATCGAGGGTGTCCTGAACAGAAAGCGCATCAGGTTCACAATTCCTGTAATCACTTTATTGGGTGATGTCGTGGGCGGAATGCTGGGTTCCGTCGGTGCAGATCAGAGCTCACTGCTGGACGTATTCGGCGAGGCAATTGGGAACTCTACCCTGTTCGAGAACCTGCTTGATCATTGGGATAATGAGACAAAGAATAATGACAAGAAAGCGACGCGTAGTGTGGAGAAAAGACAGAAAGGGGGGAAGTCATGGATGTTGAACCTTCTAAGGCTGGGGTTGCGAACCCGGAAAGGATAAGGCGTTTGAGTTACCGTTAATAATGAAACTGTTTATCTTGGCATTGTTTCGAAACGTTTCAAGTGAGCGATTAGGTTGGCTAGATAACCTATAGCTCGCCACGGAGGGGGTAGCGATAAGATAGAACATCCAATGAAGTGACCTTTTGGCTTGCACGGTAGTAGAGCGGTACCACCGCGGGAAGTCCATGAGGCCGATGAATCCTTAGGCCCATTTTGTTCAAGTCTAAACCCTGTATAGAATCTCAAATTGAGCCTAGGAGTAGTGTATACATGCACTATTCAAAGACGCGATGTAAACGTGGTTCTTTGCGAACTGATGTTCGACCTCTCAGTTCCAAGACGGTAACCTCGAGGTTCTTGATGGTCAGCGGTCAAGCAAATACCACATAATAATTACACCTTCTAGCTCGTAGTCGGTCTAGCTATGTACACGAATGAATGTTGTATCACCCCCTCAGATTATGGTTGTAGGACCTTTCTGGGGTGAGTCTGCCTGCATTCCCTGAAGCATGCCACAAGGTTTAAGCCATGTACACGGCCACACCAACAGCAGCGATGGCAACACCCGCATTCCACATGACCTTCTCGGCACCTGCTTCGACAGGTGTATTGCCTGTCGGGGTAGGCTGAGCTCCCTGGGTGCCATCCGAACCAGGAACGCCAGGCGTAACCAGGCTGGTAGCCATGGTGGCATCCGAGTTGTAGACGGCAGTCAGCTTCGCGTCGGTGCAAGAGGATACGGGCTCGTCTGAGCGGGTGACGATGTCCTCAACGACCGGAGAGCTTGGGCATCCCGCGCTACAGGTGACCGTGCTAGCAGCCTCAACAGCGCATAGCGCTTAGCAGGCGGTATGTTAGTTCAAGCGGACCACGTAAAGTTTGGGACTATGCCACGCGTGAGGAAGAGACTTACTTGCGAGGATAGCGAAAGCGAATGAAGTCCTCATCTTGTCGTATATAATTATATCAACTTAAGCAGTAGATAGATGTGTTGATGCTGGTGCAGTGATGGATATGAGGAAGAGAAAGGACAGCGTTCGCTTGCAAAAGTTTACGAAAGAGAGATGCTAGAAAGGTAACAAGAAGGAATGAAAGCCAAACGGAGTGCGAAGGGCTGCAAAGGTATTTCACTGCTTAGACTTTGGTGCCTGAGTCTGAAAGGTACAAGACCCTATTAGCTAGCGACTATGGCAGTGCCGTGTATCCAGGGTCACAACATACTATCATCCCCTTTCCACATCCTACTCGGATCCTACTGAAGCGTTCGTTCCATCATGTCGTGATCACAATAGGCATCAACCGAGTCGTTTAAGATTAATCCCTCTCGGAAACATTCAGAGCCGGTGGCCTAGCACAACTACCGCATCTCCGGATCTAAGACAGGATTGAAGTTCCCGTGGCGCTAGCAGCCCCGGATGAGCGCCATCCGAGCGATCGTAAGCCGTGCGGACGAATCAAACACCCCGAACCCACAAAACATCTGGAGTTTGTCCGTAGGCTATGCCTCTGGACTCTTTCCTTTTCGGGCTCCCACAAAGACATTCTTGAACTGTTATTGGGAGCGGCATCTTGGCATGCATGGTGGTCGCGTTGACCTTCGAGCTAGACGCGCTACCCCGAGCTCGGATGTAGTTGAAGCCGTGCACTTGCGGGTGAAGCGTCATAGAGTCGGATTGGACTGCCCGAGAATGAGGGAGAATCACGGCATTGGGTGCTGACACCAATATGCCCATCAGGATCACGAGTATGGCCCCTAATTTACCGATGTGATGAAAAGGGTTGGAGGGAGGAGAACTAGAATCATCCTTTTACTATTCCCTTATATAGGCTTCGCCCAGCGCCAAACGCCATCCCTCACATCAGACACTCTTTACAATCAACATTGAATTTTACTTGTTGCTAATTCCTAATATCTCCCACCAAAACATCAAAATGCGTTTTTCCCAGACTATCTCTGTTTTCGGGGCCGCTGGCCTCGCCGCCGCCGCTCCTCTTGAGAAGCGTGCTGGCATCAGTGATGGTGAGTTATCCTTCTGGCAAAAATACCTGAAGCAATGGAAGCTGACTGAGAATAACCAGATGTTATTCTGAACTACGCCCTCACCCTTGAGCATCTGGAAGATACTTTCTACCGCGAGGGTCTTGCCAAGTACACCGAGCAGGACTTTGCCAATGCTGGATTTGACTCTACCTTCTACGCCAACATCAAGCGTGTCAGCTCTGACGAGTCTGACCACGTCTCGTTCCTCACCTCAGCCCTGAAAGGTAAGAATCCCATTACGTGCCGATTATTTCACGGCTGCCAGAAACGCACGTTTGTATCTAACGTACTCCAATAGCTGCCGGTGCTACCCCTGTTGCCGCTTGCGAATACGACTTCGGTTACAACTCTCTCGAGACCTTCCTGGCCACCGCCTCGATCCTTGAGGGTGTTGGCGTTTCCGCGTACCTCGGTGCTGCGGCTGATATCATGAGCAAGACCTACCTCACGGCAGCTGGCTCTATTCTCACCGTTGAGGCTCGTCACTCTTCGTACATCCGGTCTGGCCTCAAGCAGGTGCCATTCGCCCAGCCTTTCGATGCCCCTCTCACCTACAATGAGGTGTTCTCTCTTGCATCTGGCTTCATCAAGTCATGCCCTGAGAGCAACCCTGCGCTCCCAGTCAAGGCCTTCCCCGCCCTTGCCGCTGATACATCTTCCGGCGCTGAGATCAAGACTGGCTCTACCGTCACCCTTCTGACTCCTGTAAGCATAACAGCAGACTGCACCCCCCATTTTCACAAGATCATAAGAGCTGACTTCCAAATAAAGGAATACACCCTCAAGGGTGGCAAGGTTTACGCCGCTTTCATCGCCGTCACTGGTCCCGTGTTCGTCGATGCTACCCCTGTGGACGGTGGCTTCACTGTCACCATCCCCGAGGGCTTTGCCGGACAGACCTACGTTGTCCTGACTGGCTGCAAGGACTTCGTCACCGACGACACCGTCGCCGCTGGCCCAGCCATCATTGAAATCTCCTCTTAGAGGACTTATCCTAGCTGCATCCTGTCGAGGGTTTCGGATGTAAATGCATTCTCGATTTCTATGTCCATAATTCACAAAAGGCCGTGGAGGTTTGATAGTAATGGAGTGAGTTGAGCAGGGCCATATTGGTCTCAATATATGATCATCATCCTATGAACACGTACGCATGTACGCTAAGTGATTTGGCGACCCAGGATATCTTTCGCATGTATAAAAGATGAAGCTCTGACCTCGCGTTGAATCCCCACATGTACATATATTTAGACTTCAGCCACGCCATCAGGCATGTCGTGGCACTTGCAGGCTTCCAAGATGCTTCCCCCTTAGCCCGAAGCTCTCTGAAAACATATCCTCCACAAATATTGTTTCCTGCTCTCTCGCTGACGCCTCCACATGAAGCCTTCGAAGCTCGCACTAGTCTCCAGTATACTTCACGTCGTAAGTTCTGCCAATCGAAGCGACTGTGAATATCGCTGTACTAGTCTCCAAAGGGATGTAAGCATTCTGTAGAAACAAACACCACCGTCGCGTTCATTTCGGTACCCCCGGATCATTCCAGCTTCTTGGGAGCAGATTTGTCATTTCCTTTGCCTCCATAGCATGCGGGGTATTCTGAAGTTCTCTATTCCTGGCCGTGCTAATGAGAGTCTGGTGCCTGTAGGACGTGCCGCTCAAGCTGCATACCTTGGCACTATCCTTCTAATGACACTGACGGCTAATTTCGCGACTTCTCCAAATCATCTCTTCGTGACCTTGCCGACTAGGATCTTGAAGTAGGACTTTGAAGCACGAATTAAAGGGCGTGCCAAGGCTTCCTGTTGGTTCACGCTCGGAAAATGTCGCATTATTGCTCCGCCGTTGCGGCGCATAATCGGCTGCTCCCCGTCGTAGCATCGATTGTATTCTACCAGGGTCTCAGTACCAGTATTAAAGAACTGAATAATCATTATGGATCGAGAAGAAAGCATACTATGGGAAGGTTGGTCAAGTCTCACAAGAGCTGGCGTTGGGAACACGCGCCATCATTAGAGCTTTGAAAATGCTGTCTTTTCTTCCCATCGCGGCGCTGCTTGCCCTGCCCATCTCATGCCGGGCCGACCTATCTCGGCGACGACAGCACAATGGCAAGTGCAGCTGTTCGAGGATGACACGACCGGATATTGAAGGTTTCGACGTGACGGGCTTCTCCGCTCTCAAGACAGACAAGTTCGGCCTGGACGTCTGCGACGTCAATGTTTACATTACCCACGGAGACGTCAATGATACAGTGCGAATCCAGACACTCCTCCCCGTCGACGGCTCCTACAATGGCAGATTCAGGGCCGTCGGCGGCGGTGGGATCGATGCGGGCTGGTTTGAGGATCGCCTGGCCGAGAACATCGAGGACGGCTACGTCGTGGCAGCCACCGACGCTGGCCTGGACCCCTCGGTCGAGTATACTGTGGGAAATCTCGCGCAGCAGCTCCTCATGAACTTTGCGTACCTTTCGATCCACGAAATGACCCTCATCGGGAAGGCATTGGCCGAGCAGCTGTACGGCGAGCCTGTCTCGTACTCGTACTTCACGGGTTGCTCACAAGGCGGAAGGCAGGGGTTGATCGCAGCGCAACGGTATCCTGAGGACTTCGACGGCGTACTAGCAGCAGCTCCAGTAGCTGACTGGCCGCGATTCAACACGGCGTCCCTGTGGCCGTATCTCGTCCAAGTGCGGGAGACCACGTTCCCTGACGCCTGCGTCTGGGACAGCATCACTGATAGGGCTATTGATGCCTGCGATGCCGATGATGGTGGCGAGGATGGTATCATTAGCGACCCTTTCAACTGCGATTTTGATCCGGCATCTATGGTAGGCGAGACGGTCTGCGGCAATGTGACTATCACAGACACTATCGCCAAGCTGTGGAATGAGGTGACTGCAGGGCCAACGAATCCAGACGCCTCTCGCGCCTGGTTCGGGTTACCGCCTGGATCGAATCTGACCAACGTGGCTTCGGAGGGCTTTTTCTGGTACACAAGCTCATGGACTGCGAACTTTGTCGAACAGTTCGAGGACTTTGACGAGAACACCATCCCGGCCGACGAACTGTATCTTCACATAGAAAAGTCCGCCCGAGTCTTCGGCCAGCTCTTCATGACCGACAAGATCGACCTGGACCGATTCCGCGGGGCTGGTGGTAAGCTCCTCTCTTGGCATGGCCTGGCGGACGAGACAGTGCCCCCTCAGGTCGCTATCCAGTACAGGGAGCGCGCTTTGTCCGCTCTAAACGAGGACGCTGCAGGAGATGACTTCTTCCGATTCTTTACTGCCCCGGGTGTTCGCCACTGCCGCGGCGGGCAGGGTGCAGTTCCGACGAGACCCCTGCAGCAGCTTGTGGAGTGGGTGGAGGAAGAAAAGGCACCTGAAAGACTCGAAGCGAGTGGCGTTGTCGGTGACAGAAAACTGTGTCTCTGGCCTGAGATGTTGACCTACCGCGGCGAAGGGGATCTGGCTGAAGCCTCTAGCTGGACATGCACATAATTGCGAAGATATCATCTGGCATTGAGAGTCCGGGTTATTTCTCCTTCACATTGCTCAGCCATTCCCGAATGACGTCGTACATAGATGTATTTCTATGCATCTGTCACAGTTAAGGCTAGACTTTTGGATTTTCTTGATCCAAGGAACAAACTGGGTAAAACTCAGGAGATATACTATGTTGAAATGAAAAAAAAGTCATGTCGTCATCTACGAAAATCGAGATTTCTTCGAAGCGACTTTGTCCACCTCCACATGGTCTCTCCTACATCCACCGCATGAACCTTGTCACCCCTATCACGTAAACGATTGATACTGTTACGGAGCCAAAGACACTTTGCAGAGGTCCAGCAACGGATGCTGCAGTTACCGTAATGGTTCTTCAACCCTCCATTACAAAATCATTGCTTCGATCTGCGCCTGGTCGTACACCATGACCTGAACGACAAGACATGAGTAATAATGGCAACATGTTGGGAACAAGGTTTACAGCTGTACGGGAGCAGACCAAGCATACTTGGCTGATGGAGACTGCGGTTTTGCAGACTAGACTTAACCAACGGCAGAAGAAAGTCGTGCAGGTTCTCAAACAGTAGCTCACAAAGTTCCAGAGCCTAATAATGGACGAACTACGGCCTGCAGCTAAGCCAGCTGCTAAGCAAGGGTCCTCGAAGCTCCCATGGTTCTTGTGTCACAGGCCTGCATGCGAACCTACCTTATCTAAGCCAAATCTGTTAAGTAGCGACCATCGAAAGTCATGAATTCATTTCGAGCTGTCATAATCGCGTGTCATCATGTCATCGGACGTTGGGCTGTGCCTCCGCGCCTGGGCAGTTTCTCACGTTCTGTCGACACAAAACCACCTTCGAGGGTATATGGGCAGCCTGACTCGAGGCTAGCAGGGATTTCAGATCATCGTACTACCAAGAACGGCATTCCCGAGCGATTGTGGCCTGTGCGGTGCAAACAGAATGGCGGACGTACTTCTGAGAAGCTCCCGCAATGGCTGCTCCTCGTCAGGGATATGGTAGGATGACTCGAGGTTCTTGCCTGCACGCGAACAAGGCCATGAGTTTGATCATGATAAGAATAGTATTAAGGGATCCACAAGAAAGTCGATCTAGGCCACGAAGAATCAGCTGGTCGCGAAGAAGCAGCGAGGAATAATCATGTAATCGACTTCAGCATTGAGACGGTACCTCTGTGCGCGCTAGCTCCGCTACTTTTTGACTGTATTTATTTGTCTACCAAACCAAGTCGTCAGGATCTTCTCAGAGAGAACGGCACCTTATCATGACTGATGAGATGACCATCTCCCGTTCCTTCGATCCGGGAACCCTTGCGCATCCTCGGCGAATTACAGCAATCCGGGGCTCGGGACCCGCGGAATGCCCCTGAAATAGTACACTGCGGCAGCCCTGTACGTCAGTAAGTCCGCATGGCCAAGGCCTGGGCGATAAGAGACATGGTTCGGAGCTCGCGTATATAGTCCCTGGTTCTCATGAATGTCCTAAAGCACGTCTTACCCCACAATGAAACTCTAAAACCACACATGGCCTAGGGTCTTACCGATAACGGCTGTCAACAGCCACCACGTTGAGTCTAGGGATGCTTAGAATGCGTTTGTTAGGCTATCAAGATACCGCTGGAGAGATAACCCGGATAGCTGCTGCCCAGGTATACCTGAATGGCGGTTGGGAGTTTTCATTACGGCAGATCAACTCAACGTGGATTCCGCCCTGGGCCTCTCTGGGTGGTCCGTAATGAGCCTCGCTCACGATCTTGCTCAGCTGAAGATATCAGCTGAGGCTCTTATGGGCTTTCAGAGGAACGTATGCGGGATATACGCAAGATAACCCTGTCTCTGCGATCCGCATTGATGTTAGTCTGCGTGGGGAAGCTTTGGACAAATCATCTTACCCAGGACCGTGCGCGACTCGTTCATGAAGATGTCCAGCTCAGAAAATCAGGACACTGTCTATATAAGACGTTATAGTGCCTGGAGGGTATAATTGTGTCATTCCTGTTGCTCTACTAGCTAGCCATTGCCTTCCTTGTATCAGAGAGTAATTCTGTACTGCGTGCAGCGGACATCGAACAATGCGTTTCTCCAGCACCATCTTCGCAGCCTTTTTGGGGGGTCTTATTGTCCCGGGAACTGCTTTCTCAGAAAGACGGCTTGAACGGAACCACCTGGGAAAGAAGGCAGATGGGTCCTGTTTAGGAGAACAGCCTCCCTCAATTGCTCCTCATAAGAACTTTTGGGGAGGTTTGACAAAGGAAGAAACTCGGGATGTGCTGGCTCTATTGCATAGTGATTCTGTCGGGTTCAACCTGACCGAGGCAAATGATGCGGGAAGGTATGATTCGTCAACCCACTGGATGCTATCAAATCAGCCTCACTAACATAATCGGTAGTCGGGACAACAAGATGTAAGTTTGGGTCGGTGGATCACACCAGATCAACCGTCGTCACGTTAAACTGACTTCGTGGCCAGTATGTCTGTCGAGCTTATGATGCCCAACAAGACAGATGTCCTCCCACTTCTATCCAGCAGCTGCGGTAATCCGGATCGATACGCTTTGGCTGCCGTCATGTTTGGAGCTCCTGAGGAAGCCTACGTTCAGGAGTTCAAGGTTGGCCCATTGCCAATCAGCAATGACTCAGCCGTACTTCCATTTACCTTCGCCAACACTCGGAAGAACCCCAAGATTACAGTTATCAACCCAAACGCGCAGGAATATGCTGAATTCAACTTGAAGAACATGAAAGACGCCGAGGATGTGACCAAGAAACTGTGGAATCTGGTAGGTCATACCATTGGTGTCGCCCAGGATGAAGCAAGGAGACAACTAACGGCCACAGACCGTTGATGACGGACTTCAAGTTCCTTTAGCCTTTGCTGCTCCCCTCACGGTATCCGGCGACAAGGTCATCATGTGGCAAGGGTTCAACGCCCCCGTCACGAGCATCTATGATCCAATTTCTCTCCTTCCATTAGGTCTCTACATGAGAACGGACATCACTGGCCGTGACCCCAGCAAATGGAAGGTGACCGGATGGGTCTACAACAACGAATTCTACCCAAGCCTGGATGACTTCCGCCAGGCCATGGAGGATCCCAAATTTAAACCCCTGGGAATGAATGTCGACGAGCCTTGGGCTCATACTAAGACACACGGAGACCCTCTTCCTCTTGACGACCTGCCACCACCAGCCCCAGTCCAGACAGGCAAAGAGAGATTCACCGTCGACGAAGCAGAGAACTATGTGACATGGAGTGAGTTGACTTCAGCTGCGTACTCCAGAATTCAATCATCTAATTAATATCCAGTGGACTTCTCATTTTATGTGAGTCTTACTCGCGACAATGGAGTTCGACTATATGACGTTCGCTACAAGGGCAAGAGAATCCTTTACGAGGTAAGCCACGCTTGCCGACAATATGGAGGATCATTTTGTTGAAAACTTTGCAGCTCGGAATGGATGAGGCCATTGCACACTATGCGTAAGTCCCTTGAGACTAGTCGATCATCACGTCAGATTTCATTAACCTCAGCTCCAGCGGCATGGATCCGGTACAATCTGGCATCTGGTAAGGCCGCGATTCCTCTAATAACGTCTGAATGCTCCGTGAACTTACTTTATTGGCAGTTACTTCGATAGCATGAGCGGCTTTGGGCCGACCATGATTTCTCTAGTGAACGGTGAGTCTTAAAGGCCTTGAGTTATTGCTGAATACTCGTTGATCTGTGTCATGTTAGGTTATGACTGCCCATCCTACTCGCATTACCTCAACGTATCCCAAACCACTGGCGAGACAACATACACTCAGAAGGACAGTCTATGTAAGCTTCGGAACCCATCATAGAGATTTGCTCACAATGCTGACCAAGCAAGGTATGTTCGAGATCGACAAGGGGTTCCCGATACAGCGTCATTCCTGGGCCGGTCACACAACCGTCACTAAGAACATTGCATTCAACATCCGTGCCATTTACACCATTGGCAACTACGACTACATGACCACCTACCAGTTCTCTCTTGACGGGTCCATCGAGGTCGCCGTTCGCGCCTCAGGGTACATCTCTTCTGGCTTCTATGCCCAAAATGAGGACTATGGGTTCAAGATCCATGATAGCCTCTCTGGATCATTACACGATCATGTGATCACGTTCAAGGCCGACTTTGACATTCTAGGAGAGGCCAACTCTTTGCAGAAGGTTGCTATTGTGCCGACCACAGAAACGTAAGAGCAAACCCACTTGCGTGCGCTTTACTGCGACCCTTCTAGTACTAATAAACCAAAAGGTATAAATGGTCCGACGGACAGACGCGCAATACCATGAAGGCCGTGAAAAGCTATGTCGAGAACGAGGATGAGGGTAAGATCAATTGGTCCCCTAATGGTGGTGCCATGTACGCCGTCGTGAACAAGGACAAGAAGAACAAGTATGGCGAGTATCCCGGCTACAGAATCGTGCCAGGTCAGTCTCGTCCTGATCCCATCGTTTTGCCCTTTTCTAACTTTCCCAGCATCCGGGGTTGCCTATCTCACGGTCGAGAACTCCAACGTCACTAAGAATGCGGCTCATCATACTACACACCACTTCTATGTTACTCAGCAGAAGGATCGTGAGATCTACGCTGTCGGCGCATACAACTCCTTGACACCCGAAGATCCCCAAGTCGACTTCAACGAGTACTTTGATGGCGAATCTCTTGTGCAGGAGGACATGTAAGCTCATCGTCCACTGATTATGGAAGCACCACAACTAACATTCTCAGCGTGGTCTGGTTCAATCTGGGCATGCACCACATGCCTCATACTGGCGACCTCCCAAATACCGTCTTCTCTACAGCGCATTCTGCCATGACAATCGAGCCATTCAACTACCTTCTGGGTGACCCGTCACAGGCCAGCACTCAGCAGGTTCTGATCAAGACGGCAGATGGCAACGCAGAGATCACTCGTTATGGTGCTCAAGAAGCTACTTGCCCGGTAGACCTGGTACGTCGTCTTTTTATGGATCTTGTAGTGTTTTCCCACTGACACATGTTTCTATAGAGCCAGCTCAACCCGGACCTTTCCGGATACTCAAATAGTATCAGCGTGTTGAAGTATCCGTTTGATGGGTCGAAGCCGGATCGCGCTTAAGGGGTCGGTCGAAGGGAGGAGACGTCCGTATCGAAAGGGGGTTTGTAGATGTCGGTTATGCATCGATGGCTCTCGACTCGAGGCGGTGTCGTAGCTGTGATTCTTGTAACCTATGTTCTAGAGAGAGAGAGATGCAATATTGTTCGCATGCTTCTTGGATAGTTACATTGATTCTCAGTGATCGTTCCAATCGTTGCTCCGCTTGCGATGTCCAATCGAGCGAAGATTTTGTCGAGAAACAGATTTCGGCGTCTCTTCAGAGTTCACCCGTGGAAGAGTACCACTAGTGTCACGGTGATTGCATCCTGGCTTATGGATCAGGATTGCGGCGAAGGCGTAGGTGTCTAAGTATTATTGCGATTACATCGTGTGTTGATACTTGAGGTCGAAGGAAGTGACCTCTGATATGAAGAGGTAGATACAGCCATTAGATGGACTTTAATACCTTGGTGTATGACAGTTACGTTACATTTGTGGTCACCCCCACGATTAGAGAAGTAAAACACGAATATGCAGGATGAATCACAAACAGGGCCACACACCTCAGTCAAGGCGCTATCACATCCATTGTCACGTTGGGCGGAGCCTCCACCACCGCAACTTGGGCAAATCCAGTGGACGCCAGCCAGCCAAGCAGTCATGCAAGCCACTCAGCTACGTGTTGGCTACGGACATTTGTGATAACCGATGCAACCGCTGAGAATTGACAGTCACCGTGAGATGTCCACCAACGAATTGAACAGTAGAAGCAAGTGATCGTGCCCAAGCACGGAATTCTTGCCTTCTCGGGACTCACTGTCACCAAAGTTGAATGCCTTAAATTGCATTGCAGGATTCACTCTAGGCAGCCGCATGAAAAGCAATGCAACGGCAGCCAACGCAATCTCAGGGCGATGTTTTCGTGGTTCAACGTATGCATCAGCCTGGATAATGCCTGGAACACAAGTAAAGGAACTGCCGGGGGACGCCAATGAAGTTCTATTAGATACCCAAAAAAGGAGAACAAAGAGAGCTGAACTGCGCAACAAGCAACAAGCAAAACAAATAAGAAATCCTACGCTATATTAGAGTCCATGTCCGACACCCTTCATTACTGTAGCACATCCTTCGTGCCGTTTTCCACCCTTTACTTCTTGTCACGCAGCTGCGACATTTTCCGTTCACTGAATCTACGCCTCCTCCCGGATCCTGCTTGTGTCAAAAGGGGTGAGACCTGCTGAGTGGCACACATGCACAGCCAGATGGTCTGAGTCGTAGAGCCCGAGGAGCTTCCAGATGTGTACTAACTCGCCATCCCGTCGTCCCCGCCCGCCCTCACTTGCAGCATACCTTAGCTGGGCCGAACCGAAGATGCATCCACTACCACATGTCTTGCACCACTCTCCTGCGACACTGAAGCGTGGCGACATGGCACGCTCGCTGTACTTCAGATGGTTCTGAACAAACTTCTGACTTCCTAGCATCTTCGGGGAGGAACGCTAGCGGTTGTGGCACGAAGCGGTGACGGGTAAATGAACCACAAGTGGACTCATCCCTCCCGAGTCCAGTTGCCGATGACTAGGACCACAACAAGGTGTATCCTGGAGCAAGATCCTCTTTGGCTCCTGCTCCAGAGAGTATCCTGCTTTGCAGGGTCACAACCGCCATGTCCTTATTACCAGGGCCCAAGCTCTTATTCCGGGGATTCCGGCTGACCCATCGTAGTGGGAGGACCGGACCAGCCCTCAACCAATGCTGAACCCTTGGGACCTATCAGAGCCTTCCCGTGTCTCTTGTTCGCTAGTCCTTAGAACTCGATCGACCTTCAGAATTTGGGTCCTCGACCGTGGGGCTCATCTGGACTCCGTCTCCAAGGCGGGCCGTCTCTGTGGGTACCTGTTTCAAAAGAAGAACCCCATCTGCTGTACAAATGTTCAGGGAGATATTGAAGTTGTAATTGTTCGTGATCCGATTGCCATTATGCTGATTGAAATTGGCCCCCGAAGCGTATGATCCAATGTAGGCGACAGTCTTGCCTTCGCCATCAGTCTTGTCTGGTTGCATTCCGCTAGTGGGTGCTTCGTTGGGCATCATCAGGAAAGGCTCTCGGGATCGCAGCTCGTCTTCGATCTGTTGCGCAAGAAGCCGCGCTAATTCGGGAAGATTTGTCGGCGAGAGGGCGTGGTACAACGGGACATCCATTTTGGTGAAGCTTGGGTGAACGAACGAGTCGATTCGTTGTGTGTGTGGGCTGTGCCGTCCCAGGGCTTTGCGGCCCGGCCCCACCAACCTGTTTTCGTCTAAGGGGGGTTACCACCGTGGCGCCCCCCTCCCCCCCCCCCCCCTCCCCAACGCCCCTTTCCATACAACCCCCAACTTTGGCTCAGTAAATAGGGGGTGCCTACTCATGAGTGACATGGCTGAAGTCCGTGTTGCAGTACATGCGCATCTTGCCAAAGACCTGGAGGGCATTCAAAGTCGATGCCCAGCTGTATGACCTTAAACTATCTCTTTACAAAGACAATCTCTTTTAGTCGGCTTCACACACGCGTGCTGAGGTTGATGAAGTCCGACTTCAATGTATTCGAAGCACGACATCAAATAAATCCAAAAGGCAGGGATATTGAAGCATGTATCTCTTGCTTGCAGAACATGCCTGTCTGCATGGTAATGACGGCTGCCTGCAGGGCCAGCGTTCGAGACATGGGGCAGTGTGGTTGTCCAAGCCTCTCCGTGCTTCCTTGTGCTACCACCCCCAACATTAGACACCGATGCGCCTCGAGGTGTGATTAAGAATGCATCTTAGGCTGCAAGTCGCCTGCTGTAAGCCTGAGCCTCCGTATTTCTCTACTGGCCGCGGAATCGCTGTCTTGCGCTATGGAAAACATTCGTTTGTCCCCTCAACAGAATAGTCTTCCTCTCTTCAATGGTTTCACTTATATCATCTTGGGGCCTTTTTGAACTACATGGACGCGCTCCGAGTCGTCACTACCACTCTCAGGTTTAGGGCTATTGTTTCTCTATCTCTCGCTTCTTTATGGTGAGTGCCCCGTTCATTGTGGAGGGGACCAGTGGTGATGGCTTGCCTACAGCCTGCTGCATCGGACCTGGCTTCTCACGAAGGCCGAAGCCGCGGATACCTGACACTGATAACTTTTCTTTGCCACTACCAGTACTGATCAGCTTTGAAGCACTTGAGCCTCATCCTCCCTATCTGACAAGGCGGTGAGTAGTACAGCTCTCTATTCGGCCACACCATCTTTGGCCTCAGCTTTCACTCGGTGACAACAGGCAACCCTTTCGAGTTGCGATCAACAAATGTTGGGCACCACCGACTAGCACAGCCTTGTTTTCCAGACCCTTATTCTGATTTCTGTCTTTACACAATCATGATTATCCTTCTCCTCACATCGATGATGCTCAATCACTGATATCAAACCTCACTACGCAACAGGTCAAGCAGCTAGACAAGGTCACCAAATCTTCAAGTCTTTTTTGGATAGCTCAATAGCCGTTGCCTCGACGCTTCGAGCAGACTCAAGCTTCTCCTAAGGCAAGCAAGTGTACGTGATTCTTTGGCCAAGTTCGGCCCCCAAGACCACGTCGCTTGTGACCCTCCATCAGCTTCAAGCTGAACGCGATGCTTCACCAGAGATTGACGCCATCTTAGCGTGCAGCGCTGTTATCAAATATCGGTCTCTAATGCGGTTCAACACGTCTTTTACGATGTCGACGCCTAACTAATCTTCATTGGATGGTTGGGCAGCCCAGACCGTGCCAGCAGCCTCGAACCTCAGTAATCCCGTGAAGGCTGCCACCCGCTCCTTTACCGCTTCTTTCACGATCTCTTGGTGCATACCGTGTTGGGTGATGCGGCCGCGATTCTTGGCCAGCGTTATCATTTGGCCTCGTTTTCACCGAACCTTTGCATATTGGCCATGGCAGAGGTGCTAGGAGCGGTGGCTGCTGCTGCCCAATTAACAGCAACATGTTTAGCTTTGATAGAGCTCACGAAACAGATAAAAGGAAGAACATCGACACTTGTGAATTATCAGAATCAGTTGCTACAACTCCAACATCTTTCAGAAAGCATCTCGAGTAACCCCTTACTTCAGACGCCAGAGATCGAACTACACACTCGCAACATTATATCCCTTCTTTCACATCAGACTCTTGAATCTTCCCTTAGCAAAGGCCGAGTTTCTCAAATCATCCTGTTCTTTTCACAAGATCGATCTATAGCAAGGCTATTCATTGAACTTGAAAGGCACAAAACAACTCTGTCGCTTGTTATCAACGAAGTTCAGTCGAGAGCCCTGCACCAGATACAGAACAATTTGACGACGATGTCTGGTCAGTATTGTCACACTCATACAGGCGGTTCAAGGCTGACTGATAGTATAGAACGTCGAGGTACTGCTAACACGAAAGCGAGCCGCGTCAAAACGATGTCGGACAACGTGGCATCTCGCTCCCGCCGTTCGGAACTCCCTACATCCGCGCCGATCCCCAGCTCTCCTGATCCTTTAAACAGTAGCCTGGTACTTCCGAGCTCAAACCCGGATGACATCGCTACAGACGGACAGGGGGCGGTGGTTGTCTATAGATCCGGAGGGTCCTCTCAGTCCACTGCCTCGTCAGAGTCGTCAAACCCTCAACACTCTTGGGAAAGGTATCCCGAAATGAGGAGAGCTGCAGCTTGGATGGACCTCCATCGATCCTATTTCGGACCCAATCCACCCAAGTCTACATACGTGGGTTGTGAATCCCATGGACCGGGGAATCTAGTCAACGGCATCAGTATCGGCCCAGGCCTTGATTCTGCGGCTGAGAAGACGACAGCGAGTTTTGCCGAGACTTATTTTCTTGCATGCACCGCGAAAAATGGCGGACATACGGTCAATGGGACTGAGATTTGGACTCATGCAGGGAACGAGCCGCGAACCTACCCCGTACTCGAGGGCCATTATGTCGGTTGTGACTTGCTTGATGGTGACAAAGGCGAGGAGGGCCAGAATTCGACTCTGGTCAACGGCATAGCTTATCGACCTCTACCATCTCCAGGAGGTCCTTCGGGTCATAAGAGCACCTGAAACCCAAGCTCACAAACAGATATCAAGGCTTTCATGATCGCCGATTGAGGATATTATAGGGGAGGGTTAAAGGCAGCACACAAAAGTTTTGATGTTTTCGATAAGGTTGTTCCTGTTATTTTGCAGACAGTTGCTTTCATAAGGTCCCATTGCAATGATCGTCAAGTCTACTCCAATTTACAATATGTTTTAGCCAAACGATAGTGGCGCACGCGTAGCATTAAGTATTCAAATCGACTTGACACCTATCTTCCAACCGCTCAACCAGGGGCCTACGATAACTTAGCCCTGATCTTATCAGATGCATTTTTCTTCGCAGTCTGGGCCATTGCCTTCGACTTTCGTACATCTCTCCCGCGATAACCCACAGGGGTGATAACATCATGACTGCCCCCCCTCCGCTCTCTGTACTGAGGAAGCTTCTTGCGCTGGTCAAATTTGGTCGGACTTTCGCCGAATATCGCCTCGTATTCCTCCGGACTCAACACACCGAAATGACCATGCGCCCATAACTTCCCTGCTTCTTTGGGGTTCCTTATGTCAACGCGCACCTCTCCGGTTATGTTCGCCATCGCCGTATGGTGAGGGTGAATAATCCAACCTACGTGCAGCCCCTCGATCAACTTCCTTAGCTCACCGAGAGCCTTCGCCTCCTGGGGGGCTCCCGTGCCAGGGACCTTGGGCAGTTTCGGATGCAGACCACACATGAGGCCGGTCATGGCGCCTGTGTTTTCTGGATCCCACACATCCAACAGTCGACGCACCTTCAATAGGCGGTCCGTGGAGTCTCCCAGGGGAAAGTCCATCGAGGACATATCCTGAAAGGTACCGTCACCTTTGGGGAGCTTCGATCTGATGAATGCCGCGTACTCTAGTCGTACAGCCTGATCCGCCGCCGCTTTGCCCCAGCCCTTCTCGATAGCTTGGTGCAGCTTCTGGGGATCGACGCCATGTTCCACCACGCCCAAAAGCAGCCAATGGAAGATATGATACGGACCTCTGGTATTCTTCTGGGCATTTGCGAATCCTTGAGCAGACCCTTCTATTATCTGCTTCTGAGGCGATTCCAGCTGGTTCTTCCTCTTGCCCTTCGCAGGAGCCTTTTCATTCTTCTCTGGAGAGTCATCTCTGAAACGTCCTTCGAGAAGATTCGCGTTGAGCTGCTCTGCAGCATCAAGCAGCTCTTGCTTTGACTTTGATTCAGGAAAGACTTCATTGAGGAACTCTCTTGCATCAGGGCACTGCTCAGCCGTCTTTTCCATCTCATCAAGTATTGTCTTGATAGAGTGTTGGTTAGGGGACGCAGTTGGTAGGTTCGTCCATATAAATGCCGAGAACATTTCGAAATAGAACACGGTCTCGAAAAGTGGCATCCCTTGACCATAGTCGTATTCAAAGCTCTCAAAAACTTGTTTCGCGTCGTTATCGGACCGCAGGCCGCTGAGATCAGGTACAGAGATGCCATCTACATCATGTTAGTATATGTTGAGTTGAGCATGGGGCGACTCATCAAGAATCACATTTCCAAAGTAAATCAGGCAGGTTTGCGTGAAACCCCCGGAAGAATCGCAGGACTGGGTTTGAGCCTTCTGGCATCGTCCCATCTCTGCACGCTTTGAGGATCACGTTCTTCATGGCATTGAGCTTCCCAAAGTTTCGCCTAATATCGACATCGTGGGGAAAGCTTCCGGCCTCGGGAGAGTTTGCCAGTCTCGGGACAGTGGACTTGAACATGATCGTCGCAACTCAAGGTGTCCTCTCGATGCTGGTCACCCCTTGGGTTGAACCACTGTCTCTTGATGGGGAGGACCACTCCCTTTTATAAAGTTATCAGCCATGACTTGGCATTACTGCCTTGTTGAAGGTGGCTAGCTGAATCCTCATTGAGTCCCCATTTGCCTAAGGAGGTTGCTCTTGGCTATGAGGACAGCTACCACCAGAAGACGATCTAGACCCGTCTTGTGAAGTACTATGTAGTGATCACTTAACTGTCGACATAACCAAGAAGGTTAGTTCTGGCGATACAGCGAGCTGAAAACGATCGAATGCTGGTACATGTTCGGTGCTCATCCAGTGAACGTTGCCGGGTAGTGCCACAATGTCGCATCTGGTCAGACTGAAGCGATGTAAGCACGGTAGCCATGCTGTGGCTTGCAGGAACCTATGCGCCGAACAAACGGCCGAGTCAATAGTCTCAGCTAGCTATAAGTTAGCTGAACATGATGATTGCCTAATCCAGTTGCATGTGACCCATCGGGATGGTTGCTGGATCGAACTGGTGTGAAGCTTCAGCCAGGAGAAGCAAATCGCATCGGGTCGAAGGACCCAATCAATTGCTGACCAGATATGATGTCAAAGCGTCATGATTGGGCACGAAACCAGCTATGCATGCGACATCGACGAGTGTCTAAGCATGCTCAAGCTGACTGGATAACTCATTGAAGCTCGCCATAACGCAGTCGGCCATTTGTAGATAGCAGCTGTCCGTAAAAAATAAAGGTCTCAAACAACAAGATTACCGGCATGGTCAAGCCCCTGCTGAATAGATACCCATGAGAATCAGGTTTACTGGGAATTTGCATCATCAATGTCAGGGCACTCGTAATCGTTCCCTATCTCCAAGGAGGTAAGATAGCGCTTGCTCCCTGGGGCACAACGCGACCCCTGGCGCGACCCCTGACGCGATCCTGAACCCGCACTTTAGCACCCCGACACTGCACCACCTGCTCCACTAAAAAAGTGCAGGCACCCGACATCACCAGATCTTCACCCTCCACGTGCCAACCACCCACGAAACACCGTCCCTCATAGTTACTCCTCAGCCTCTGGCCTCCCGCACATGGTCGATACCATACCTCCTGCAAGTGTCACAATAACTATTCACCTGACCTCGACCTCCGATATATAAAACCCATCGCGCAGCACATCTAGAACCAGGCGAAAAGCCGACCTGCCCACCATGTCCAAATCCTCAGCTGTTCTCGTAGCTGCTCTTGGTGCAGGAGGAGGTGCTGCAATCACCGCTGCAATGTACTCTCTCCGTTCCGGCCGCAAGACCGAACCTGTTACAACCTCAGCGCCTTATACCGCTACATCTACAACTACTTCAACCACTACCACCACGCAACCTTTCGCACCCGCCGCCGTCCCAGCTCCCATCCCTCCCACCAGCACAGGTCTCGCACCCATCGCCCCCGTCGACCCAAGTGGTCTCTTTCAATACGGCTTCCCAGGCCCAGTCGCCGACGTCGCAACCCGCGCCTCCCTCGTCTCATCCTACGACCGTCGTCTTCGTAACCCTCACTGGGTCGTCGAGCACATCACACCGGCCTCCCTCGCCCAACGCGATGCCGATCGCAAACACTCCATCTTCGCCGAAGACCCTTCTGTGCCGCCCAAGTTCCGGGCTCTGCTGAAGGATTACTTCCGCAGCGGCTATGACCGTGGCCATCAAGTTCCTGCTGCGGACGCGAAGTGGTCTCAGCAGGCTATGGATGATACCTTCTACCTGACGAACATGTGCCCGCAAGTCGGCGATGGCTTCAATAGGGATTACTGGGCGCACTTTGAGGACTTCTGCAGACGTCTCACCGTGCAATACCCTTCCGTCCGTATCGTCACTGGGCCGCTATACCTCCCTCGCAAAGACCCCGTCGACAACAAGTGGTACGTCAAGTACGAAATGATCGGCTCGCCCCCCTCCGTCGCTGTCCCCACGCACTTCTACAAAGTTATCTTCGCCGAGGACGGTCGTCAAGGCGGAAATGTTGCGCTTGGCGCTTTCGTCCTCCCGAACGCACCGATCTCAAACGATAAGCCCATCACGGACTTCGAAGTTCCGCTTGAGGCGGTCGAGCGTGCAAGTGGATTGGAGTTTGCCAGTCAATTGCCGGTGCAGAGGAGGAAGAGGCTGTGTACAGATACCGTTTGTGCCCTGGTGATCAAGGATTATGCGGAGAGGCAGAAGGCGTTCGCTAAAGATGGAAAGAAGGCAATTGCAGGACCGCCTAAGGCGTAAGATGGGAATCGCTTCTGGGATGGGGACGTTGTACGACTTTTGTTGCCTTCTCCATTATCTCTTTCGTCTGTCATATAGAGTTTTTGTATGCTGCTAAGCATGCTCCGGATGAGATATCACATAGAAACTAGCATAGACCCAAGAGGTCGACATGATCTGTACAATAACAGAATGCATTAGATAGCCATCAGGCTTCCTGAACCCCGTGCCTCTAGTTATACAAAACAGTTCCGAGCCGCTTTAATCATACTTTGCTCATTCGATTCGTCTCTTTCCCTTCTGTGGTCCAGAGTGCTTCTCGATCAGTACCATTGCATAACAATCATCTGATTCGGGTATACCGCCCGGCCTTTTGCTCCTGCTTCAAACTGTCCTCCTGGCTCGGTAGAGGACCCCGTCTTCTGATATTTTCATCGATACTACCCGGCGGGGGTGGCGGGAGTGGCGGGAAAGGGAAGTTGCCAGGCGGAGGTAGTCCCCCGGCCGCACCTGGTGGTGGGATCAGGCCTGGCGGGAATCCTCCTGGTGGCGGTGGTGGCAGCTGGACGCCGGCCTTCTGCATCATCTCCAACAGCTTCTGTGGATCTGGTGGGTTCCCGAGATCAAAGCCAGGGATCGGCGGTGGAGGGCCACCATTGAGACCTGGAAGAGGGAAGGGTAGAGGCGGTGGTGGTGCTGAGCCAGGGCCCATGCCAGGAATAACAGGCGGCGGCGGAACTGCCCCCAGGCCAGGCAAGCCACCTCCTAGCGGCAGACCTGGGATACCAGGTAAGCCAGGTACCGCAGGTTTGCCAGCATTTTGATCCGGTAGAGCAGCCATTTCGTCCTCGAGCTCCATCTCCTCCTCCTCTTGCCGCTGTCGCCTGTTGCCGCGACGGTCCCACGTTCCCTGAGCCTCGGCCGCAGCTTCCCCAATGTGGTAGCGGTCCTGGAAGACATCTGTATCGCCTGGCCGGGCACGACTCCAGAAACGGGTGATGCGGTCGTTGGAGCCGGACGCAAGAATGTGGCCGAGAGGATGCCAGTCGAGTGACCAAACAGCGTAGTCGTGTGCGTATGTGACCTTGTGCGCTGGCCAGATCGATTGGGCCGGCACGGAGTCGGGATCGGGGCTGTCGTAGGGCGAGACGGTGAGGGCTTGGCCGGCTGGCGGATTGGGGGTATCGAGGAGATAGTGGTGGATGGACCCGTCCATGCCACCAGTTGTGAGAAGATTCGGGTGGATAGGGTGGAAACACAAGGTGGTGATATCTTTCTCGTGCCCTTTGAGGAGGCAGATATCGCGCATCATGCGAAGATCGAAGACTCTCGCTGTCTGGTCTCGGGCAGATGTTGCGAAACAGTCGCCACGAACCTTTTCGAATAACACTTTCGTGATGGTACTCTTGTGACCGTGCAGCGTTGTCAGACAACGTGGTGTCGCTCGTGGATCCCAAAGCTTCACCAGATGGTCCTTTGAGCCGGATACGACCAGTCCTTTCGTAGAATGCCAGTCTACAGACTTGACGTCCCAGCCATGACCTTCGATCTTTGCCTCCATTTCGCCCTTTGCGAAATCCCACACTTTCAAGGTCGAGTCATCAGATGCCGTGATGAACTTAGAATCGTTTGGGCTAAAGGCCATGTCACGAATAGGATCGCTATGCGCATCGATACTCTGAACATTGTTGAAGTTCGGTTGCCAGTACTTGACAACTCCATCGTGATCAGCCGAGACGAGCCAGTCATCACTGTGCGTCCACTCCATGGCACGGATAGCTGAGTCATGAGCCTGCATGATAGTCTCGAAGTTGAAACCTGTGCCATTCCAAAGCGTGAACTCGCCACTCGTTGAGGCAGTGAGAAGTCGCCTGCCTTCTGGAGTCCACCGTACAACGTTGACAGGATGTTTGATCTTGTTAAGGGACGAATGCAGGTGCTTTGAGGGAATTGAGTCGGCAGGACGGGTTGGACGTCCTGCAGGGGGGATCATCTAAGAAACGTCAGCTACATCCAATGTGCGGAATCAAGCCTGAACTGACATCGACGATATAGCTGGGGCTGGGACGTTCCGCCTCGCCAATGTACCCGCCCAGGTAGTTTGGTACGCGGTTATGCTGCCAGTGCAGTATGGTAGCACTGTAGTCGGTTACAGGACCTGAGATCTGGGTCAGCGAGCGCCAAAACATTCCATATCCAGCCCACGAGTGAGGATTCGGTGAAGGTTTCGAGACAGTTCTACGCGCCATTGCGACCAAAGGCAACTCGTTTGCGACAGCACACCTCGTGAACCCTCAATCATAAGAAGCCGCGCAACGATACCATGTCAAATCTGCTCCCCATGCTGCGATCTAGGCCTGGTTTCCCAATGCCTTGATGCGCCTCATCTCATCTCATGTACAGAATGCGCCGGGGCTCAAGAAGAAGACAACAGATACTTACGTCGCCCGCGCATCTTTGGAAATCCTCCATCTTGTCCGTCACCTCCTCCTCCTCCTCCCCTGTCACCACGCGGCTCGTAAGCCATGGCGAAGAACTCGCTCAGGGCTCAAGCATACACGTCGCGTGAGGACTCGAGCTCAAAGAGATATGCTTGCGGCAATCAAGGTCGTGAAGCCAATTGCGAGTGAGAATTCTATCGAGGATACCAACGGAACTGGAACGGATCGAGCGAAACGATTTATAATCCGATGCGAAGGGCGTAGATGGATTCAATTCTCATGTCCATAAGGTCCTTTGAGTTCATCGGTTGGAGGTCCTGAGGCTGGTGGCTTAAGCGATGATCAACCGGCCCTGTAGGTTGGCACCTGGCACGAAACTGGCGCGGGTCACGTGTCCTTAGTCATCCTGATGTCCGTCCTCGACAGGGACCCTGCGTTTGGGGGGTTAACAATGTGTCCGAAGCGACAGACTATCGATGCCGGATTCTTATGCATGACGATTGACTACGGTCAGAAGTATGGCCCATGTGTCCGCTACTCTAACGCTTCACGGTGCCGGAGCTGTGTCGCTCTTTCGAGCGCCACTCGAGTGAACCTCAAGTAACGCAACGACGTCATGGCCACAATGAGGTAGCCTGCTACAACGCATCTCAGTGTTGCTCGTCCTGTCTCCTTTATTGAGCCTTCAACATCCGAATCCTCAGAATTGCCCTTTCTGTCAGCATATAGTGACTGGGTCCAGATGTCCCCCTAAGGACAGCGTCAGATTCACAGCCAACTAGGGCTTATTCTTCGAGCTTCCGGTGACTTTCTGTCAATCTCGACCCAACCCTATCGGAGGTATATATATGTCAGCGTGTGGCCATCTGACAATCCCCAGGCCGGTGCACCTTTTAACAACTCATTCGTCTTGAATTCCCCACTTGGACTATCGTTTTTTGTGTCTCTTTCTTGCGATGTCGCAGCCCTTGATCGTCATCGTCCCGGGCGGCTTCATCAAGCCCGCAGCCTACGACGATGTTTCCAAAGAGCTTAGCCACCTTGGCCACACAGTCCTTGTGCCCTCGCTCACAGTGTATGGGGACCTATCGAACGAGACAGCTGACTCGCCAGCCTGGAAAGCCCTCGCTGAGAAGGGATGTCTGGACGATGTCAAGATGCTGCAATCGCACCTGCTGCCTGCGTTCGAACAAGGCCAAGAGGTGGTTCTCGTCGGACATAGCTACGGAACAGTGCCTGCTTGCCTCAGTATCGAGGGTCAATCCGTAGCGGAGCGTCATGCCAGAGGTGAAAAGGGTGGGGTCAAGGCGTTCGTCAATCTCGCTGGATTCGCGTATCCTGCACGGGGCAAGAACATCATTGGTGGCGATGAAGATATGCCGCCAATGCCATACCATGAGCTTAATGTAAGGCAGCCGGAACTGGGGGAATGGGCGTTACTGAACCGGAGATGCTGACACCTCTCATAGGGCGATATCTTGCTGCTTCAAGATGCAGCTAAACCACTATTCTACAGTGATCTTTCTCCTGAGGACCAGGACAAGGCATGGTCCAGCAATATACACAAGACAATGAGCCACAAGAGCTTACAGCATAAGCCTGAATTTCTAGCGTCCGACCTCAAGCTGCCGAAGTACTACATCCGGACTCTCAAGGATGAGACAGTGAACCCGGACTTCCAGGCGATGTTCATTCAATATGGGCATTTCAATGATGAGTTTGAGTTGCCATCGGGTCACTGTCCTATGACGAGCATGCCAGACAAGCTTGCTGGAGTCCTGGATGAGATTGCGAGGCGATAGACGGGGCGCCTGTTTTAGAGAGCTATGGTTCTAATCGTGGTTCTTAGGATCTGATAAATCTTGTGGAATCAAATCAGGACGAACTGAAATATTTTTATTCATATTCTTTGCAAACCCAACACAATCACATGTAAAGTCCCCATAGTGGAAAGATGCATCATCGTGGGCCGACTCCCAGACAGACCCGCAGTTAGCCGTCAACTTGATCAAGGCGAATGGAGCAAAAGTGAACAAGGACCCTGATGAAAAGATTTCCCATCGAAGCTACCTACGATTCGGGGACCTGGGGCCGAGATATTCCCTCAAAGTTTGTTCATTTCTGTTCGCTTTTCCCCTGCCAGGCACAGGTGATTGTGGCTTGAATGGCGCGAAGCCACGGGAGTAGTCTAGTGGCTTGGGAGACACGCAATGGGATGCGAGTGTGCAGGAGTTAGCTGCATATGAGGTACAGTACAGGAGAATAACACGTACTCGAGCTGTTGCATGCATGCATAGCGTCCATTCGAGAACTGCAGGGCAAATCCAGAAATTCTAGCAGGGCCGATATGAGGTGAACCGAGCTTTTCCTGTTAGTCAAAGCCCGCCACCCCTCGGTGCCCTTTCACATGTCTCAATGCCCCTGCGGCATTCCATATCTCTGCTATTCTCCTTATCAATTTTCAGATCATGTCTCTCCTTGTCATCATGATGAGCCTATAGTGACCAGTCGATACGCATGAAACAAGGATTCAGAGACGTCCTCTCTCCCTTGGCTGGAATGTGCCGAGCTGCAGGCTGGATGCACTGTGTGTGTGGCAACCCACGTTTCTTGCAGATAGGCGGGCGATGGCTCACAGTGTATGTCGCAGATCAGCAGCTGGAACAATTTCGGGGTACAATGCGCAACAATAACGCCATCATACTTGGGACCAACAACACCCCTGTAGATGAGAATCATAATAATAGTTTTCGATCTCATGCTGCTGTGCGCAAGGTAAAGCCAGTGCCTGACCTGACTGACCTGTGGTGCCCTGCTTTATAGCGACCCCACCACCCTCATGGCCTCTGTTATCGGCGCTGCTCGGCCCCCGCCGCCGCCACCACTGCGTAACAACCACCTCATACCTTCACTCCATCCCATCTCTCCGTCCATCCAAACCTTGCTTTCCCATTTCTCCGTACAAGAAACCCCTCTCAAGCGCCATCAATTGCGACGCCAGGAACAGAACCAATTCGAGCATTCAACCTGTGCATGGTCATCGGCTCTTCCTCACCATGGACGCGGCTACGTCCACCAGCGTCGAGACAAGCTCTGCCAGTTCTCAGAGCAGAGCTGTGAGGTCACCCGAGGAACATCACCACAACGGCGATACGGCATCAGCCACGAAGACAACGGAAAAGAAGAGGAGCAGGTCAGTGCCTCTGGAGAAGAAGTATCGCCATGTCGCTGCTGTACATTCCAAATCTCGACCCTCCTGTCTAAGCCACGATGCCCAAGTCGCACCCAGCTTCATCGGGTTCAGGAACCTCATGGTCATTGTTCTCGGTGTGTTCTATCACTCACCATTTCCATGGTCTCACGGCTAACTCATCTCAGTGGTTGGCAACTTACGACTCATGATCGAGAACCTTCAAAAGGTTAGTTGTTATCACATATTAAATCAATTTGACTCCTCGAGCTCACACTCATCAGTACGGCGTCCTCATCTGTATCCGCTGCCATGACTACAGCCGTCAGGACGTCTTCCTCGGCATCTTCCTCTACTTTCTCATCCCCTGCCATCTCATTGCCGCCTACCTCATCGAGCTCGCCGCCGCTCAACAAGCCCGAGGCTCTCGGAAGAAGATCCCCTCGGGCGCCACCGGGCCGTCTCCCGAGGAGCGCTCCAAGTTCCATTCTACCTGGGTTCTCGTCGCCTGGGCTCACGGCATCAACATTACCCTTGCACTCGCCATCACTACTGTCGTGGTTTACTTCTACATTCACCATCCTCTCATTGGGACGCTCACTGAGATGCACGCCATCATCGTCTGGCTCAAGACGGCTTCATACGCCTTCACGAATCGAGACCTTCGCCATGCCTATCTTCATCCCGTTAAAGGCGAGCTCGTCCCAGAGCTCTATTCTAAGTGCCCATACCCTGAGAATATCACCATCGGCAACCTCAGCTACTTCTGGTGGGCACCAACCCTCGTCTACCAACCCGTTTACCCCCGAACCGATCGCATCCGCTGGATCTTCGTACTTAAGCGTCTCGGAGAGATCTCCTGCCTCGCTGCCTTCATCTGGTTCGCCACCGCCCAATACGCGACTCCAGTCCTTCAAAACTCCCTTGACAAGATCGCATCTCTCGACGTGACGTCCATTCTTGAAAGACTCTTAAAGCTGTCCACCATTTCACTCGTCATCTGGCTTGCCGGGTTCTTCGCCCTGTTCCAGTCCTTCCTCAATGCTCTCGCCGAGATTCTGAGGTTTGGTGATCGATCGTTTTATGACGATTGGTGGAACAGCGAGAGTTTGGGGGCATACTGGAGAACGTGGAATAAGCCTGTGTACACGTACTTCAAGCGTCATGTCTACATGCCCATGGTCGGCCGTGGCTGGAGTCCTCGCGCTGCCAGCTTCGCCGTCTTCTTCATGTCCGCGGTTCTGCACGAGATTCTCGTCGGTGTGCCAACACACAACATCATTGGTAAGTCATCCTTTACCTCAACATCCTCTGCTGACATCAGTACTAACCTTACCAGGCGTCGCTTTCTTGGGCATGTTCCTTCAGCTTCCCCTAATCGCCATCACTGCTCCAATGGAGAAGATGAAGATGGGCCAAACGGGCAAACTCATCGGCAATGTCATCTTCTGGGTCTCTTTCACGATTTTCGGGCAGCCGTTTGCGGCGCTCATGTATTTCTACGCCTGGCAGGCTAAGTACGGGAGTACGAGCAAGAACCTGCCGTCGCTCATACGGTCATAATGTTGGGAACGGACTTAATGTGCGATATTGAACGTTGTCAGGACCAAACTGAAATGTGGTCGGCCTTGTTGGAAAACGCAAAATAATTCCGAGATCGGTCAATTGAGAATTGTCATCCATATCATCTCCTCCGTCCTTACAAACCCTCTTCCTATGCTCAAACTTTCCTACTCTACCATCACGGAATGAACGGAATCCTAGTTGGCACCCTCTTCCTGTACCGCTGATAGTCCTCTCCAAAGAAATCCACCAACTTGTCCTCCTCATGCTCAATCCGATCTCTGAAGAACGTCCACAACACTGCCGCATAGGCACAAAAGCATACCACATTGCCCAGCACGAGCTGCGTACCCAGCCCCCACCAGAAGAACCCAAAGTAACTAGGGTGACGAACAAAGCTGTAGACACCGCGAGTCACGAGGGTATGTGTTGCAGCGCGCCGTTGTTGCACTTGGTGATTGAAGCTCGCGCCAGCTTGATACATAGCGATGGTGCGGACAGATTGCCCAGCAATGATGAGAATGATGCCAATGATGACGTAGAGGCTTTGAGGGATGCCGAATGGTGACCAGTTTCGGTTAGGGAAAAAGACGCTCACGATGATAGTCTCAAGGAACGCAAGAGAGTGAGCGATAGCATAACTCGGCCAATTCTGCGTAAGGAGAAACGAGTCGATATTCGCCACAGTAGTGTTCCGCTGCGCAGTGACCCAAAACTCCAGAAAGTGGAACACCGAAAGCGTCCCTAAGAAGAATGGCGCACGCCAGATGGGGTGAGGTGAAGATGAGAGGAAGTTTATATAGATCACCAGGAGGATGCTGAGCACAAGAGCGCCACCCAGGCAAAACGCGCGTACAGCGATGCCGGCGAGGGATTTGTCCCCGTGAGGGAAAAAGGGCGCGAGATTGATGATATCGGAGGCAGTGGGGGAGCTGGTCCCTGAGGAAGAGGCTGAGTAGCTCATGGTTGTGTTGCGGCTTGGGTCCCAGCGCGAAGATGATGAGGATGAGGAGATGCCGTTGAGAGAGGGCGGGTCGTGGACGTGAGGAGAGCAGTCTGCACGTGTAGATGCAGTAGCAGCAGTGCTCTGGATCCCGGAGGGCATCTTTTCCTTGTGGTTATGTGGCTGTAAAGGAAGTTATTGAGCGCAGGGTGATGCTATAGGAATGATCACAAGCAATTCAAATGACACATTTCAGAAGAGAAGAAAGAATGAGAAAGCGACAGATGCAGCCTTTAAATAGAGGAAGAAGAGGAAGAATGAGGGGAGAGCGGCGTCCGGTCTGTGCTATTGACGCAGTCGCTTCATCGCATTGTGGTGTACAAGGGAGAGATGTGAACAATGGCAAAAGGCTGCGATGGCGTTGGTGCAAGTGTAGAATTGTGAGGCGAGAAGAAGCACGAGCCCCCTGTCTCGACTCCCCCTTTGGTGGTAGCTGTTGACCCACTCTAGCTTCGCCAGCTTCAACATCAAGCGACTGGGACAGGTGATGGCCATTAATTAAAGTGAGGAAATGCAGTGGGGAAAATATGTGACGGGTACTCAATTAGCCCTTCGCTGATGCTACAGAATCTACTTAATTCTACAATCTGTCCAGATCGTCCCAATCAAGCCAATCTCATCTCATTCGATCTCACCTCAGTCCACCCTCCCACGCTTCATCGGTGGCGGCGACCTCGACCGGCTCACACTTCCACTCCGCCTTCTCTTCCCCATCGCACTAGACACTCTCCCCCGCGGTGATCTCGATCTCGAGTATGAATCATCCCTTCTTCTCCTCGCAGGCGGCGGGGACCTCGAATCGTAAGACGGTGAGCGAGATGCTCTGCCCTTCTTCGCAGGAGGCGGACCGCCACGGCTACTGATGGAGGAACTATTCCTACGATACGAGCCTTGACTCCGGCTCCGGGGACGGCCTCTGGCTCGTGGGGGTGAGAGAGTGCGACGTTTGCTGAGATTGCGGCTTCCGCTTCGATCGGAGGAGTAGGATCCTCGACGTGGACGCCTAGTTGGAGGAGAGCGTGAGCGACTGTCATAGGAGCTGGAGGATGCACTCCTCTTGCGACCACGGTCGGCACGACGAGGTGGTGGTGATCGAGAGGGGCTAGCGCTTGCGTCGCGGCCCCTTTTCCTGGGTGGCGGGCTGGCTGAATAGGAAGCGTTTCGCCGCCGTGGTGCAGGTGATCGTGAGCGAGAGCGTGATCGAGATAGGCTTCGAGAGGGGGATCTTGAGTAGGAGGAATAAGAACGGCCCCGACGGCCGTTCTTGGTTGACCCTTGCCTGGATGTTGAGCGTCCCCTTCCAGTCCTCTTCGGACTTCTCGAACGAGACCTTGTCCTTGACCTCGACCTAGAGTACGAAGAGCCAGTGTATGACGAATAGCTCGACACCGAGTCTGAGTCTGAATCCGCGGCAGCAGGCGCAGGCAACGCTGGCTTGGGCATGTTCTGCAAATACTCTCTCGACTCCTCCGTGAGCGCACCCATTCCGATACTCGTAAAGTAGTTGATAGAAAACCGAATGTTCCTGGGGTTGTCCCTCGGGAACAGTCCCTCGAGGTTTGGCCGCAACGTCGCATCCACCATCCTCTCCTTTAGCTTCGGCAAGCCCATCTCCTCCTGCATATGCTGAAAGAGAATCTTGATAAAGATACGACTGCTTGACGTTGTCTCCTCCTCGTTCAGGTGGATCACCGACAGAATGTGCCAGCCCAGCGCATCAGACGCAAACATATGGCCAAATAGTTGCGCAATGTTTCGAAGCTTGTTGTTCTCGTAACGATGGATCGTTTCGTAGTATTTGGCAAAAGCCTGCTCGAAGAGATCACACCAAAGCCGGTTGATCTTTGCGAAACGCTCGCCGATGAGGCCGAAGAACTTTGTGTAAGTTTTCTCCTGGGAGCAACATTCGACAATCATCGAAGGGAGCTCGGGCTCTTGTCCAGCGGGGAGGTTGATCTTCATGAGCTTGTGCACGGCTTCCTCAGGGTCGGCACTGGACATGATCGTAAGGTAGATGGTTCGGCGGAGATTGACGAGATCGGCGTTGGACTGATCCTTGATTTCGATAGCCTTTGTCTCCTCTTCCTCCTCATCGGAACTGTCGTCATCGTCATCATCGTCGTCGTCCTCGTCGTAGTCGCTGCCCTCTCCAAGAATCTCCGCTTTGAGCTTCTTGTACGCCTCCTCGTGCTCCTCCCACTCTGGGTCGAACTTGAAGATGTTCAACCCATCCTGGACATCGAGCTCGCCCATCAACTCCACCCTGTGTGTGATCTGGTCTTCTTCCTCCACAAGGTCCAGCTCTTCCTTGACGGCTGGGTTGTCTTTGAACTTGTCCTTCCGGACCTGGAATAGCACCTCGATCATGTACTGCGTCCTCTTGCTAATATCCGCCTCATGTAGAATGTTTCTGAACTGGTCGAAAACGACCATCGAGATTGAAGGCTGCATCTCCTCCAAATATTGGCCGATCTCTTTGCAGAACCCAACCGCGATCTCCACACTGTCGTCGGTGGGCTTGTTTAGCAGCAGCATGAGCATCTGCCCAGCAAGCATCTCATGCTGTACCTGCTGGTTGATAAGGTGCGCAATGAATGTCGTCGAAGAAAGGCAAACAGCCTTGTCATTCCGCTTGTAACCCTTCCTGAACTGCATGACCAGCCTCTTGATCAGGAGCTCTCCAACCTGCGGCAACTTCGTGTTTACAATCGCCGCCATCGCCGCATAGATGGGTGTGAAGGGCAAACTCGCCGCTTGCGCTTTCATGATCGATCGACAAAACAAGCCTCGTCCTCGGATCAAGTTCTCGCCAAACAGCTCCGGCACGATGTACTTGATGTTCGCCGTGTTGACCTTGTTGATCAAACCGTTGATACTCTTCTTCAACGCCTCCCACGCCATGCGCTGATACTCCTTGCTCGTCTTATCGGTGATCTGGGCTTGTAGTGCGCGAAGTCGAGCGGGAGGGATATAAGTACCACCGGATCGCATGGTAAGCAGCTTTTCGTACTCCGCCTTCGCGGCGGCTTGCTTCTCCTCCTCGGTTCGGACGGGGGGAGGAGTGCGCTCGCGAGGCGCAGGTCGATAAGAGTCGCCTCCATCACGGTCGCGGTCTCGGTCTCGATCGCGCTCGCGATTGTGCTCGTTGCGCTCGCGATGCGGCATGTCGACCTCTGCGGAAGCCATGGCTGCAGGCGCCTCTGTGGCGCGACTGCAAGGCTAAGCCTCGTGGTATTATCCCAGGAGCCGTCTTTTCCGATTCGAAGTATGACCCGAAGTCTCACCGTAGACCGACAACAAGGGCGGGACGAGAATGCGCGCGCGACGGTGAACGATGAAGGAGCAAACCGTGACCAGTAGCGATGCCTAGCTGTAGAAAAAGCCAGGCCTGTAACTGCCCTGCACCAAAACTTTGCGCACGGCCCAGGCGAGGCTGGCAGCAGCAAACTCTCTAGCCACACCATCCAGCCCCACCACCTCGTGGCGCCAACTCTGCACCAGCCTCAATCCCTTCCAGCACTCTCCTGAGAAAAGTCGCGTCGTCGTGTCACCTTTAAGCCCCGGAACGAACGACGTGTGCCCTTTCTCCAACAGCTTCCCTCCGATCGCCAACTACCGACACTCTTTTTCCCGCCGGCACCAGGTCATCATCTCGAGGCCAGCCAATTCCAGAAGCACATCGGAACTCTGATTTCTAAGTCTACGAAAAGTACATCCCTTGGATCATTACGAGGTAGCGGCTTGCTGTTCTCCATTCGACATGGTACAACCCCCCTTCACCCGCAAGAATGACCTCAACGCTGCAGAATCACTGACCCCTTCCTCCTCTTGCAGTTGGACAAACTCGTCGGCCTCGCCATGCTCGTGGCCGCCTCCGTCGTTTTCCTTTACTACTCCATCTGGACGCTGCTCATGGTTCGTCAACCCCTAGCCACCTCTTGACCCCTCCACCTCAATCGCTAACATCACCGTCAACTCCAGCCGTTCGTCGACGATGACCAATCGCTCCACAGCTTTTTCCCTCCCCGTGTCTGGGCCATCCGGATCCCCGTTATCCTCATCCTCGTCGGGTCTGCCGTAGTTGGGTCGTTCCTCGCCATGGTCATGATCCGCAGTAACAGGAAGAAGGCCGCCAAGGCGAAAGCGGCTGCGAAGAAGAAGGCATAAAGGAGGGATGTAGCTGCTGAGCTACACAGAACTATCCGCTGCAGTGAGCACGGACGCCGTATCAACAGTCGCATGGAATATTGGGGCCGGCGCAAGAGCATTGGGCCTGGAGACAGATGTACGATTTCAGTGGCATGACTGGCTTTGTTCGGATCACGTCACACAGCATGTCGAAAGGCTTGTTCACCACATTTCAAAGGGTATCTAATTTATAACTCAGTCATTGATGAGTGTACCTGTATTTATGAGTATGCAATGATCCTGACGCCATATCAACCTAACACCGTAACGGAACCCGACAAAGATCAGTCAAACTGCTCTGTGGCCATACTGTATGTTGAAGCTCACCCCGCCGAAGCCAATTACTAGTCGTGTCGCATGACCCAACTCGCATCGCGCCTGGCGCAATCAGACACGCTGATCCGCAAAATCGAGAACCTCACAATCATCCTCGAAGAAGCCATCCTCGTCATGCTCACCCTGCCGTGCACCTCGGCGTCGCCTCGTCGTCACCACGATTTGCTCCTGATCTCCGTACTGCATGACTCGTTCCATTGCCGAGGGTGGCAGCGCACGGTGGTCGTCTGGACCAACGGAATCTTCGCCGAAAGGTGACGAAGGTCCCAAGTCCAACTTGACTGTTGCAATAGGCTGACCGAATGCCCACACCGCATCCTCAACAGGAGTGGGCCTACCACCAATCTCCTGTGGCTGTACCTTCTTCTTTTTCTTTGGAACTGGCTTGTCCTCTAGGGTCGTTTCTGCCAAAAGAGCTGTGGCTGTGTCAAGTTGCGACGGCGCCTCAGAGGTGTACTCGCAGAGACTCACACGTCGATCTGTGTGGAAAGGTTGATACGGTGCGCTGGATTCTATCTCAGCTTGGGGAATGGCGGCAGCGGGGCCATGGAGCTTGGGCAACTGTGGTGCTTCCAGTGTGATTGTGTTACCCGCTTCCATTTCGCGATCAGAGAGATCGAGATACTCTTCCTGCACGCCAGAGTCGATGATCTGACGGACGGCGGGTGCGATTGCATCATCTGGAAGCGGAGGTACCGTGAGGTCTTTGTAGCGATTCGGTTTCGCGATTCGCTTTCCAGCCTGTACGGTAGCTCGTCTCGTCTTACAGGGGAAAGTCCTCACTAACCCACTGCCCACAGAGAACAGAACCTGAGCCTTTCGTGTCTTTATCCACGTAATACAAGCTATCTCGGGCGGGTGAGTGCTTGGAGGTAGGGAGACACGATTCTCGCCGGTTTGCCGCAGCTGATTGATCGCGGTTCCAGTCTTGCCTAAAGAGCTGCTGATACTAGCAGCAATGACCCTGCCACCTTGCGCAGCTGAGTCCTTGAACGTTGTCGAGTTTGCCGATCCGGGGTTCGCAGCACTACTGCGTCGCGACCGGGTAACAAAGGGTTTGGCGGCAGAATAGGCCGCGCCCAGTGCACCAGAAGCAATAGATACTGCCGAACTGGATGGCTCCGATCCCTCGGCCGCATTGTCCTGTATCACCTTACGGCGTCGAGGCGGAGGCCACATGAAAGCACTGAATGGCATGTCGAGCAAATGAATAGTCCCCCTTTCCGTAACCATCGCGATTCTTTCGCCATGTGGGCCAGCCCAAGCCACCTCGACGATGCGAGCAACAGTCATCCGAGAGAACTGGGCGATCTGTCGAACCAAAGGCCCCGAAGCATCGCTGGTAGATATCGAGGATTGAAGTGGAGATGATCGAGTGAACTGAATACGGAGAAGATCCCACACGGTTTGCACATCTCCTTTGCTACTGGCAGTGAACAAAGACAACGCTGAAGGTGAGAAAGACAAGAAGCTGCAGCCAAGAGGGGCCGAGAATGTTGTCAATGGGTGGATCGAAGATGAAGTTGCCAGTGATTCTGCGTCGAGAATTGAGACGAGACCGGGGTCCTTCTGACTTGCTGGCCCAGGAGAACCATGTGTCGGAGGGAACTGAGCATGGTCACGCTGAGGCGATCGACCTGCAACCCAGTTTTGAGGTGGTGAGCGAGCTTGTTGCGGAGGTGATTGAGCGCTGGGCGATCTGTTCCAATACGTGTTCCAGGCTTGAAGACCTTGCTGGCCAACCCATTTAGCCCCTTGTATGAGTTCCTGGGTAGTCTCCCGCATTAGCTTGTTGACGAGGCTGTCGGAAATTGGAAGGTCAACAGCGGCGGTGGAAGGGGGCAGGGTTGGCGGTGCCTGTGACGAAACTCCAGGCGCTTTTCCTAGAATCGGCACAGGAATGTGGGCGCGAAGTGTAGTATGTGATACTGGCGACATTGGACAATAAGCAATCCAACGACCTTTGATAGCAAAGACTGTCGACGGAGTGCTGGACAGAGGCGCAGGTCGCGAGCCTTCGGGCTCTTCCGCGACGTCGGTCTGACCACCATGCTGCACGGACGTCCACAACTTTCCCACACATGCGAATGCGTGCGTATTTTGCTGCTCGAGAAGTTGCAAATAAATCCAGCATTCGCCAGTTGCACCTGAGCAGACAGCAATAGTACCACCATCGGCCTTGACACTGAGAGCTCCGCTTGGAGATGGAGGTTGGAAAAGCGGGCTGGTGACTGAGATGGCGGGACTGATGGGTATTCTTTGACACTCCAGTAGAACGTCCACGAGTTTCTGTGTCTTGAGAGAATAGATGTGCACAGCCGTTTGATAGAATTCGACTGCGGCTGGTCGTCCGAGCATCCCATCAGCTTGGCTAAAGACAGACCGGGGGCTTGCGGTCCCGCCAAGCTGTGGACTTCCAGAGGCATCCTGAACCGTTACTTCAGGAGCATTGGACCGGAGAACGGGACCATGCAAAACCACTGCGATGAGAGGATGTTGAGGTGAAGCACCACCAGTGACTTTCCATGGCAGGATCTTTGCATGACGCACGCCACCCCGTAGACCTTTGAGTCGTGCGACAGGCTCGAGTCCCTTCTTGCTGACATTATGAACTTCCAGGCCGCCCTCGTAACCGGCGACGATGACGTTGTCAGCACCACCTGACTCGTTTGGCAGTTTATCGAAACCGAAGAAATACCCCTTGTCACCAGCCTTCATCCCAGACTGGGGGGATGCTGAAAGGTCGATATTGGGTGCGCCGTAGAAATGGGCCTGAGGTTGGTGAGGCAGTGGTGGATGTCGAGCTGAGGTGAATTGAGATTGCAGAGAGCTTCTCCGATTTGTAGCTCCGGGTGCATATGTCGACGGCTCAGGTGATTGATACCGTGGCTCCATTTGGTAGCTTAGAGGCCTGCGAATGCTATTTGGCGGTGAAGGCGAGGCTGGTGCGGGTGTCATGAAAGGCCGGCTTGTTTGCCACGGATGCGGGACGCGGCTTGAGTCTTCGTAAGATGAAGGCATAGTCGGTGGCGACTCGCCCATGAGACTAATGAGATTCCCAGGCGAGCCGCCGAACCCGTTCTTTGCCCAGTCGTTCGTCATGCCGTTGATATTAGCTTCGGGGACAGGCAACGCATCCAGCATCGGTGACACCTTGCTGTTAGCATAGTGAGGCGAGGCTGTAGGTTGGAACTCGGGCGTGTGAACGGGCGGCGAGGAAGCATCGGAAGCATGGCCACTCTTGATGTTGAGACTGGAACTGCTGTCGTTCCTGGTGATATCAAGAAGAGCGGTGGTCAGTGGGACAGAGCATGGCCACCGGGGAGGAGTCACGCGGGGGAGGGGCACGATGACCGAGAGCTACTCACGAGAACTTGCCAGCAGTCTGCTTTGTTACCGCAGCGGCGATTCCTCCTCCACCATCTTTGGCATTCCTTCTGTCCTTCTTGCCTAGGACCATAATTAGCCGTTGATGCTTGAATGAGGACGGCAGATGGAGCTGTAATGAATGGGTAGGCCAGGCGGGGCTTGTCGCGATGCGGGACTGGCGCGCCAGTGATCGACGGACTACCTTTGGTGGGGGTTGGAGAGTAGGGGACCCAAGGGACTCGGGTCGACGTGCAGAATGAGGGAGTAACACGTACTAGGCATTCAAGTGTCGTTTGGGGTCGGGAGGAAGCAGATACCTGCCTCCCGAGGATCCGCGTCTCCGCGAATCCAAAGACTGCTGTGCTCTCAACGCCGAACGAACGGGTCAAGGACGACAGCAACCGTGAGATTGAGTGAGGTGAGTGTCCTTCTGATTTAATGATCAAGGCGAGGGAGTAAACGAGTTGGAAAGGCAGAACGAAAACAAGAGAGACGTGTCAAGAAGACAACGCGAGGAACAGCTAGCAGCGAAGCAGCCTTCCTAGGACGAGCAGTAGTGTCGAAGTCTATCGCGTATCAAAGAGAACGTGGCGCGCCCGTTGGGGTAAAGGAGAGACTGGAACGTTGGGTACGGATGCGCTGTGTGCAGATTGTTGTTGCTGTGATCATGTACAGTTGAGTCGAGTTTGTGTTGGAGAAGCAGAAGAGGATCAAGAAGCTGGATGGAGGACTGGGGGAGGGCAGCAAGAAGGGAGGGATGAGTCCGAGCTCTCTCATGCGAAGCAATGCTAGCAGCAGTAGCATTAACAGGGCATGGACAGAGAGCTTCACCCCCTCCAGCTCCATCATCAGCACCTCTAGGTTCCCCTCCACGAGTAAGTCCCCCACATAACAGCGCGTATCAGCGGCAGCAAGCGAGCGATAAGGCAAGGCACCGCCGATAGTGAGCTTGCCCGTCAGGTACCCCGCAGCAATGATTAGCGGGCGCGGTACCTTGCTTGGCGTGGTCGCGTCATCGGGGTGCCATTACAGATGCCCATGCAGCGCTGGTTGCGGCGCGGCCAGGTCACGACCATCCTTGAGGGAACCCTGAAGAAGGGCCCATGGGGGTGCCCATAGCACTGTGGAGTTGTCCCCGAGGCACCCAATGTCCCACTGACAGCTTGTCCCTTCACCACGTTGGGTCCCTGGAAGGCCGCTGACACTCATGCAGACTACTGACTTGACTCACCCTCGTCATCCATGCACGGCACCCCCCCTCATCACCAGCGCCTCTCCGGAAGACCATGTCTCGATTTACCCCAGCAGGCGGCAGTCGCGCGTGGCTTGCTTGCTGGAGACCAGCTCTTCTATCGATTCCCAGTGCCTTTCCGGCTTCCTCCTAGCCCCGATCTCTTGCGCCGTGACGAGGGAGAGGGGGAATGTATACGCCACCATTTCCATTCACATGACCACGTCACATGCTCATCGACACCACCGCCGTGCGAGGCTGGTGCTGCCCCGGAGTTCCTCTTGTTGCTTCCGAATCACGTTTCCTGGCATTCCATCTATTCTAACAAAGCCTGGCTCCATTCTAGCTTGATCAAGGTACTGACGCCTTCATGCATGCTTCCACTCATCAGCACCACCTACCCTGTAGTCGACCCTGGCAGTGTAAACGTTGATGAACTGAGAAGGGTCCTCGAGTCGGCTTTTCGGACTGTCACTGGCCATCAATGTGGGTGATGTTTCGGAAAATAAATAGACTGTGTAGATTGTCATAAGCCTCCAGTTGTCAAGCGTCTCTGCTTACGTGCGCAAGATGGATGCCAGTCAACGGGTTTCATACCACTGATAGATGGATTTAAGTCTGTCAGCTTATCCAGTCTCATTTAGAACACATTACCGCCAAGTCCCCCCCTCCCCAATATGATACCTTACTTGAATACTTCATGAATGATTTCACTTCCGTATCATACGTAGTTGAGGAGGATGCACTAATTTTCCTCCGCCGTTTGGCACTACCTCACGGAGACGTCGAAGCTCGTCACGCATAGGCAGGTAGCGCGCGCGATGGCCAAGCAGACTGCGCTGGTTCAATAAATGGCTTTATATTCTCTCTTAAACTGTGAACCGGCTTTAGCAAACAAATAAGACGTTTTCGAGAACTCTGTAACCGCTGAACGCGTATTGGGCTGTATATCGTCACGTGACGTGATGGACCGCGCCGGTGCTGGTAGCTCTGGATCTCATCCTGTTGTCCTTGTTCTTGAAGCCCTTGAGGGCCACCATCGGTCAGCATCCAGGGGAAGAAGCGAGAAGCATCCTAGTACGTCTTCAATGCCTTGGCAGGCCCCTGATCCTTTGGCATAAGGGCGCTGCCTTGCTCCTCTCCCAAGGCGGTGCACCCTCGGGCACATTGCTGGCATGTGACCAACCCTTAGCAATGGCCTCGAGATCACGACACGGCTGTACCACATGCAGGAAACGCAAGAAGAAATGTGATGAAGAAAGACCGGAGTGTGGGCAGTGCGTCTCGCGCGGTGTGAGATGCGGCGGATACGAACTGAAGCTCACATGGGGCAACGGTATCGCTTCTCGTGGCAGGTTTGCAGGCAGTACTTTCACATTTTCTGATGCAATCCCGCCTCAGCCGGTACAGACGTCCTCATCGCCAAGTTCTATGGCGACTGACTCTCATGTGGGCATCATTGACCACATTGGAGCAGGCAATACCACTGCCACACAACATGGCTCTCCTCAATCAGCCATCACTCATTCTTCAACCTCTCCAAGCTGGGATAAGCTTCGTAACGAAGAGGAACAGCGAGATTTTATGCTGAAGAAATGTGAGTTGCATCCAAAATGTGTCCAAAGCGCAGAAACTAACGGGCGAGCAGTTCTAGAAGAGGGCATTCATCGTTTATATGCCTCTACAGCTAGTGAAAGTATCGTGGAGGCTTTCAGAGACCTGATTCCTACATCTGAAGTACTGAGGCTGGTCTGCGTCGCATTGCAAGAAGTAATTTCGACTGGGCCAACTATTTCTGCCCTGGAAAAGACGGGTAGAGCATTAGAGATGTTCCGCCACCAAGTGTCATCAGAGAATATCCGCAATCAAGAGGAATTGTTCATGGCAGGCTCCTGGATTTGCACACTCCATGTGAGTAGCCTCCCCCGAGTGTAAACGAATATGAAGGAGGTGTTGACGATTCAAATTAGCTGATACAAGGCCTGCCATGGACATCAACCTTCTATCAGTTCCTGGAGTTCTACCATATTGGCGACGACCTGTCGAAGTTGCGCCCAAATCCGCGTTACCACCTGGGCGTTAGGCAGCAGATGGAAACTATCAGCGTGCTGGACTTTCCGAATTTTGTTTTGGGTCGTGTCAGCCCATCCAGGGGCCTTTGGAAGCGGTTCAGGTACCTGCAAAGTAGCTGGGACGATCGTTACGATGGTGGTGTCGAGCCTGTCACAGGACTTCCCCGCACAATGCTGGATCTCCTGGCTCCTGATCCTATGGACAACGAGGAAGAAGTCAACAGGCGCGAGGAGCAACTGTGGAACTGGGTTGGTCAAACAAGTTCTTCCCTATGGGCATGTCAATTGTGGGAATGCTACAGATATGCTGGAATCCTTGCCATACGACACCAACGATCTTTGTTGTATCGAAACCTACATCCCAGGGCCGGCACAAATCTCAGTCTTCATGTTCAAACGAACCCAGACGCCGCAACGGTTCCCGGAACAGACATTGTCCTGTTCCGTCTCCTGAGCAGCCTGAATGCTGTCCTCAACGAGAGGTATTGTTCAGGCAGCCACACCTCACTTCAAGTCCACCATCTCGCCTTATATCCGCTTGTATACGCGAGTCTTCAGGTCTCTGCTCTCAAAACGACGAAACATCCATGGCGAGAAGACCTGAAGCGGATGCGCGAACAAATCATGGCTCTTGATCCCGTCGCTCAGAAGCATACACTTTTGCTCTTTGAGATTCTCGATGAAGCGTGGAACTCGGGGTCGGACGGGTTCGATGCCGATGAAGCTGCCAGGCGTCGTGAAGTTGAGATCACTATCATCTGAAGAAGCGCCTAGGAACTGGACCTTTCTAAAATCTCATTACGCCCGATCTACAGACGAGGTTTGCTTGTACAACATGATTCCTTTTCCTCCGATCGCCCTGCCTGTGCCAATTGGGAGGTAAAGTTCTTCCTGCCGGGAACGTCCTGCGATGGATTACCCGTGAAGAAATCGGCAGGCTTGATATGTAGGTCAAGGATCTCGACAGGCCTGCAAAATTACACATATTAGCCATGGGCTCAAAGCGGAATGGCATAGGGGAGACACTTACATGACTGGCCAGTCTTCCACTCTCGGATTGTGTGTTAGCCCAAAAACGCTCCAGACGACAACGTCCTTTTGCAGCACGTCGTCATTCCTTTCGGCGGCGTCCGAAACACCCTCGATCTCTGACGATGACTGGAGGGTATAACGACCACCTGCATAGAACTCGTTATCTTTATGCCTGGTTACCCACAAATGGCGTTGCGCAAATTTGGCGCGCTTGGCCTGGGTGGAATTGGGGTCCGCGAGGAGAAGCTGCGTCACCGGAGGGAGGATCTTGTATCCGACAGGCTGGCCACTGACTGGGTTCAGCTTATCCAAGTTCTGCACCTTAAAGACCCGGTCCGTCATGGGATTGGCGAAGAAGCCACCTGAAGTTGTGATCGGAGTTGTCCTCACTTCATAGGCGTTGCCATTGGGGTTGGTGCGCGCGTCCATCCGCATAGGGAGCGACTCTGTCTGGACAACAGTGTTCTCATGGCCGTCGATGGCGGGGTCAATGCGCACACAGAAGATGTGCTGGTGATTTTGGGCAAGGACACCGGAGCTGACGACGTTGCCCCAAGGTGCGGTCTTCCCCTCATCGATGTTGACAGTCGAGACGATGCCGGTAGCGCGGGCTTGGACAGTGACAGCTCCAGCTTGGTCGAAGATATACTACAGCGCGGTTGTCAGTCGACCATGCGAGGTTATTCAACCGTGTGAGATGATAACGCTAGGCTTAACACTAAGCATGACTTACGCAGAAAATGTATTCATAGTTGGCCAGAGTGATGATGAACTGAACAACAAGTTCACGCCTGCGAGTGACAACTGCGCGACCATTTCGCCAGTTGGTATGTTTCCAGTTGATCCCAGAATCTTGCTCATGAAGGCATATCACGTTGGGAGTCTCCCGAGCAGTGCCACTGTGATCAACCAAGACGCCATCGAAGTACTGAGCGCAGTGTTAGTCTACATAGCCAAGATTTAGGATCGGCACTGAGTTTAACTCACCTTAATCACGCCGAGGCAGTCACACCCCAACTGAAGGTTGTTACAGGCGTCTCCAAGGGTTCCATCGCCAAAGTCGAACGCTTGCTTCCTGTGGAAGGGTGTCCTGGGGTCGGCATATGGTACGGTCATGTCACTGATAGAGAGCCTGTAAAGCACGCTGCGCCCGTCAAAGCGGACATTGTGAAGCACAGCACCCTCACGAGGGTTGAAAGTCACCCTCATGCTCCACTTCTGCCAGTTGATGACGTTCGAGTCTTCAATGTTGAAGCTTGGTCCACTAGGCTGAACGACGTTGAGCTCCTTCAAATCTTTGCGAAGACCACCTGGGAGGAGCTCCGGGACGTAGTCTGCGGAGTCCATGTGGTCAATGGACACATTGGCAAACTCTCCTTCAGGGATATTCAGCGGGTCATTGCCACCTCCGGTAGACACTTCATGGATACGAATGACCTCCCGTGTCTCTGCGTCGATGACTGGAATGATTGGAAGAGGATACCCCCAGAAATTTGAGTCTGGCTTGGAAGAATCGGCAGCATAGACGAGTGCCTGCATGTGTCGCCGATTGGGATCATCTGCAACATCTAAGCCACCATATGGCCAAGGCTCAACAATGACCTCGAATCCCTGAGGGAGACTGAACTTCGCGATGCGGTCTTTGAAGACGGGAGAGTCTCTGCAGATAATGCGGACATCATCGAGCTCCTCGCTGTGCTAGGGTTAGCAACTTTGGACTGGAACACCCTCGGACTGGAATACGTACAGTGTGAATGATGCCTGGGCATCGGCACGGACAGACTCCACAGAATGAATCCTCCTTGTATTGATATCCACGATGGCTTCATGGGACTGCGGCGGCTTGCCTGGTTGGGCTGTGTCGAAGTGCACGCGAGCTTGACGAGGCGGCCTGGGTGTTGTGCTGGTGACCTTACCAGCCTGCTCAAGGTCTAAGAACGGAGCAAGGACTGCCTTTGCTGGCTCTTCCAGGTAGATTACACGGAACTTGAGAACGGTCTTGGTGTGTGCTGCTCGGATAACATCACGAGCCAGGTTGGTCTCGCTGACCGTCAGAGGCTTTAGGGGATGGGGTTGTGACATTGCTGCGTTCGCAACCAGGTGTTGATGTTGGGAAGATGGGACACTCTGATCGTCAAGAGATTGATGGCAATGACTTGCGATGAGAGGCAGAAGAAGATAAAATGTAAGCAATTTGATAGTGGGTATGAAAGAAGCACAGAGGACGCTCTTGTCTATTGTTCTTTTGAAGGCACAACGTCGTCCAATCCGCGAATCAGCAAAGTAGTCATCCTGGTCCATCTGCAACGTGACTGGCCTGGGCCGTCGGAAGTGACCGACTAAGGGCCACATCCAGACTCATATCTGCTAGCTCCTGGATCGGGGCAAGACAGGCGACGCTTCGGAAGCTTGACACATCGAATGACCAAATGTACGCGGTCCCTGGCACGGCTGAAGACTTGGGATGCTCGGTGAAGAAACCGGAGTGGGACCGGGGCCCAGCCGGCGGGGCGGGTCGGCGGGAGACTTGACTTCCTAAAAGAGGCAGGTCCATGCGACGGAACCCGGACAGCCCGAAGTCCGTGGTAAATAGGCTACTTTAGCGACTCACGCCTGGAAAGACCTGGAGGTTACATGTTTTAGTCTCAGACCGGAGATAGATCGCTGGGTCACAATCATATGCTTGTAGACTTATGCCAACCAAGATGTCTGATCCTGTTGCGTGCGTGCGCTGAGGACGACTCGACAACGTAGAGTCGCTTTTGAGAACTTGTTCTCCAGTGTCGAGAACAACATCTCGTATCTCTCACGATGCCAGGCACTCTCAATTTGGTGGACGCGTCCATCAAGGACATCCAGGACGCCCTGTCCACTGCAGACCTCACCAGCGTTGACCTTGTTGCACGCTATCTGCGTCGAATAGCAACTTACGACTGTTCAGGTCTTGCCCTAAACGCTATTCCAATACTGAACAACCAGGTCTTCAATGAGGCCGCAGCCTCAGATAAGGCAAGGCGATCTGGGGAGTTACCAAGACCACTCGAGGGGATTCCCTTCACCGTCAAGGACAGTTACAAAGTTAAGGGCATGACTGTAGCCAGCGGTTCGCCAGCGTTCAAGGAGCTTGTTGCCAATGACAATGCTTTCACAGTAGCCGCCATCAAGGCAGCAGGTGGTGTTCTATTGGGTCGTACGAATATGCCTCCAGTAGCATATGGTGGTATGCAACGAGGTGTCTACGGCCGCGCGGAGAACCCGTACAACATGGATTACCTCGCGGCTGCGTGGGCTTCCGGCTCGTCCAACGGTTCGGCAGTGTCAACAGCTTCATCAATGGCAGCCTTTGGGATGGGAGAAGAAACTGTATCGTCAGGCCGTTCCCCGGCATCGAACAATGCTCTTGTGGCCTACACTCCGTCAAGGGGATGGATATCGATACGTGGAAACTGGCCCTTGTATCCTACCTGCGACGTGGTTGTGCCGCACACGAGAACTATGGAGGACCTTCTCAGTCTTCTCAAAGTCATCAGTGCGGAAGACAGAACCACCGAAGGAGACTTTTGGCGAGACCAACCCTTCATCAAACTGGAGAGGCCCTGGAAGGGGCTTCCTCGCGATGAGGTATTCACAAAGATCAGCCTCTGTCATTCGCTTCAGGGATTACGGGTGGCAATTCCCATGCTGTACGGTGGAGGAGACTATCCTAAGGGAGCTCCTCCTGTGTATACCCACCCCGAAGTCCAAAAGCTTCTGGAAGAAGCTAAAGGGCAACTTGAAAAGCTCGGTGCAGAAGTTGTCATGGTGCCAGACTTCCCGCCAGTCACAGGCTATGAGAATCCGGCTCTACTGCCGCCAGGATGTCCGCGGCTGCCAGAAGATTGGAACTGGTACGAGAGAGGCCCTTTGGTGGCACATGGCTGGGATAAGTTCCTAAGAGACAACGGCGATCCTAACCTTCCTAACCTTTCTGCTGTGAATGAGATGGATATTTGGCCTCATTCCATGCGCACTGAAGCAGAACTCAAGCACTTCCCGCTACAGAACGCAATCCACTGGGGCAAGCTAGCTGGCTATCTGAAGGAGTTCTCCTTCTATGAGACCCCTAACCTCGAGTACGTGCTCAAGAGTCTTGAGGAGATGCGCAAACAGCTCTGCGATGACTATTTACATCAGCACAAATGCGATTTCTTTGCCTTCCCAGCCCAAGGCGACGTGGCGCCGCAGGACTCCGATGTCAATCCTGAAGCAGCCGCGCATGCCTGGAAGAATGGAGTCTGGTACAGCAATGGGAACCGAGCATTGCGCCATCTTGGTATACCCTCTGTGACTGTACCAATGGGAATGATTGAAAGCAAAGGGGTTCCTATGGGATTGACTTTTGCCGGTCGAGCATACGACGATGTCAACCTCCTGAAGTGGGCAAATGCGTTCGAAACACATACACGAAAGAGGAGTCGACCGCGGCACACACCTCCATTACCGTCCGATTCGATCAGGCTCGGAGTTCCAGCCAACAGTCGTGCAGGGCCACCGGAGCTTAAGATCCAGGCCTGCGACGCTCTCAAAGACGACGATGGTCTTTTGAGAGTGACGGTTGCAGGGACTGTGGGCACAGAAGATACAGCGGAAGGAACTTGTGAGCCGAGATTGGAAATTACAGTCAACGGGCAAGACATTCCAAAGGAGCAAATTATTGTTGAGAGGAAACAGAACAGTAGTCAGTTTACCTTCAAAGCGTCCACCAGGACTCAACCTCCAGCAGAGAGAAATGAGAGGGGGAAAACAAGGGTCCCTGTGGCACGGGACAGGACTATGGTCGTAGTGTTGGCTAGAAGCTCCCCAGATGGATACCCTTCTGGACATCTGGAGATGATATAGTCTCCGTCATAGAATTAATGTTACAGGAGAATTTGTCTTGTATTCATTGGGTCTTTTGCTCAGTATCCTCTCTTAGAAGACCTCGGTTGCATCTTCTGCTTACCATAGCTTTACAGTAAACCCCATTCTGCCTCCTTATTAGTGTCACTATTTTATCCTACTGTTACTATTTTACCTGACTATCACTATCACTATCACCGGAGTACTTTCCATCCCTGCCAGGTGATGCGGATACCTGTGCCGCGCTGGCTCTCAAGAAAATGGGTCGCGACCAGAAGCGACCCCAGAACCACATGGAAGATGGGGCAACCAGTGGAGACTGCGGCAAGCGACCAGCGGAAAGCCGAGACCCTCATCCTCGGGACCCATCAGGACGGGATTTGGCTATCTTTTGTACTTGTTAGGTACGAACAACTGCAATTCCTTGATGGGAAGGTGAAATTCAAGAAAAGTCATCTCGTTTCATTCTATACGGAGTTCGGTCGCCATGTCAAAGCCGATTGAAATCACCTTGCCCAATGGGCTTGTATACTCACAGCCGACGGGCCTGTTCATCAACAATGAGTTCGTACCAGGCAGAGGCGAAGAATTTGATGTTTTGAATCCATCGTGAGTATGTCAGAATAAAAAGTACTTGGCTGTGAGACTAATGCATAATCTCAGTACCGAGCAGAAAATCCTCACAGTCAAGGGAGCCTCGACTGAGGATGTTGATGTTGCAGTTTCTGCCGCACGCCAGGCCTTTGAAGGCCCATGGTCGGAGTTGCCTGCCGTTGAGAGGGTGAACTTGCTTCTCAAGCTTGCTGAGGTTGTTCATGAGAATCGAGAACTCATTGCTAGCATTGAAGCGTTTGACAACGGCAAGGTACAGTGCTCAAGACATTTGCTTTCTCAGTTGAGGATTCTGACACCAGAGTCCATAGACCTTTGACGCTGCTCTGAACGCAGATGTCTCTGCCGCTCACAACGTGTTCAAATACTATGCTGGATGCGCCGATAAGCTCTCTGGGAGCACAATCGAAACTACTCCTAACAAGCTGGCTTATGTTCTCCGTGAGCCGCTGGGAGTATGCGGTCAAATCATTCCCTGGTACGAGACACTTCGCGATGTGTTCATGTTCGAAGCTAACTGTCCAGGAATTACCCCTTCATGATGCTGTCGTGGAAAGTCGCCCCTGCGTTAGCCTGCGGAAATACTGTCGTTCTCAAGCCCGCAGAGTGCACGCCTCTGTCCGCCATGTTCTTCGGTAACCTGGTCAAGGAAGCTGGGTTCCCACCAGGCGTGGTGAACATCATTCCAGGCTTGGGGCATGTTGCTGGCAAGGCGCTTGCCGAACACACGGATGTTGATAAGATCGCATTTACAGGCAGCACTGCCACAGGAAAGGCAATCATGAGGTCAGCAGCTTCTAATTTGAAGAACATCACCCTTGAGTGTGGTGGTAAGAACCCGAGCATTGTGTTTGACGATGCCGAGCTCGACCAGGCCGCGAAGTGGTGCCATTTCGGCATTATGGAGAACCAGGGCCAGGTATGCATCTCAACCTCGCGGATATACGTTCAAGAAGGCGTCTACGACGAGTTCGTGAGAAAGTTTGTCCAAGCTACGAAGGAGCATGACCGAGTTGGTGATCCTTTCAACAAGGGGACTTGGCAGGGGCCACAAGTCTCGAAGATACAGTATGACTCTGTCATGAGCTACATTGAGGCTGGTAAGAGAGAGGGCGCTCGTCTCGTGTATGGAGGCGCCAGACAAGGCGAAAACGGCTACTTCATCCAGCCAACGGTTTTCGCCGATGTAAGTCAACCTCCCCGAAACCGGCCATTCTTGGCCGAGGCAGGACATGCGTGAGCATTCGCTGACCACAAAACAGACCACAGAAGACATGAAGATCGTACAGGAAGAAATCTTTGGCCCCGTGGTAACCATCTCCAAGTTCAAGAATCTCGGGGAAGCTGTTGCCATGGCGAACAACAGCAGCTATGGTCTCTCCGCCGCCGTCTTCACCGAGAACCTGGCCAAGGCTCACAAAGTTGCTCGAAGAATCCAGTCGGGGATGATCTTCCTCAACTCTTCGGGAGATCCACATTGGGGCGTGCCTTTTGGCGGCTATAAATCGTCGGGAATAGGACGCGAGTTGGGGCTGGAGGTGCTGGAGGCTTACACGCAGAAGAAGTCTGTGCACATCAACTTGGGGAGTAAATTGTAAATAGTCTAAGGTGTAATAGTGCGCAATGCGTATCAATGCTGTGCCGTGTGTTCCGTCTCGCTTATGATCCTGATGCCATTGACTGGCCTTACTCGTGACAAGAATGACACCCGGCTTAGCAAGTCTCCTCCGTTATCGTCTAACGAAATGTCTCTACCAATCGTGTCTAGAACCGATCCCCCCGCAAAATGCTGAACCCCTGGAACGCCTTGCTATCTCAGACCCGCCCTTAAACTCCCGGCATCGTGGGTCTGTCGCTTAAGCTATTCTTGGTTTGGGTAATGGTGCCGACGGTGGAGGATGTTGGTCTCGCCCTGGCCCGGCCCAACCTGGAAAACCCAAACTTTGTCTCCAAGATTCTCGTGCTCCGACATGGTCGATATCGTTGACCTCGGATTAATGCCAAGGATTGCCCCATGCCCCTCAACTTCTTTCCGTTATCTCGGGTTCTCGCGCTGAAGCGAGCCTGACTAGGATGGGAACTAGCCCCTAGGCCTGCGAATCTAACCCGCATCTTGGATTGCATCCACTGATATCTCCCCAGATAAGCTGGGAGACTAGTTGCAAGTCTAAGAGCCGGGGTTGCACGTCACAAAGGCAGTTCTTTTTGACCAGTATATCTACTCTTTCTCCCGTCGACGACGAACACCTGCTGGTCCCATCATGCATCGTCCGACCTAGGCTCTTTTCCTCCTTGCGTTCTCATTATTCATCAACCTCATCAATCCAAAATCACCATGGCGGACGACGGGTTGAAAGTATCCAGGATCAACGAGGAGAGCGCCAGAGATGCAGCGCAGCTCGCAGCCCTCGGCCATGACCAGCAGCTCGAGCGCAACTTCTCCTTCTTTGCGATGCTTGGCCTGGCCTTCTCTATTCTGAACTCCTGGACTGCACTTGCAGCGAGTCTTTCGATCGGCCTCCCAAGCGGAGGCCCTGCTACTATCATCTGGGGATTGGTGACCGCTGGTGTGGGAGCGCTTTGCCTAGCAGTGTCCAACGCAGAATTTCTGTCATCGTATCCCACCAGTGCCGGTCAATACCACTGGGCGGCTATCAGTACTCCCAAGCGCTGGGTTCCGATCGTGTCATGGGTCACAGGATGGATCAATGTCAGCGGTTGGGTGGCTTTGTCTGCTTCTGGAGGTGTTCTGGGTGGTCAATTGCTGCTCGGCATCATCACCATGTACAACCCCGACTTCGCACCTACTCAATGGCAATTCTTCCTGGTCTTCTTGCTGTACAGCTTCCTCGGTTTCTTCCTCAATCTCTTCACAGGAACTGGACTGCCAGTTGTCACGAAAGTAGCCCTCATCTGGTCCATTTGTGGCTTGATCGCCACCTCCATCACCGTTCTTGTCTGCGGCGCACCCGAATTCCGCCCAGCGAGTTTCGTCTTCGGCTCCCTCATCAATACTACCGGCTGGCCTGATGGTGTTGCCTGGCTTCTTGGCCTCCTTCAAGGTGGCCTTGGACTTACAGGTTTTGATGCGGTGGCACATATGATCGAAGAGATCCCGAACCCCTGCGTTCGAGGACCCCGGATCATGATCATGTGTGTCCTGATGGGCCTGGGCACAGGATTGGCGTTCCAGATCTGCCTCCTTTTCATCATCAGGGATGTCGACGCGGTAGTCACCGCCAGCACTGGACCCTTGATCGAAATCTACTTGCAAGCAACTAGCAGCAAGGCCGGGACTGTCTGCCTCGTCTTGTTTCCTATGGTGTGCATTGTTTTTGGCTGTGTCGGCATCATGGCCACCAGCACCCGCATGGTCTACGCCTTTGCTCGCGACCGCGGTCTGCCATTTTCCCGTGTCTTTACCCAGGTTCACCCAGGCTTGGGTATTCCAGTCAACGCGCTCCTACTCACGACCGGTGTGGTTGTCATCTTTGGGCTGATTTACTTGGGCTCGACCAGTGCACTGAACGCTATCTTGTCTGCTTCCGTCGTCGCGCTGTCCGTGTCGTACGCCGTTGCGCCAGCAATCAACTGCCTCCGAGGTCGCAAGATGCTGCTTGCGACCAGACCATTCGCTCTGCCTCCATGGCTTGGCTGGACCTGCAACTTGGTAAGTCCTTTTTTTAGTTCCTTATCTATGTCGACGAGACTTCGTGACTGACGGCTGGTAGTTTGGCATTGCATATACCGTGGTGATCACAGTCTTCTTGCTGTTCCCTCCGAGTATGAGCGTGACCGCAGCAAACATGAACTACGCTGTGGTGGCTTTCGCTGTAATCATCTTCATTTCGGCAGTGCAGTGGTTCGTTGACGGAAGGCATAACTTCACAGGCCCCTCATTTGACGAAGTTGCATTTACCAGCGTGGAGGGCAGGATCGACGAGGAAACCAGTCAATTGGAGACATCACCTAGCAAACAGTAATATCTTACCTACATTCAGGCTTACTACCTTCTGTTTGGCTTTCTTGTTCTATGCTGGAGCGGGTAGTGGCCCGCAATACTCGGTAGGTATGGATTCAAGGGTCTAGATTTCAAGGATAAATTAGGAATTGCCATAAGGCTACTCGCACTTCTCACTTGAACATGCTGGATGCGCTGCTAATCCTGTTTCTAAGGAAACAGGAACAAGTCATTAACCGAATTAAAGCTAAGCTTCTCTGCCCATGCTAATTCTGCAACCAAACCCTGTATTGAGCCAGCTTCCATTCGTGCCTTTCACCTTCAGTCACCTTCCTCACCACTGCATGCGTCGCCCATGGCACTCTCACCTCACTTCCATCATCAAGCACTCTGTGAACGTCTCCAAACAACATCAGCTCCTGCTCAACACCCCTTGGAACACTGCCATCATCATCGGGCGGCGGAAGCTCCTGGAAGCGTGCCGGAAAGACCTTCGTAACGGTATGCTTCCGGCTGGTGACTCCATCCCACATTCTCCCACGTAGAGCGCGGATCTCTGATAAGAGTGGTTAGTTCACTGAGGCTGCCTTTAATAGGACAGTGTTTGGGCTTGAAGTAGACTTACCTTCAACGCCGTGCCCTTCATCAGTCCCCATAGTTATCTGCGCATCCTTGGTGAAGTAGCTGATCCACAGCTCATTCGAGTTGGGCGTATCAGAAGCGCGATAAAAGTTGGTGATGAATGTCCGGACATCCGGATCGAGGTCATCACGATAAGGGTACACCGGGAAATATCCCCCAGAAAGGTGGCCAGCCATGGTATCGTAGTAGGATTCGTAGTCTTTATCTTCCAGCGAAGATCCTCACTTAGCTCAAAGCAATTCCAAGATAGTCGCTTCCAATTTATGCTCGTGTCGAGATGAAGATGTCGGAGTAATGGCGTAACAGGACGAGGCTCTGTGGGAAGCTTGGAGAAGCTTCCAGGAATGGATGGGTGTCGGACGCAATTAAGCTTCCGCCCACCATCGCGCTCACCCCTCAATCAGTGACATGCAGTGACGTGACCCTCCCTGGTAAACCCCGAGACGTGCGTTACGGGCGCCGATGATTACTCTATTGAGGCTGCGTGTCGGCGGACATGTGCTTCGCCCGCATGTTAGCCTACACGCAAAGGAGCACGACCTCAGCTCAGGTAAGCCTAACGCGCGTTCGTTGTACGTGGTTTGTGGTGCAAGGCGCACAGAACTCAACACCATGTGGCTAGTGCAATCATAAAGAGAAATTCGAGTCTCATATTCCAGAGCCCTAAAGCAGACCATCCTTCCGATTTCCTTGTGCAACGCCATACCTCCTGTAGTCCGTCGCTCGTACATAGATACACCATATTCGTGTCAGGGTGACATAATCATTCACTGGGCTTGCAAGTTACTTCCTCACTCCCCGAGCACTGACTTCCCCCTTCTCTCCAAGATTAAGCGCCTTGCGGCAATCGGGACAATACCACTTCGTTGTCCTGGCAGGGATGCTTGAAAGACCGACACACTCGAGGTGGAACCACTCCAGCTTGCAATTCTACAAATACGTCAGTCCACTTCTGCTTGCCAACTCGTATTCGGTTGGGGAAGAACTTACATCCACATTGTCGCACTGGATCATTGTGCCGAAGCTCACGCGATTGCAAGTGCAATACCTGGGTTCATCAGGGTCAATGGGGTTTCCTTCATCGTCCACCTCCTCCATCTCCGTCTCGGCTGGTTGATCTTTATCCCTCTTCGTCGTACGTGCCTTCTTTCGGGTCGCCGCCTTCCTCTTGCCAACGGCGCTGTTACCGCCGCTGCTGGTGGTGCTAACGATGCCAGGAGCGGGCCGCTTGCTCCGCTTCGCCGGTGGCCGGGCCTCCGGTGCTGGGGTGTTTCGCGCCGTGCTGGCTCGGCGGGGCCGATCAGCTGCCGAGGTGGGTTGCGGCTCTTGGCTTGCAGCTTTATCGCCTCGAGAGACTGGTCGGCGATCAGTTGCAGGGGCTGTTATTGGAGTGGCGGCTCTCGACGATGATCGCAAGCTGGGCGTCTCTGTGGGAGCCGGTTGCTCAGTAGGAGCCAGACTCTGTTTTGCTGCCTCGCCGCGGGTCTGACGTTTTGTGCCACCATTGGACTGAGCATCCGCTTGAGCGGCTCTCGCCATAGACGACGCGACGGTTGGAGGAAGCGGAACTGGGGTCTGGGCTGGTGCTTTCGTCGGCACCGTCGTGGTAACGGTGCTCGGAACTGCTGCAATAGGTGTTGGACTTGTGGCAGTGCTGCGGATTGGGGGTCTTGGGATAGGCACAGGAGTCTCCGTTGGCGTAAGAGACGTGGCGCTGCTGCGAGTCGGCTGTGATGTTGAGACATTGTGGTCCGCTTGAGCAACGTTGACACTCGGCCTTCGGGGTGGCGGAACTGGTGTTTCTGTTTTGTTACGCTTCAGCTGCGGCCTTGAAGGTGTATCAGTCCCATCAGCTGCATCGTCAGCCCCATCGGCCTCCCCACTCCGCTTTCTCTTGTTGTTCGTACGAGAGTTTGTATTAGCCTTGTCATCCTTCGCTGCTTCAGCCGAGTTTGCACCTGGAGGGGCCAGAAAGCGTCGAGCCGCTTCCGCCATCTTCCGTTCAGACACTTCTGCTTCCTCAGCTGCCAACTTCGCCATGGCCTCTCTCTTCAGCTTCTTGGCTTCGTTCAGTTTCATACCACGATTGCTTGTTGGAACATCATCGTTGGCCAATGAGTCGACACTGATAGCCCCTGCCGGAAGGTGCTGTGTCCCTGATTCGTTGTCGACCACAGGGGCTGGTATTTTTGGCTCGAAGACTCTTCCTTCCTCCTCCGCTTTCTTCTTTGCTTCGCGATATGCGTCAGGTCCACGACAAAGCGTCTTAAGCTCTCTCGCGATCATGGTCTCGCTTGGCGTCCAAGTAGCGTTCTTTTTCATGCGCTTGCGTAGTTTTGCGAGCTCGTATCGCGTCAACTGCAACCATGGCGCATCGGCACTGCCAATTACCGCGTTCTCCGGAGGTGGGTTCAACAGGGCCTCGGCATTAGCAGCGGCCGCTGCAGATAAGGCTGCATCCGTGAAAGTGACGGGCCGTGATGCGCGAGGCTTCGGGGGCTTGTGGGAGACAAGCTTGATCCTAGGGATCGTCCCCGGAGTCCGACGAACAGTCGGCGGGATGTCTGATTCTTCGTCGGAGCTCACGTCGCTATCATCACTCATGGTATCATATTCGATATCGTACGGAGCCAGAACCTCGCCAGGCACAGTGATCTTTGGTATGCGTTTATGTCGTACTCTCTGTTCGCCCTCAGGCCGACCTGCGAGTTTAGATCGAACCAGCTGGGGTGACTTCGAGGCCGTGGGACTCCTCAGCTCTTCAGCAGGGTAATTGTCCATCATCGTCTGCAGCTTAGCGAGCAAGGCTTTAGCTTTGTTATAGTGCCTGTGAACGCTTTCAGACATCCTCACAGCCTCAGCATGCGCGAAGACACGCGAGCTCAGCGCTTGGTCGAGGTTCTCTGATATCTCTGCTCGCAGTTTTGCGGGTTCCGGGCGACGATCGGCAGGCAGCGTTGGTAGCTGGCCCCAAGTCGTGGTCAGATCATGTACTTTGTTCGAGGAATCCACATAATTCTCATCCAGCTTGCCAATAAGAGTAAGAGATCGCACGATATCGGAGGGCAGGTATTCTGTGAAGTCGAGGAAATCGGTGACCGTGGTTTGCGCATCGGGGTCAGCTCGCGAATCCAAGTCTGTTTCCATGGCGTCAATTGAGCGCTCAATAGTCTGCTCCATTGCTGTCTTGTTCGTGGACAAAGCGCTGCCGGTCTGCGCAGTGTCCGTAGCAGCTTCTGCGGATTTAGCCATGTTTGCGACTGGTAATACGCGTTTGTCGCGTAGGGGCTGTCACAGCCTGATGTCGCGTACGGCTTTCCAAAAGCACTAAGGACACCACCTACCCATCTGTAACGTAGTTGAGAATCGTAGGGCCCGAATTATCTCAGGCTTCTCTGTTGGAAACGGGCATCGAGACAGCCAGGAAGTGTCGAAAGTGTCGCGAGCCGCGCTGTAGTCGTAGGCATCTGGCGCCACGGAGTCTTGGAGACGAGCAGTTGGTCCGTGCGCGATGACGGTCCAGGACAACGCCTTAGGTAAGCAGTTCAGTTCGGATCGGAGAAACCCCGGCTACTCGATGTGCCTGAACGTCGCTGCCTGGCCGCCCGCATTCGTTTGGCGTCATAGCTTCCGTCCTTAAGCTTTCCTTCTTACATCGCCATCTTGGCTTTTGCGCCTTGCTTACTCTGAGCCTCTAAGCTGAATTCTTTGACAGCCTCACGCCTCATACGCTGTTGCCTGGACCCGCTATCTCAAGGCTTTCGATGGCACTGAATATGCCTCGTCTAGCGTGTATGAAGTGCAAATCCAGGTTATCAAGCCGCTCCACGAGTTCATTCCCATGTCTGCTTGTCGTCACTTGCTACCGGCGACTCCGAACGGAACAATCAAGCTTGGTATGCAATACTATTGTAACACTCAATGCCAGACAACCCCTGTCAGGCCCATCACAAACAAGTACAAAACAAATGACTGATGCCTGATCCAGTCGTCCATGATGCGTCATGCAGCAGACCAGTCTGCTGCGGCACCTGTCCTACCACCAGCACCAAGCTCTGAGCACTGCCACCCTTGGACAGCCTCAAGTCGACAGAATTTCTTAGGCTCTTCCTGATGCAGCGAGTGCTGCGTGCTCTCAACCGGGTCATCTGCCTCCAGGACAGTATCCTAATCCCGGCGAGCCGAGTCTGGTCATCTCGCATCCGGTCGAGTCCCGAGGCGATGAGCAAGCGTCTGCTACCAAGCGGCAGTCTTTCCTTGCTCGCTCTGTCCTCCCGGAAGTATGACTTCCCGCGCAGTCTGCTATGGCAGTCATCCTGAGCTATTTCGCCCTTGCAGCAACCGTCAACCGAACGAAGGCTGGAGACCATGCAATCGGATATCCGGACCCTTGTTGCAGAAGGAGTTATGCCAGTGGCGCACTCTACCAGTCCCAATCTGCCTCCTGGTCTCTCATGAGCTTTGCGCCGGCGATTTCTTCGTACTCTGATACAGAGTAGGTGGAATCTCGACCGATCAGCGTGAGAGAACCGTAGACGATGAGACGCTGGCAACTTCTATCTCATGTATCAGTATACGCTTGACGCGAAAAAGAGAAGCGACTTGCAAGTAGCCTGTTATGCTCAAATTCCCATAGATTTCCAACTCTGTTCCTTCGAGGTTTCCGACCACCTTGAGCTTGCCGCACCCTTTAATCTTATCCCTACTTCTTCGTCAGCATCGTTCAACTTCGTATAGGTGGAGACATATACCCGGCGGCGAGGTATCCATTGACTACGATGTTGCCGTAAGCCTTGATCTTTCCCCTGTCTAAACGTCAGCGTGTATAAGCGAGAAGGCCGTACCAGCGTGGGAGACGTACGCGCAACTCACGTTGCCATTCATGGTGATGGCGCCATATGCATCAATCTTGTCCTTGACGATGAAGTCACCGTCGAGATTGATGCTACCTCCGGATTTCACAGAGCCTTGAATGTCGAGGGGTCCCTGGATCTCCAACGGGTCGTCGCTCTTGATACTCCTAGATCTCCTGAACTGATGACGACTGGAGGAACTCCGAGATTGACTGCTATGGTAGCCCGACATGATTGCTTCAGGAGGTTGGCCAGGAAGGTGTAAGTGGTTTTGTTTCGTCTGACAGGAAGGCTTCTGTTTGTTTCCTGAATGGGCTTGCTGAGCTATCTTCAAGGGATAGCACTCTTCTTCTGGGCCGACTCTTGACATCTTTATATCATTTGGGTCTGGTAACCTGGGATCCCGAATACACGTGTCGAACAGAGAACGGACGTCGCCGGTAGACACACCCTAGTGTCAACACGCAGAGCCGCAAGGTTGACAACGAACCAATGGTTTGGATGCCGTCGGCTGTGTGATCAGACTATTCTGTGACCGCAATAGACAGAGTCACCTCTTTTGCGTCGTGCAGCTTTCCGCATTCGAGGGAACAGGAGGTTTCGCCTTGTCTATATCGGAGCCTGCTTCGTGGGGATGGCACAACAGGGTTATGGTTCTCAGCACCTGCATACCAGTTTGGACGTATTGCGCCCCCGATCGCCCCCCATCTTGCTGCTCATATTCCTCCGAGGCCCGGTCGATCATGACGCCCATTGCGACACGGCAGAAACCACAGACTCGGGTCGACTATGTCTTGGATTGGCGAAAAAGCGCCATAACATGCGTGCGAGGCGAGGCCTTGGCAGGGCGGACGCCGTTGTGGGAGGGGGTGGGGACCCTGCAGCAATGACATGAAAGCGGTTTCACGTCACGAGTCATCAGCTCCGATGGCTAGTCTTGGAGTCACTCAGGCAAGAATCGACAAGCAATGCAACGCAACCACGAACAAGCGTGGGGGAGGGCGCTGGCTGTTGTGGTGCTGGACGGCGGCGCAGCGAATGGTATGGAGTCTCGGCCGAGCGTCAGCTACTCGAGCTAAGGAGCAGGGATGTCCTGCGAGCATGTCATGGTCGCCAATTTAGCGGATCACAGGTCAAACCTTCGTGATCAACTGACGATGCTGTCTATCTACTGGACGTCGTCCCGGTCAAGCGCATGCACGATTATCTGGTTACCTGGCGATGCTGCAGCCACCTTCAAAGATGTTTCACTGGATTGTATCAAGCCACATGCACCGATTTTAGGGTCACACACCATCAGGCCCCCCCCAGCCCTACAAGACCTCGATCAGAACGCCCCAACTGTGGTACAACTCTTGAAAATCCGCACATGGGACTGTGCACCGGCACGGCGAGTCCGCTCGGCAGTCAAGAAAGTGTCCCCAAGTGGCTGGATCGAGTCGATCCCTCAGCTTCTAATTCTGGGTCGGCTCCTCGGCACGATACTTGTTCAGGGATAGGCACATTCATGATCATGGTCCAGACTCTCCAGCTTGCATCTTGGGTACTTCGTTTTGATCGGTCTTGCGCATTCACGATCCTGGCCTTGGTGACTCGCAATGGACGCCTACATGAAAATGCGGGCGTGCAGATACCACAAGCAGACGCGGGCTTGCACTAGTCCATCCTCCGCGTGCCTATGAATGGAACACAGACGCGGATTGTCGGATCTGTCTCAATAGCCGCTGTCCTAATTAGATTTCGAAGACTAAATAACTATGCTCTACCCTATTTCACGCGATTCCTTGTTGCTCCCAATTCCACAACGTGACCAATTGAGCGGTTCGCGCGGATCCTTGTTGCGCTCCCCGCATTGCTATTCTTGTCTCACAGATTCCGAAGCTGAGCGGTCTCCAACCAGCAGAACCAATCATTCATGCTCGTCATTTCCAACTATAGGAGCTGGAATGAGAGGTGCAAGGTTCGTGAAGAGCAATTTGAAAGACCCCTAACCGATGTTTGGCACAGTCGCACAGGTTTCCTTAGATGTCTGATGAAGCAATACCAGAGACAGCTGGGTTGGCTTGTATTACTATCTTATCGACTAATATGCGACCTGTGATCCACGCAAACTGCCTGCCTGGCTGACTGCCTGGACTTAGACACCATCATAATGCTGGTTCCTGCAGCTGAGGGGAAACTAAGCACCCTCATCAAGGATGATCGACCATGTCGCAGTGCGTGCTATTCCTGGATGCAGACCGCCCTGGGTTGTCTTTCCCCTCCTTGCATTCCTAAGCCGTTTCCTTGGGGCTGTCAAACCACCCCTGCTCGGCCCGGGTTGCCGCGTCTTACCCAGGTAGCTGGGACAAGACGGAGTGAAGAGGGGAACGTCATTCTGCCTCGGCGACGTCCGGGTCACTGATTAGGCTTATTGCGCTGTCTTCTTTGCATGTGCTTGTCATGGGGCGATTATGAATATTCAGCTGCGGAGGGGGGGAGATCCTCCATGAGGATTGGCCCGTAAGCGCCCGGGAGTTGTGAGGGTTTCCAGGAGCTCTGATCCCTTCTGCTGAGACTATGTCGCCTAGACTAAATTTGCAAGAAGATCGAATGAGGCCCACTGGCGTACTTGGTCGCTTCCATTGTATTACGGCAGTTTTGCTTGGCTAGAGTCTTGGGCTTACAGCTCGGCGCTTCACCAGGCAGATACCAAGAGCATGCGGCTGATCCCCAACCAGGCACAGGGTTCTGACCCTCTCGAAGTCTCGGGATAGGATTCTCCAAGCTTTGCTACTCATGCTGTTTTTCATGTCTCGATTCATCGCAAGCTCATCTATCTACAGTTTGTGGTGAAACGACCTGACCCCATTGCCTCCGATGGGATGGTCCCAAGCCTGATACCTCTTAAGACAGGTCTTACATCTATTTGACATATGACATAGACAGTTTCTGATCAACATCCCCGGATAATAACGGTGCATCAGGTCAGTGGCTTGTCCTCTGCGCTATCATCTCCATCTGCGTGTCCTTCATGGCGTACGTACCCATTCAAGAACTCATCGCTATAAAGGCCCTCTGCAGATGAACGATCTTCCGGTAACCAGCACTGAACTTTGCGCACAAATTTCAGAAACAACGCGTTTTCGTCACCCTTCAGTTTCTTTTCTCGACTCTCGAGCGACTCGTCTGGAATGGGCGTTGGGGCAATCGATGTGCCTGTAACCCATTGTATACTTGGTCAGCCTACTTACCAGTAGTGCATGTCTTGATGACCAACATTTCATTCTCTCTGCGACACATGGGTTAATAAACACTGCCTTAGAGTTGGATGTGACACATACCTGAGGTCGCGACAAGCCCACACAGTCGATCCTCCACCAAAGCCAAGTTTACCAACGATCTGGTATCTAGCCCGCAGCACTTCACCAATGCGAACAGCGTAGTATTTCTCAGCGTTGTAATTTGGTAGATTCCCTTCTTCTGTCCATTGGTCTGCCGGGACGGTCTGAAAACCAACGTTTGGGAAGGCTTTCGATGGTGTTGACATAGTTCGCATGTGTCCTCCTTGCCGGCGAAACTGAAAGTTTAGAGGGACTATCGTCGGGCGACCTGAACATTGTAACATTGAAGTCAGTTTTGGGCGGACAGCGAGGCGCCAACTCAACCCAAAAGCATAGCGCATGAGTGACGTCTTGCGTGTTCGAGAGGTGCAGATAGGGAACTAGTCGCCGATTTGGCGGCTTACATGGTTAATGGAGTTAGAAGGACAGCGAGGCGGTGGCAACTATCACAGGGTGTATGAAATGGACGCCGAGAATCAGCAGTGTCTCTCAATTCGAAGAAGGGCAAGTGAGAACCAATTTTCACTTATTCGGTTACTACGATGAGTGCCTCAGGCTATCCAGGCAGCTTGGTTCAAGGACGCGTAATACGCTGGATCTGCGTTCTTGTCCTTTCTTTGCCACTTCGTAGGATGACAATCGAGAAAGTCAATCTGTTTCCAGGAACTCCGTATCTATGCCTTTCTTATCAAGCGGGCAAAGAGCAGGAGGGGTATAGAGAGTGCATGGATAGGCTCTTCGCGTGAATGAATGCTGTCACAGAGACATCCCAGGACACCATGCACTTGAAAGAGATTGTGTATTCTGTGATGGAATAATGAGCAATCCAGAGTAACTCAATTATTCCACCTTTGACAATGAATACAGTTCCTGCTCCTCAGTACTGATCACCTAACTCAGGTATCCATTCGCCTTCAACCAAGAAGTAACATCTTCCTGGTCACGCGCAAGCCATGAGATCTTGGACCTTATCGAGTCCTTGCTCTGTTCCAATGTGCGATCATAGCCTGTCTTGTCCTTGTCGGCGAAGAAGCGATCGACGTCATCCAGCTGTTCCTGCTGAGTGAAGGCGGAAGTCGAAATGGTGATGATTGCACCAAGCATCATACCATTTGGAGGGAAGCGCTTGTAAATCTGATCCCAGTTCTTCTTGACATATTCCCACAGCGCGGTAATGCCTTCAGCATGGCCGACGAGGCTACCAGCCGGCATATAGATGTCCTGATCCTTGATATCAGGGCTATCGAGCAGGTCCAACGTCTTCTGGATAAGTTTAGGGTCTCTCGATGCACCGAACACACGGAGGCAATTGTTGCGCTCATCACTATTCTTCGACGTTTTGTAGAGGTCGAGGAGTTTATCGAACTAGCATGATGTCAGCTGCTTCATGTTCGGAACACAGTGAGGGGTTGGGTGGTCAGATTCTCACTTCTTCTTCGCCTCCGTTCTTGAGTGCCATCGCGAAAACACTGCGTCGGATGTTGGGGTGCAGGGCTGACTTGTCGCCAGCCACATACTTGTTGAACATCTCCTTCGCCGCAGCGACAATTTTCTCGTCGCCAGCACCGCCAGCTGCTCCGAAAAGCAAAGCCTTGTATTGCTGCTCGACATGGCTATCTTCGTCGGAGAAGATCCAGCCAAGTTCGTGTGCTTTGGGGCCGAACAGACCACGGCGGAAAGCTTTGAGTCCCTCACGAATAGATTCGTCGGCAAACGTCCATGTCTGTTGTACTGTACCTGCGCGGCTGCTAATTTCGCTCCATACAATGAACTCTGTCTCGTTATTGAGTCCTTTCAGCAGATTGAGCAGCCCGGAGGTCTTCAGGTTACCAGCCATAGCAAGCGCCCCAGCATCAGCAACGAGACCAGCACGGTCTTCAACAGACAGAAGTCCCTCTTTAGCAGCCTCACCCAGCTTAGCCAGCCGCTCTGGGCTATATAAAGTGCGGTAGATGCCAGTGTGGTTCGCATTGAGCTTGAAGAAGTCAAGGTCTGGTACACTGAATTCTTGCTCGCGCTCGTTCAGTGCGATGGTCGAGTCAACACCGTCCCTTGTACGTAGCCCCAGGAAAACAGGGTACAAGGTCTCGTCTTCCTCTGGCTTCAAGTCACCTGTTCGAAGGAAGCGGTTCTGTTTGACGGTGATTGTGTTCTTCTCGGGATTCTCGGTGACAGTGAGGACAGGATGGCCGACCTTCTTCGTCCACGCTGTCATCACCTCCTGAACTGGCTTACCACTTGCAGCTGCAAGACAATCCCACAGATCGCTGGTCTCCGTGCAGCCATATGCGAACTTCTTCAGGTACTGGCGAACTCCCTCAAGGAACACATCCTCACCAAGATATGTCGAAATCATTCGCAGCACGCACGAACCTTTCGCGTAAGAGATGTGATCGAAAATCTCATTCACCTCATCCACACCCTTGACAGGAACCTCAACGGGATGACTGCTTCGCAAGGAGTCAAGCGAAAGGGCATCTTGCAGGTTGTCGATTACATATGTCTCCCAGACCTTCCATTCAGGGAAGAATGCGTTGCAGGAGTACTGTGCGGGAAATAAGTTAGCAGAGCTGTCATTCACTCACTTTGTAGCGGGGAACGTACCCAAGAGGCCCAAGTTGCAAACCCTTCATTGAGCCACAGTCCCTCCCACCAGTCCATGGTGACAAGATTGCCAAACCATTGGTGGGCAAGCTCGTGTTGAACCACCTCAGCCACGCGCTGCTTCGTGGCCGCACCACTGGCCTTTTCATCCAGCATGAGATCAACGACACGGTACGTAATCAGACCCCAGTTCTCCATAGCTCCAGCGGCAAAATCTGGGATTGCGCATTGGTCCATCTTTTCAAGAGGAAGGTCAATGCCAAACTCCTTTTCGTAAAATGCGAGTGTCTTCGCAGCCAAGTCGACAGAGAACCTCCCATGTTCGATGTTGTGCCCCGGTGGCGCATACACTCTCACCGGAACCCTGAAATCTCGAGACTCGACATAATTCAGCTCTCCCACAATGTAGGCCACAAGATAAGTTGACATGAGGGGCGAGGTGTGGAAGTGAACAGCCTTCTTCGGCCCACCAGACATGGCCGAATGCACCTCATCCTCGCTCTTGACATGCATGTTGCTGAGACAGGTCAGGGACTTGTCAGCAATGAGAGTGATGTCGAAAGTAGCCTTAAGAGCTGGCTCATCAAAGCAAGGGAAGGCTTGACGACAGTCAGCTGCCGCCATTTGCGTTGTGGCCAGAATGCCTTGGCTGCCGTCTTCACGAGTGTAGGTTGAGCGGTAGAAGCCGGCCATCTTGTCGTTGAGCTGGCCGGTGAACGTTATCTCAAGCTTGGCCTTTGAGCCTTTGCTCAGCGTTTGTCCCAGCGTGATAGTGCTAGCCTGCTCTTTCTCATTGTAAGAGACATCAGAGTTGACACTGTCAAGGGCCAATGCTCGTATTAGCTGTGCTATTCTCCATGACGAACTCGAATTCATCAACGTGGTCACCTACCTGAGCTTGGCGCCACCACTGCTGACACTGACTTTGTGCAGGTCCAATTCCAAAGTATGAATGCTAATCTTCGTTGAGTCCTCAGCTACATCTAGATCAATAGTGACACTGCCTTCAAAGGTAAATTTCTCCAAATCAGGCTCGATCGTCACATCGTAGTGGCGAGGCACGACGTTGGCCGGGAGCAGATCCCGGGCCGGCGACGCTGTCGATCCGGTCGGACCATCGCCCTTTCTCTTGCACATGCTGTGAATAGGCTGGTGATTGGCAACCCTTGAATGTGAAAATGGTTGCGCGCAAAGAAGCCGGAGTTGACTGATGGGAGCTTGAACTTGGAGGCAGAGGATATGTGAGGCGGGGTAAGGAAGCGAGCGTCGTAGTGGGAACGTGGTGAATGACCTTTGCCATCGCCTCCACACGATCGTGGACATTGCGTGGATGTCACAGCATGAAAATGCAGATCTTCATTGCCGAAATTGACTGCTCATGATTGGCAGCAACGTAGTTGATTGATCAGAATAGACGCCAGGTAATGACGCCATGGTCGAAACCATCATCCTTGCTTAGTCCTCCTCGCTTCAGGGTATCTCAATCACCTCGGACATGGAGAACATCTCGCCGTCTTTTTCCCGGATCCAAAGCTACAAAACGAGTATGTCTGTTCGAGAACGATTCATGGCTCCACAGGTGTAGTAGCAGGCAAATCCGCCAAGTATCAGATGAGCAAGTCTGGTGACTTCTGTCAACGAATGTTCAACCCACCAGCACTACTAGAAACTTACGCAACAGAAACAAGTATAAACACAGGTATGTGCGGTGTAGAACCTTGCAGCTCCTCCTCCATTCGCTCGCATGATTCCAGCGTCTCACATCTTCTGCCTCCTAACAGCCAGAACGTCCATGGAAATATTCCCAGGACAATCACTGTCACCATGCTCGCACACCCTGCGCAGCATGCATCCAGGCGTGGCAGATGCCGTTTGCGATCTAGCAAACCCATCAACTCCCAACTGTCAATGGCAATAGTCCAAGAGGCCTACTCACGATGAATTAGCTGGATGTCTTCTTGAACTTCATATCTGCCAGTCTCGGAACGCTGTTGACGTACTGCGATGATACTGCCAGTCATGGCATTCCGCAGACCAAAGCCACCCAACATGTTCCATAAAGCAAAGCTAGGGGCAACAAGACACATCACTAAGCTAATAGCATGAAGTATGATCTGGAAGGTTGCACTTGTATCGGGTTGTCTGGGTCTCATCGTACCGTATCTCGGTGCGTCTTAAGTTAGTATCAAGGGGGCTTGGGATCGCAGACATGGAAGCATCAGTCAACGGGAGAGAACTACCCTCAAGGGCAATTGAGTGGCTGCCCAGGCTTTTCATAGTAGTACTGAGAAACAAGTACATCTTCATTGAGACGGCACGCCAAGAGCTGTTGGCTGAACATCATTTGTAATTACCAATGGCACGCACCTCTCCAGGAACCACTGACCATCACAATAATCATCCACCTTCTCTTGTTCCTGTGCCGCTGCTCTTATCCAGTCACCACCCCCCAATCCCACTGGTGAGGATCGACCTAAGATATCGCCCTCATAGCAGTCCCTTTCACGCCGGGTTGTCGATGCCTGCCACAGCAATACACACAAGTCGTGCAACAAATTGCAAAGTGCAACGCTCTGAACTCGCTTAGTACACCGTCATACGCGGCCCAGCATTTTAGCCGACATACTTACCCAACACCAGTCATGATCCCAACTGTCACTGACCCCAAATTGCCCACCTTGCCGCCTCGCCTCTCCTGCTCATCAGGGCCTGCCACACTCGCCCAAACAGAAGTGGTTCACACCCAGACTGACCAAGGAACTGTCGCACATATTACCGTAATGATGAACTCGAGACAGCTGGCAGCTTCAGGACCCAGACGACCAGGGCATTTGCGTCTTTGATCTGCGAATCCAGCCAACTCGATGGCGTCGATAAGTATCACCCAAAAAGCCTGTGCAAGATAAGTCATGAGTTGCGAGTGTTAGACCATAGGAAGTAGCAAGACTCACAGCGGCAATACATCCAGCGATTTGCTTGCCAAGTCGGTAGCCTACAGCATCTCGCACCGCGATGGCCAACGCGGTGAGACAGGCCACCATGCTTATACCATGCAGGAAGATCTGGAAGTTAGCAGAAGAACTTGGTCGTCTGGGTCGCCGCCCGGGTGATGTTGCATGTGAATCCATTGTCAGGCTGCAAAGTACACGAAAGCGATCATGCTGCTTGTGCAGAGGCCATAGTGGATATACTTGTTAGTCTGATGGCGGAGTTACGCGTCCTGTTCTTCGCAATAGGCACAGATAACAAAACGAACCGCACAATTTGGAGGTGAAGGCGCAGACATCAACATGCGGTTGGTTCGACAGGGAATCATGGTTGGTGAATACAACCCTACCAAGCGGCGTCAGTCGACCTAACGCGTGTACGGGGACACACTTAACCTAACACTTGTCACCATAGAGTCATTCCAATGTCAGGTCTTGACGAGGCAGTGAAAGGGCAATACAGGGGGGGATCCAGCACTGGTGCAAGTTCCTCTAAACAGTGTCGTTAGCATGGGTTTCACAACGCGAGTGCATGGAGCCTGGCATGTCTACGATGCGTTACATCCTACCATTGGAACTTCTCGAACCAGCCGCAAGATTTGTAGATTGAGGGTCGATCTCAACGAATCAAGCACAGGCAATTTGCAATTACGATTCTACAGACATTGTAGTTGATCACCCTTCCCCAGGACAGGAGGGCGCCAATCCACGCCGTGTTAGTTGCCAAAAGCGGCAGTAGATGCCACGATCACAAAAGCTGGTCTTTAAAAGCTAGTATCAAGCATCGATAGAACGAGACCTGCGTGGAGTTCTGGGCAATGCTTGATTTTGGCAAGATGGAAAGTCATAAGCTGCGACAGCACCCCATCCAGCATGGCGTGTGTTGCCATAAAACGCCGGTGATGTGAGCAGTGGCACCAAGGCCCTGACACCTTCATGCTAGTGCAAGCTTTAATTTTCCGACTTCAGGCACTGATGAGCACTTGTCGTGATCTTCCGGGAGTGTTCAGCTATCTGTCAGTACCTACGAGGCTGGTGAAGGCAAACGAGATTATGTTAGTTTGGCAGGATGCTTGCGAAGCCGAACGAATGTCCCCAGTCAGGATTTGTCAGAGGTAGACTCTGATTCTTTCACTTGTCATGGTTAGGACCTGTCTTCCGTTTCAAGGGAGAATATCAACATTATTACGCGAATAATTGTGAAGACTACGTAAGATGGAATCAGGGATATATATACACAAAACAAATCTGGGTCCCAAGCCTTGGGATTCATCCATTCCATACCGTTCATTTCCTGTCTCTCATAGCCTTTTCTTCTCTCTCGAGCTGAAAACCCGCCCCAAAATGAAGCCAGGTATCTAGTCACCACCAACAAGACCAAGTCCCAGCCCTGTACAGAGCGCAGCAAAAGCCCACACAGCAGCATAAGCCGCCGCACCAGCAGGCTCGATCCCGTAGATGGTCATCGTGCACGCCAAGTAAGTGTTGACTGCGGTCACCAAAACCGCCACGGCCGTCCTCAAAATAACCACTTTCGACTTGGCAGTGAATCCCCAAACATTTGCGTAGACTGTCTCCCCAAGCGTCGCGCTAGCGGGATCAAAGTCCTTCAGCTTCTCATCCTCAGGTGCTGGACCCGTGGCCGCGAATGGTGCGAAGATGAAAATCGTGGCAGCGAGACCGAAAGCCAGCGTCACGGGGACAGTAGAGAAGTAGGAGGCTTTGTAGGCGGGATCGAGCGTTGGCAGGCCGTTGAAATGGACGGCAAGAATGGTAGGGAGAATTTTCGTGAGGGAGAGGACAAGAGTCACGGCGTAGATGGCGGAGGAGAGGGCGGTGGTGTAGAGGAGAACGGATGGGTCAAAGAGATCCGTAGAGAAGACGAAGCGGTGGCTATGTGAGATGGGTCGAAGCAGGTAGAACGGCAGGGCGGCGGAGATGACATCGATAACCAGGGCTGAGACCGCAGTGATCGGACTGAGGCCGTAAAAGGCGGTTTGAAGGTAGAGCTGCGAGTCGTTAGATGTATTCTTGCACAAGGTTAGTGCCGTGCCACGTACCGTTGGACCATGCGACAACAAGTCCATAGTCGCAACATCCAGGCTGTCCAGCTGCCCAAACCATCCAATCGCCAATTCAATCCTATCCACAGTCAGTATCTCAATCCAACGTTCCCGACGAATCGTGTAACATACAGCCTCCATCCCGCCAAAACGCCAACCTCGCCCCATGTATCCTGACTCTTGCTGACCGCCGCCAGTTCCCCCTTCGTTACCTCTCCCAGAAGGCTGTATCCCAAGCTTGCGACCGCAAAGCTCAATGTCGCTGCGAGAGGGAAGCGAAGGACGGGCGGGAGCGCTGAACGACGACGGTCTTGCGCGGCGAGGACTGCTGGAGCAGCATCGGCTGCTACGTCGAGCGCGGCGTGTGTCTTCTCAACGAGGGCTGTTTCAGCCTTTGCGACTGCTTTCTTAGCTGAAGACGGCATGGCTGCAGATAGTAGGTCGCGTTTTTTTTTTTCCCTTGCGCTCGGACTTGTGCGTCTTTCGTTCGTGAAGGTGAAGGGAGAGCTTCGTAGCTCAGAGCGCGCTACTGTATGTGTAAAGAAACGAAGATAATGGAGAGTCGAAGCACGAAACAAAACCCGAAGAAAATTAAAAGAGAGTGACACCTTTGTTGATCAGATCCAAAGGGAGACGGTTTCAGTTGATTGCGCGCGCACGGCAGAGGAAGAATGAGGAGGCCGAGAGAGGGACAGATAATGGACGTCGATCGTTTCTGCGCATCAGTGGGGAAACCCGTCATAATGGTGACGTCGCGGGTCGCTGGGGAAACAGACCTCATCCTCCCCCCTGGCACGGCCGCCATCACTCAGCTCTCACGCGGCTCCTCCAGGCGGCGATGACTCGAGCCCACTGTCACCCGCTAAGGCTGCCCCAGTTGAACTGAAGAAATCTCCCATTCCAAACCTTCCCTTCTCGCCCTCTTTACTCCTCATTCACTGGTCATCCGTATTGACTGACCATCCAGTATTTGGGACCATTCAATTGCGGTTCTGTTGTTTGCTGGAACTGTGATGCCAGCTCCATCGCATGGTTCGGTTCGCCTTTGCCTGTGCAGTATCATTCTGGAACAAAGCGACCAGGCAGAGCGACAATGTCAGCGTCAGCACCCAGCACCAGTATCAGCATTACACACTTTGGGGATGAAGGTAGACCTGCAGCCACCTGGAGCCCTAGTTCACGCTGTGTCATGCTCTTTGCAGCGCCAATGCAGTTCTCACGACTCGCAGAGGCTGCTCTACGTCTCAAGCTCCTCCACGTCTCAAGCTCCTCCAGTCCCATCAAGCGATGGCAGCATACAAGGCAAGCGCCTGCGGCTCTCCCCTTATCACCCTTCTTCACCCGACGCACGAGTCATGACATCTTCACGCGTCAAGTGGCACGTTCATTAATCAGTCATTGTTTGTTTGGTATTTATGCAGGTGAGCTCAACGGCCGGTGCTGAGCCCTCACTTTAACCTCGTGGGGATGCAATCACGTTCGCCTTCCAACCAACAATCCCAAGCCATTTATCAATGACCTCGAGATCTGTCAAGTCAACGCGCAACGGGCCCCCCACTCTTCGGTGCTGAGGGTTCAGGGCGGAGCAGGACCACCTGCTGTGGTCAAGTATAGTATATCCTCATACAAAAGAGACGACGCGCGCGCTGGTCTCTTTCTTGGCCGGTCCCATGCCATCCAAGCCCGGCCTCCCATTCTACCGTGCTGTCTGCCTCGTTTCCAATAGGTTCAGCTTACTCTTCCATCCGACCGAACACACCATCGTCGTCATCGTCGCTGCGCGCACGCGAGTGCATGTCGAAGTCATCATCACCAGAGTCTGCGCTCTCGTCCATCTTCATGTCCGTTGAGCTGCCGCGCCGCATCTCACCACGAGTGAAACTCTCGGGTTGCCGGTGTGGGAAGCTGTTGATGAAACCAGTGTTGGTCAATGGCGTCGCTTGGTCCAGATATTGCGCAGGCAGCGGTGGCACTGGAGGTGCGTCCGCAGGCAACGTTACAGTGCCCCGCGAGCCGTTATTACTGCCGAAGCTGCAGCTCAGAAGCTCTACCGCTGCCGCAAGATCACGATCTTCTTGGCCAGTAGCGTTGTTACCGGAAGACACAGGCCTATCGTTGCTCGGTGTTCGGAGGTGGCTGATGCCGGAAGCGTTGGGCACGCTCCCAGGGTTGATGGATGGTGCTGACTGGTAGCTCCGAGCAAATCCACTGCCACTGCTCAGCCTCTTGTTGCGGTAAGGCATGCCGCCGAAGTTGAAGGACTCGCTCGTCGGGGGCGGGGTCGTGTCGGCTGAGCTATGACGTTCGCCTTGGTCTGAGTATCCCGATGCAGCAGGAGACAGTGATTCGGATTCGCTGGGAATGTCCTTCGTCGAGTCCGGGGGCGTAGTCACTCCCTCGTTGGGGTTCATGCCAACCAAAACCGATGCGGCCTCCAGCAGTTGCACTTGTTGGTGCTTGCTAATCAGAAGCTTCGAAGTCAAAGACCACTCGGGCGTGTGCTCCCAGCTAACGTTCCGTTAGCAAAACATGTCATCCTTCAAACAGCGATTCGCATATTTCCGCTGCCCGTCCACTGACAACTTGCGACGGGATCATGGGCGCGTCGACCCGGACTGCTCGGGGAACAAGGGGCACTAACCGGTGTTTGATCAGGCAGCTGCTGTGCTTGTAGCCCTTACCGCATGTCTCGCACCGAACTTCCACGCGATTGCTCTTCCTGCCCTCCTTGATGAGTGGCTGGCCATCGCTGGCCCGCCTCATACGGGCTTTCTGAGCCTTGCTATCGCCCTCGTCGGCCGAGAAATCTTGCGAGTCATCGTCGATGGCACTCCCCTGGAGGCCGCGCTTGGTGTCCCCGAAATGTTTCCCCAGAGACATGGTCGCTGGTGGTGATGGTAGGCTGCCGACGGCAGAGACCCTCGCCATGGCGCTCTTGGACATGGTGTGTCGGCGGGAGCTGTTCGCGATGGGCAAGGCGGGGGTGGCATCACCATCCCGAAGCGCGGCCGCTAGGGCGGTAACATTGGCTCCGACATTAGTGACTGACTTGCGGCGAGTGACACGATGAGTGTTATTCAAAGAGGTCGAGAGCAAAGAGGAGGAACTGTTGCGGGAGTGGGATTGGCGGCCGGGGAGACCGGAGGCGGAGGAGTGGGAGAGGGAGGAGCGATGCTGCGTCAATGGCCTCGAGGTTTGCTGCATCTCCTGGAAAGAGAATTAGCATGAGGACGGAAAAAGACTCGGAGAACGCATTGCAACGCAGGAACTCAGGGCATCGCGAGTTGTACCTTTGACGAGGCCATGGTTGGTGCCGAGGAGTGGGTGACTGGTAGTGTAAGACGACAGACGCCGATCCCGGGGCAGATAGCAAAGGAGCGAATGCGTGTATGTGGTGGTGGATGTACAGCCGATGGAGGGAGTGTAGTTGGAATGGATTATGGACGATGAGGAAAACAAGAAGATGAAGAACAGGAGAGGAAGAAAGTTGGCAATGCAAAGGAGGAGTTGAGGGAGGAGGAGGCAAGAGGAGTGAGTGGCAGGTGCGTCGCGAGGCCAAGCGAGGAACGAGAAATAATTATTTGGGGAGGTGCGACGTGGAACCTGGGCCTGCTACACCTGCCTGGACTCACGGACAGGACACAGCCAAACACAATTCTGGGCTGGACAGGCGCTGAAAGGGCGGCCGTGGGAGCCTAGAGACACGCCCACAGTGGATGGGCTTAGGCTGGTTTAGGTGGGCGAGGAGGGAGGGGGAGATGGAGGGAAGGAGGGAGGAGGGGGTGCCGGTGGTCATGCGGGGGCGGGCTTAACATCCAACAGTAGCCAGAGCACGGGACACACACAGACACGCACATGCACACGCACACCCAGCAGGATAAGGTAAGGTCGGCCAAAGGTACATTCATCTGGATGTGAACGTGAGCTCGAGGAAGACGATTGAGTGTTGCGCTGACAAGGTGACAGAGGCGGCAGAGTTGCGTTGTCACCATGGTCAATCCATTGAAGGTGATGATGCTACCTGTATGTTGCTTGGTACCTGTAGTGGGCTGTGATGGTCTGCCGAGCCGTTGGCAGGCTGTCTGGCCGTCGCGTACAAGATAAAGTACCTGCACCCACTGTGTCGCTAACCTTCTGTTGCAGTACCTTGCCGCAACACCCCTCACTCGCCATCTCTATCGCCAACATGCACCTGGCTCCAAATCGTCTCATGAGACGCGTTTGTTGGCCACAGCTGGAACCGGCGTTGGCCAGTGCAGAGCACACAGTGAGTTGAGGACACGAGCCAAAGCAGACCGGTACTGCAACAGCCAATCACGGGGGCGTGCAAACGAAAACCAGAGGCGTGACCAACTCTGGTTTGAGAGGGCCGCGACAAAGACACTGAGAGCGCGTGTACCCAGCCCAGGTTTCCAGCGGCTTCCACTGCTTGAATGGTCCGAGCTGGGGGAGGCAGAGAGGGGCTCTATTGGTCGGCTGACCCCAGTCGATCATCAGGTCGACTCTCACTGCAATGGTGGGAGGGGGTGAGATGGAACAGGGGCGTGGATGGATGTCGAGTTGAGTTGAGGACACACATTTGTTCCAGGAAGAGCGTGCGCTTCCTTCAGTCGTGTCTCTTCAGACCACAGGGAACAACTTTACCGCTGAGACTAAACAGCAGGCAAGCAAGCAACGAAGCTTGAAACGGAAACTCGGATGCTTGCTTCGCTGTACAGCAAGGAACCAGGGGAATATGCGTTGTACCTGACAGCTCACCATCATCAATCAAGCCAGCCCCCAGCACCAGCGCATTACGTGTTCCGGCCTTCCTGGAGGGTTCCGACACCTCCGCCTGCGCCCCTTCCTGAACTTCTCTCAGGCCTAAACTCACTGTACGGTAACGAGCACCAGAGACGATTCCCTGACCAAAGTACTACGTACGGGGTACAGAGTACATATGTACGGAGTACGGAATACCCAAATCAGCCATCAGAACACACGTCAATTACCGCCTGAGGCTCCACGCCCGGGACACTCTGCCCTGGGGAGGCAAATAATCGGCCACTGCGCCATTGAACGAGGCCTCCCAAGAATCCTTTGAATTCACCCTTACTAAGTCGCTCTCCGATCGTGTCCGTCTGAATGATCACGATTGGAATGTAGACTAAGGTGCCATTGTACACGTGTATTGTGAAAAGAGCAGGTAAGCTGGTGAAATGCATCGCCTGCCAGGGAGGGGGTGTTGGTATTAGATATCCTCGCTCACACTCACTCTATTTCCTCTCCCTTGTCAAAACGGTAGCAATAAATAGAAGCTCAGTGTCCACAGTAAGTTGAGAGGGTGAACAAGGGGAGCGATATGCACAAAATTGCCCGGCTGAATCAACATCAGCAAGCTGCCCGATGGGGCAATTGTGAAGGCCAGACTGTGCTGTCCCTCTGTTCCCTGCAATTCTGGCCTGTCTGCATTGCATTGCCCGCTGGTTTGGTGATAGTTGTCTGATACAAGCTATAGCTTGAAGCCAGGGCGATATCGCATGGCTCATTTCTGACACCTAACACGTCCCAACTAATAGCACTTTAATTGATTCATCAGACCAGCTTGTCTGAGGCCAAGTTGTCTCCACCGGCAAGAGGTGAAAGAGACCCGGTCTATTCCTCGCCCTTGACTCACCGAATGCCTGTCGTCTGCGCAGCCCCCGTGGGCACCCAGCGGAGCCCACCGGTGCCCCAGCCCTAAACACCGCCTAACAAACATGGCCATCACAAACAGCATCATCATTACGTGCTTGTGCCTGTTTGCGCCGGGGGCAATTCCTTGTTTTCGGTCTTGTTTGTTCTTCTCGGTCGCTTCACACCGATGAAGACCACCCGGCCCAGTTATGAGACCGTTTGCAAGTTCAGACTATGACGTCTTTGCAGTTTCCTCACTTGGTAACACGATAGTCTCTCGGAACTATTCGATGTTAGATCATGGCCATTTCGACCTCTTGTGTCAAGTACCCAGGCATGATCTCTCGAGACCATACACCGGCACTCGCACCACAACCTTGTCGCGCTGATCTGGTCTAGGTACCGACCGGGGCCTCAACAGTGCTAAACTCGATCCCCAGCGGAAACAGACGCGGGGGAGATTGTGAGATACAGAGCCCACTGTGGACGACACCAACTTGGGCCTTCACCGCGGTGCTAGCACCAGCCCGGCGTCGGTGTAGCCCGCTTTCACCAGAGATAAGGACGGTGAGGATTATTATCTCTCAGATTGTGAAATGAGATAATTATCGCATTTGGCACGCCATACAAAGTGTCGGCATGCATGCTCCGATAGTCGGAGCCAGAGAGATAGGAGCTGTTCTCTATCGCACGCAATTGCCAATGCTACTGACATAAACTCAATATCAACCCGAGGCTTGACCAGCTGAACCCTACCGCTCGTCCGACAGTCAATACCGGTGCTTCCAGAAGACGGAGCGGATTCCCTTCGCATAAGGCAATACCGAGACAAGCCGTTCGGTAACGCAAGGGATAGAGTGCATTCAACACAAAAAAAAAGGTTCCTGTGAATAGGGCAAGATGCGAGATGGAGGGTACCGGCACAATGCGACGAAGCAATTGGCTTCGGTGCTCCTAACGCCTTCGAACCAGGCACTGGCACGCATTCACCCACTATCCATCCACACCGAAGCCCCAAAGCCTCCTTTGAGTGGTTCAACGGGAGGGAGGGCTGAGGTTTGGCAGAAGCAGGTACCAGCAGGCACCAGGTCACAGACCCTACCGCCTGCTGAAAAAGGTTATGGTTCAATTGAGGGAGACACCATTGTGTCTAAATAATTTCGGTGTCCTCAGCGTAGTATCTCAGAGCAGGCGTAGTGAGATGCTCTACCGAGTGTATTCCTGTCTCTGCTCACCCTGTCCGGCTTCATCAACGACCGAGACATGCTCATTCATGTGCTGGCATGATTCCGACATCTTCATAACTTTTTTTCTCTGAAATTGTGCACAATAGTTTAGGTCATCCAACCAACAGCAGGTGTGCAGATAACGGTCCCCCATCTAGGCTTAGTGCCACTGTCTTCATCTAACAGCACCCCATGGCCGTTAGCGTATCGCCTCCAGGCTCGTGACTGGTCAGGTGCGCTCCAACGAGCTCCTCATCTCCTGCACCTGATCAATCACGAAGCCCATCATCCAGCTTCCATACGATCGCCGTCTTCCCGATGGATCTCTCAGCCGCCAGTTTGTCAATACACTGGCTAACGTTTGATCTACCAATCTTACAGGTCATCAGATATACTGTCCTTCATCCACCAATCCTCCATAGACCCAATTCGAATTTCCAGTGTGTCGATCACTCAACTTTTTTTTTCTTGGTTGTCTCGACCAGCACTCGGAATGCTGGCTAACCCCTCCCCTCACTCTAGTCTTTGGGGTCTGGAAACTCGAGAGGCGTCAAAGGTGGTCCACAAAAGCTGGGGTCTAGTTCGGCCAAGGAAGAGCTGGATCTTAGGACGAGATGGAGATACAGTATCAAAGACAGCCAACGAACCGAATTCTGGCTCTGGCACGGCTACTTCGCAAGCTACGCCGTTCCCCAGTCTGCCCCAGTTGGGAGCAACGTTAGTAAGAATTCGAGGCGCAGTAGTATCAGCACCACCTATGCAAAGGGCATTATCCCCGTCCACCAACGGTGGGTTATTACGGTTATCCAAAGCACTGAGTGGCTCACCTGAGAACTACTGCACATTTCCCCTACTAATTCCGTTATCCGGCTACAGATCTGGATCCAGAACTTCCCCTCAGAGATGCCTTCGCTTCACCATCGCATCCATCTCCCCGCACGCTAGCAGCGAGACCAGGGACCAGGGGTTAGTGATAAGTCGAATTCTGGGGCAGCTCAGAGGAGCCCTCAAGGTAGGCAATTATCAACTAACAGCTCCATAGTCCATTATCCCCGGCCACATGACCGGCCACTGCAAGTAGTTTCCGTTGTGGTTCTGAGGGGTTCGGGGTCTCTCGGTCATCGAGTGCGTTGCAACTCTCGCGCCTCGGTGCTGCCCCATCACCGCCGCCAAGCTGAAGGGGGGCGTGCAGCAGCTCCTCAATGGAGAGCGGGGGAGGGGACGCTTGCTGCGATATTGCCAGCCACTGGACCTGATGTCTGAAGATAGGTAATGGATTCAGGCCCCTCTCCAGAGTGGCAAAGAGACGGCAATGAGCGATAAGCAATACGAGAGAATAAGAAATCGCCTCCTCGATCAGCCGATTGTTGATTCCAAGTCGCCGGGTTCCAGACGGCTCGTCCCTTTTTCGCGCGGTGCCTGACGAGTCTCAACGGCTGATCCGCGTCCATCCGATAGCTATCTAGGTCGATCACTCGCTGGCAGCCTGGGAACCTACCGAGCCCGCTGCGTGGTTCCTGGCGTGCTGGCCGGGGTACCATGCCTGGGCATGCGGATACCCATTCACTCCTCGTACCATACACGGGCCTCAGAACCCACCATGTGTGTACCAGGTCCTCGAGCACCGGCCAGGGGAGTTGTGCAAATCGCTACTCTTCCTGGACAGATTGCAGTGGTCGGGAACATGGTCTAGCGTCGGCTCTTATCAATTCGGCCCTCTTTCAACGCTCGTTTGGACAGGGTTGACGGTCTTGACAAGCGGATTGCTGTAAGGCACAGCGACTGAGCGGGCCCAACGGGAACGCAAGTACTCGCCGTGGAAGTGAAGTCAGGGCCATAAGAAAAAAAAGTTCCAAGAAGAAGTATCATGTCTTACTCGGCTAGGGGCAGAGCCCTTCGATGACTTGCATATCGCGGACTCCGAAATGCTGCAGAAGACAATTGAAACTAGCGCTTGATCAGGCCTCCGTTTCTATACCCCTCAGATCAAAATCATTGTGCCAGTTCCAGCGAACCACCATCCTTCACGGCGCTTATGGTCCCGGAAGCCCATCCAGCGAGCGCTCTATACCGCGGGAAGGGAGGACGCGCCGCAAAGCTTAGTTGTTTTGTCTTATTTTTGTTGGGCAGAGGCCCGAGAGGCGTGTGTGGTTTATTGCCTGTCTATGCGCTCCTTTGACGCTAGACCCATTTGTGACTTCCGTCGCCCACTGCCTCCGTTTTCCTAAGATCGGGATTTAGGACGCTCATCTCGATCTTAGGCTGTGCTGTGTTCGGGGTACTTGTCGCGGTAGTTTCTCGCACAAAAAAAAATGTTTGGCCGTTGCTTGCCGTAAGGAATGGAGGCTGGCGTTTGGGGCCCGGGCGTAGCCGCACAGGCGGGAGCTCTGCATCGGACCCGAAGGTGTGTGTTCGAATGTGCGTCTGTCTCAGTCTGGCTGTGCTTGTGGCCGAGGCCACCGTTTGGCAAGGTGAGAGAGAGAGTTCCGTCTAGACTGCGCTTGTCACAGCCTACCCGGAAGTCACAACAAGCTCACTTCAAATCCATGCGATTCTGACCAACTCGAGAAGGCAGGACAGCCCATGAATAGATTTTCGGGCTTGATACATTGACCCCCTTGCTATGTTTGGCCTGAATAAGCATGATGAAAGTAGAGGAAGGTGTTTTGCTGCCCGTCCTGGTGATGATCTGCGATGTCCATGCCCCCAATACTGACCATGATGTACATCAATACCTAAAAGCTAATGACCTACTCCTTTCTGCGGGCCAACCCGCTCATGCCATCTCAGAATGTACATTGCTCGGATCTACCCGCCCTTGCGGATCTTACGTCTGTTGCAATCACGACCAGGGCACCTTGCTGTTGCGTCGACGATCACTGACGCAGATCAGAGCTACAGGGTAGGATGAACGCTCGCGACAGCCTGACGGTGTGTCAAACGGATTGATAACCGCAAGCGATCCAGCTCCACATCAGCCAAACACCAGGCTTGGGGGTTTGGTCGACAGCCTTACAATCTCTCGTATTTAAACTTCTGATAGGCTCGTGGTTATCAGTGTTTGTACATTTTCGTTTGCCTCATCGGTTTGGATATCAGCTTCTACCTCCCACTTCGGGGTCTGTGATATAATTTGGATAGGGCATAAAGCTGGTTCTTGATCACCGAGATCCAGACTGACAACCTTCTCTTAAAACAGCACGTGGAACACTACACTATCTGGCTCTTGCCACGAGAACTCATCCTTAGACCGACACCGTTGAACTATTTTGTCTGAACTCACTCACTCTTCTCACCGCAAATTGAAGATACACACATATCACAGACATCTTCGCTTATCACCCTTACAAGCACCATGTCTCAGACCCAAGACGTCTTTCGCAAGATCGGCCGAGGCGGCGCAGGCAACTTCTACTCCAAGCCCGCCGTACCTGACAATACCAATAAGGTGAACTCCTGGTTTTCCTTTCTCAGACTGAAGAAATCCTCTGACAGCCCTGCGTTTAAGGACCTTGAGGCCCAACACCCCGACCCCTCAACTCAACCCTTGCCTTCCTCCAACACCCCTCTTCCGGGCCAATACGCCCGCGCAGGTCGTGGAGGAGCGGGTAACTACGTTGATCCTTCGACCGCCTGGGAGCAGCAGGCTGCCGAGGAGAAGATCACCGCGAAGGCGAGTGCTAATGCAGCTGCCGGCAAGGCTGTGAACCGGATGGCGCTTGGTGGCAGGGGTGGAGCTGGTAACTATAGCCAGAAGACGGAGGAAGTGCCCAACTGGAAAGCGGAGACCAAGAAGAGCTCTGAGATTGAGCAGACTGTCACGGAGGCGGTGAATGGCTTGAAGATGCCCCCGAGAGCCGTGCTTGCGGGTGATCGGAAGTGAGGGTGGATGGAATACGGGCCGGTGTTGATGGAATTGCACTTGCATGATGATATGACTGAGACTCGGTGACGAGTCATGAAGACTTCGGAGTATCTTGAAGGGTTCAAGCGAGTATGACTCCATAGGGGCTACCGCCTCAAGTTCGGGTTAAGCATCTCTTTTGTTGGTTGGCGTTTGACCTCTTTCGATTGGATAGATACGGGAATCATTCATTTTCACTAACACCGGATTCGATGACACGATGGTGACAATGGCCAACAAGAGTGACAGTCATTCGAAAGCGTATGGCAAGTGTTTTTGCTCATCGTCGCCCAAAGCAGTGGCGAGCACAGCAAGGGATCGCTACCTGTTGGCTCGGGTGTTGTATCTTGCATAAGGTCGAGATCGACAGGGTAAGGGGGCAAGGGCTTGTGACTCGGCAGATATGATTCAATTCGTGAGAGCGCGTGTGACGCTTCGTCTTTTGGTTTCTAAATCCCGAAACGCCCGTGGTATGCCTTGACAGTAAATGATTCCAACTCCAGAACTCCAGGGCCGAGCCGACTTTCCTAAGCAGCGAAAGCGAAAGGAATGAAGATATCGTCGCTTCAGTCGGCATCCATGTCCATCTCATCGACATCAACATCATCGTCCTCATCGTCCTCCTCCTCAACACCATCCAGACCCTCATCATCATCCTCGTCATCATCCACTTCCAATGCGATTGCCACCCGTTTCTTCTCCTTGCCGAATGCCTTGGTCTTCTCCCTCTCAGCCTCCATACCCTCAATCTCCTCCTCGGTAAGACCCTCCTCACGCAGCTTCTTCTTCTCACTACCACGCAGCCTGGGCAGGAGGTGCTCGTTCTCAGCAACCAGGCGGCGAGCAGCAGCCAGCTCACGCTCCCTCTTGCCAGCCATACGCTTTTTGTAGAAGACACGCTCGCGACGTGCGCGGATCTCGGACACACGCTCCATGGCGTGCAGGGTCTTCTGCATGAGGTCCCGGTCGTAGCGAACGGGGACGTTGCGGCGAGCGGCGAATTGGAGGGTAGAGTCGACGGTCATTTCCTTGCCGGCGGCCTTGCGGAAGGCCTTTGTCCACTTCAGCTTGCGTGGGTTACGCTTCATCTTGAACTGTACAGATAGTCATTAGCAAGCATGAATGGGAAACAAGTAGAGGCGCTCTGAAAACTCACGTTCTTGTGGCATTTGCTCCTGCAGAAACGGAAGACTTTGGCATCGTTCCTGACGAAGGTGATACCCTTGGACGGGTATGCCGGCCTCGAGCAGAAGTAACAGGTCTCAATGCGCACCATCTTTGCGACGAGTTCCTAGATCCTATGTCCTGGACTTGAGGAGAAGTTCGTTGATAGATTGTGAGATGAGCTGCGAATATCAGGCAAAAGTGTCGCAGCCAGAGATCTGTATGTACAACACAATCGACACTGTGTCCTGGAGCCGTCAAATCAGGCTTGCCGAAGAGTTTCGAAATATGGTGTTCTGGTGTAATCGCAACCAGAGCTCGCCCCGCGGAATCTCGAACTTTTTTTCTTTGCAACCTGCCTCTGGTTTTTTTTGGGCGCGGGAGAGCTAAGAGTGTGGGGCAAGGGACAGGTTATCGATAGTACCTGGACTCGGATCAACCATTCTCCGTCTGCTCATCCCGAGCCCCGGACCAAGCCGAGATCGCGACAAAACTTGAACACCAAGGCAAGATTATTGAACGACAGCCCAACCCCCGGAAAACCAACGTTGAAATCCACGCAGAATGGCTTCCGTTTTTGCTATCGGTGCGGGCGCTGCCGTCGCCGCATTTCTCGTATGCACTTCCCAAAACTCTCTCATCGTGGAATGGCGGACTGACAGATACTCAACAGGGCCGAGCTGGTCTCGTCGCATGGCGACGCTCCCGCGGCGGCGTCGGTGCCATGGGCAAGGCCTTCTACAAGGGTGGCTTCGAGCCTAAGATGACCAAGAAGGAGGCGTCTCTGATCCTCTCGCTCAAGTACGTTCTGATGAAACGCAGAAGGGTATCGCGAATACTGACAAGCGACGTAGTGAGCGCGCGATTACGAAGGACAAGGTCCGCAAGGCCCACCGTACCATCATGCTTCTCAACCACCCCGACAGAGGCGGTAGCCCGTATCTCGCGACCAAAGTCAACGAAGCGAAGGAGTTGTTAGACAAAGCATGAGAATTTTGACCCTTGTCTAGAAGCAGGGTGGCGGCATTGTACGACGCAGGAAGATCGAGACCTGGGAAAGGGGGAGCGATGAGAACCCCGTGTATCTTTGTACAACAACATAACAGACACAGCGATGGCGTTTTCTTGATTTGAGGAAGGTTTACCATTTATCGGGGACCAGGGCAAGGAGACTTGAGTTCGAATCTAGCTGAAGCATACGGCAGAGCTGTCTAGGCTAGGGAAGGGTTCTTGCTCTTCAGCAATGCATAATCGAATCAACAAGCCCTAGGGGTCAATTTCTCTTCTCCCAGTACAACTACGCACCCCCCTATTTTCGTATGCCCATGCCTTGCTCAAGCAATGAAGAGGGCTGGTACAAACTTCTCATCCTTGGCCAGCAGCTCCTCTTCTCTCTTCTGTTCGACTGCCACTCCGAGCACAGCGCGCATGGTGTATACGGCATCGTTTCCTGCATTATGAAGCCATTGGTACTGCATGCAGAGCTCGGAAAGCACCGCCTCAAGACCGCGACCATCCTTCAGTTGCCGCCACGACTTGTGCAGCACTTGGCTGTCGATTTGCCGGATGAAGCGCATGTCCTGTGTGTGGATATCAAGCTCTGCGAGGTACTTGATGTCCTGGTGCACATCGTGGCCGACGAGGACAAGATCACGGTCGCCGGGATACCATGGTTTGAGAATCTCCATGATTGCTTCTGCCACTTCCGCCTTCGGAGGAAACGTGCTTTGCCTACAAAGTAGCGCCTGTCAGTCGTCAAATAAAGGACCGCTTGCTGCTTTTTACTTACCCGAAGCCGAACTTGTTAGGACATCCTTGGACAAATTGGTAGTTCCTGAGCCCAGAGTACTCCTTCACGCGGAGATGGAATGCTTTAATGAGCGGCCACCAATCCCTGCCAGCTGGCCCCGGCGATACCCCTTTAAGATCTCTTGTGTCAACAATTGCGATGCCAATCTCGGAGACCGGAAATGGCTTTCTCTCCAATGCCTCAACGTCAATGCAGATGAAAACTACATCCAACGGCACCAGTGACGCCTTCAACCCCAGCATCCTTTGCGCATCAAGCAGCATCCCGGCATCTTCCTTCTCGCGCCGTTTATCTTTCTTGACCTTATCAGGATGGCGAGAGCTGAAAGCTTGCAGAAACTTCTGAATCTCCTTCTGGCGCGGTGGCTCCATGGCCTCGTACGCTTCAAGATCATCATCGTCAAGCTCCGGAAACTTGTCGACCTTGAATGTACGTTGATCACTGCTTCGCGTGAGGTATCGAGGCTTTGGCATGCCAGGTCCGCGAAAGATGATAGAGAACTTGGACTCCATACCTCGAGGAATGACGAGAGCGGTCTTGAGACACTTGTTGATGTGCTCCAGGAAGCCCACGAACTGTGCTGTCGGCACCAGCAAGAACGGCTCATTGTCTGGTCTCTCTGGGCTGTGAAGATAGAAGCTGAGAGAAAGTTAACGACCGCGAACCAGGGCATTCAGTAGAATCCGGCTCACAAATCCCAATCTCTGCCTTCATAGATCGAGTCGAAGTATACTCGGGCCTGGAGAACATCAGCTTGGGTTCACGCCTTCGAGAAGTTTCACTTAGTCGACTTACGCGCGGCCTGTTTGTTTTGCCAATAAAGCGACCTGGATAGGTGATGACTGTGTTCCAAGGGCAAAATGCCACGTCCTCCTTCAAAGGCTTTCCTATCTGAAATCTGCCATTCTTGAAGAAGCTCATGGCTGCTTGCATTTCTCGCGCGGAAGTACCTTGGGCAGGCGTGCGATTAGGCGTGGCGCCTTTGGGTGGTTCTGGCACTGTGCCTTGAGTTGACGAAATAAATTCTGACGAGCCATGAGAAGAGGTCTGGCTGTTCTGGCGGCCTTGAGAAGTGTTTGTAGGCCGTGGTTTGCCTTTCGGGCGTTTTGGCGGTTTCGTGAGCATGGTCACTCTCTCATCCAGGATCTCCTGCAGCTGTTTGAGCCGACGCTCAAAGTCCTCCTGCTCAGCCATGTTCAAGCCGATGGTTTGCTAAAAGTATAAAGAGACTCGAATGTTCAATTTCAGGAGAAATGCGTTTAATGCGCTGTGCAGAGGCGCAAGAAGATGCAATGAAAGGGTTGTGGTAGCAGCTGAAGTGATGATAAGTCGTGGTGGAGAGCTGACCGGTGATTCGAGGGAAGACGCAGGTGGCCGCAGTTGGCAGTGACCAACAGTTGATAAGGCAAGACCATGTGATTCTTTGTCGCGATCGGGCACACATCTCGTTCAAGCTGCTCGTAGTGCTCTTTTCTTTCACCACGGGAGACAATCTGCTCCGTTATTGGTGGACGTATTTTCATCAACATGAAGGTATCATTGCGCTGCACTATTCTAGTCTACATGTGATGTCCCCGCTTCATCTCGCATCGCACCACTGCCTCAGATCTAATCACACGAAAGTGTTCCCATACCTTTCATCTTACATCCAGTGTGGCCCAAACTATCGTGACTTGTAGAACTGTATTCAGGTATCATTAGCGATCAGTCGTGCAACATTGATATGAAGGCACTGATCAGTGGAGGTACTGGACAGGAACTTACCTCGTCTGCGGCCTCTGGTAAGACATCTGACACCTCTGACTGCCTCGTGTCAATCAAGCCCATTTTTGCACCTCGAATTTGGAACCAGAAGTCCCTCCTATCACCGCCATAAGCACCCGACAGCATGTTCTTCTTGACGTCCTTGATGAATGTGTTGTACAGTCCAGGCTCCTCAAGATTAATGAGCTCCTCGCGAAGGACTCCAAGACATTCCATGGCTTGGTCGTACTTGCTGTCACCGAAGCTATCCGTTATCAGAGTTCGGATGATGCCGCCCATTTGCTTGGCGGCATCTTCGATCTCGCTGACCTGCTCAGATGTGCCTAATATACGTTTGAAGTCAGGCACGGGGTTATCTTCAGAGATCTTTGTGCCTCGTGGCTCGTCGCCAAGCAGGGCATCCACGTCGAGACCAGAGATCGGCTTGACAGCCTCCCTTCTGTATTTGCCCTTTGCCTTCGGCGGGACTAAGAAGCGTCAGTGATGGCATGTGTAAGTATATGGCTGCCGAGTCTCACCTTTCTTGACCTCAGCTGCTAGGATGAGTGAATCTATCCTGCCTTGCACCTTGCCGATCAGATCCTCTGGGGGCGCCGCAAATCGCGTGAGTAGTGGGGGGATAGACGGTACAGGACCATCTGGATGAATCGCTCTGGCTTTGACTGCGTGGTTGATACGATGAATGGCCGGGTTGAAGGCGTCGTCGATTGGCGCATACTCAGCTGGTTCGCTGTGGAGGTTCAGCACAAGGGCTTTTCGTTGGCAAGGCGAATACTTACCCATCATCATCAATGCCATATCCCGAAAGATCCATGGCATCAACATAATCACCCATAGCCTCATTCAACTCATCCGTTGGCAGGAAACGATGTTTCTTCATGGTCTGGCCACTGACAGTAATGACTCGGTCCAGCGGTGGGAACTGGTAGCTGCGGACGTCTTCTGCAAATGGCAGCGGGATGTCGTACAGACACTCAATCTCAGGATCGATCTGTGGTGCTAGCAGAACAAGCAGAGGATCTTTGCCGTCTTTCGTGACGATTCGGGCAACTGCATACGACTCAAGCTCCATGAGCGCCCAAATAAGCGACGACAGCGCAATCTCTGACTTAAGGTCGCTCTTCCGAGCAACCGTCACGCCTGTCTCACCCATGTTCAGGAACGGCTCGTACTATCATCCGGTCAATAAGTGCAGCTGTCCTACGAATCAATGGTCCACTTACACGATCCCATGGTATGAAGCCGACAATTGAGAAGCTCTTCGTTGTCTCGATCTTGGTGATGTTGTGTTCTGACTCGCTGATGTGTACTGCTGTCCGGCCGTACTCGTAGCCCCTTGCTAATGACTCGAACTCGACATCACGCTTACCACCTGGTGCATCAGGATCGTTCACTTTGTATGAGCGCGCTTGCTTGACCGCGGAAAATTCGACACCCTCCATCTCGTCGCCTTCAAGCGTTTGTGTTGATTGCGTGGCTGCCGTCTCCGATTTGACGACGACTGTACTTGCGGCAAGTGGCCTTGCTTGATGAGTCTTGAAGTACCGCTCCACATTGATATTCAGTGCAGAGGGAAGCTTGTCAGGATTGCCGAGTGTGAGTGGACCGTCGTACGACTTGTAAGGCTTAACGGCCTTAATCCGTGGTGTCTCTAATTCATCAATAGCTTCGGCAATTGACGCGAACACACCACCGTTGCAGTCTTCAACGAGCGATCGTAGGGTCTTTTCGTTCTCAGCCTATGAAAGTTAGGTCAGTCACCTTAGGATGAGCATCCTTCGGTCGCGCACCTTAATGGCTGGCTTGTCCTCCTCTTTGAAACCGTACTCGGGATCATCAAAATCAACACCCCTAATCTGTCAGTAAGGTATACATCAGGGTGATCAAGTGGACATACAAGACAGTAAGTTGAATACTGGAATCGTTCATCTTCTTTGCAATGTCCGAGATGTCATCTGCATCCAGCGCACCCTGGCCATCCGTCACCAGGACGATCTTACGAACCCACTTCAGCTTCTTCGTGAACGTGTCAATCATGTCCACTGCGACCACAATGGCCGAGACAGCATCTCCTGCAACCGTCTGACTTGGCTTGATCGTGTTTTGCAGGCTCCGTAGGGATGACATGCTCATTGGCGCCAGCTCCTGCAGGACTGAGATGTTCTCGTACCCATCGTCATCCTGGAGCTTATTGTCGGTCTCATCTGTTCTCAATCCAACAACTCCGACGCACAAGGTCTTCCGGCTTGCAGCTAAAATATCGGTGATCTTGTCCCATACGTATGTCATGCTCCAGTCAAGGTCGGACTGAGATCGGCCATTGTGACTTTCAGCCATGGATGACCCCAGGTCAATAATGAACACTGTCGCCTCTTTATCCGCCATTGTGAACTCAGGAGCAACTCGCCAGCCCGGCCTGTGACAACAATGAGAAACTTGAAGGATAAACTCGTGAAATTAAGCTGGCGGCGTGAGCATTCACGGCGTGGTTTTGTTGGTCGTCGTGCAAGCAGCTGAGGCACGGCCCACTTCTAGGCAGATGCAGCCGCAGTGGAGCTCCCCAGGCACAACCAACGCGATCTGAGCGCGCGGTCACGTGCAGCTCAAGCTGGAATGACCTCATGCCCCCGGCTTCACCTGGCGTGATCATTCAACCGAAACGGATCATTGATTTTCATCAACCTTTTCTCTGCTGCGCATAAGCTCGGCAACTTCACGTTCCAAGATGGCGGCCTCATTAATCCTGTCTCCAGCTCCCTACCACATCATTTCGTGAGTAATACTCTCAAACAAGACCCATTGAGCTTTCTCTAATCTGGGCAGATATGGCACATTGTTGGGCGCATCCGCCTGGCACGTATGTTTCTTTACCTGAACATCCATGGCATACCGCAGCTGACCTGGATACAGAGCTTTGTCAGTGGCCCCGTAATGTTCAAGACGGTTGACCGACACAACTTCTCGGCCATTCAGAACAACTTGTTCCCTATCTACTTCAGCCTACAATCCGCTCTACCGGTCGTCCTGGCGTTGACCTTCCCCGGAAGCCCCCTTCTCGGTGTGCCGTCCGGTTTGAGTGGCTTGTTCGACGTTTCAAGCCGCTGGGACTCGCTCCTCCCCATTGGCGTCGCCTTCGCTACTGGAGTTCTGAACCTGGGTGTCTTGATGCCTGCGACACTGAAGATCATCAAGGAGCGCAGGGGCCAAGGTACGCCATTGCTATCTGAGCATGTGGGGAATGCTATATACTGACACTCTGCAGTCAAGCGAGATGGTAAAGACTGGTGGGCTGAGGGACCTCAATCCGATGAGATGCAGGTGCTCAACAAGCGCTTCGGCCAGATCCATGGCATTTCTATGCTGGTGAACCTGGGAACGATTATCGCTACTGTGGCCTACGGATTCACTCTTGGCGCCCGTCTTCAGTCTATTGTCGACAGGGCTGCTTAAGCACAGGATCAGGCTGCTGTGTACTACAAGTGTTCGAATTGCGTGAAATCAGTATCTCTATACAGTTGCATAAGTACCAAAATGGTAGCTGGATCCAAGTCCGTCTGGGAAAACGCTAAAAGATGCTCGAATCAAATGCCCTTCGCCGTTGCCAATGCCTACTCATTCCGTCATCTGCTCAGCTCCGCAAACGACTTCATGAGATCTCTCTTCGCCGCCTCCAAGTCCTCTCTGTTCTTTCCGCTTGCTTGGTCGAGCGCTGCACGTCGTTCCTGCTCCTCCTCCCGCTCCTGTTGTTGCTTCAGCTGTCCCCTGAATGACCATCGACCTGGACGGCGATCCATAGCTGTCTCCATGTCAAATTCGTCGGTCGGTTTGGGGAAGGTCTGTCGGAGAGGGTCGATAGATGGACGTTGTGCTGTCGCGGGAGCTCGAGATGTGCTTGGATCGCGGCTGGAAGCAGTGGAGGAAGTAGGAGTGGTGGAGTTCATGATTCTGGCGACGTAGGTGGCCTCTTGGTCGGTGGAGGTGCTTCTACTTGTTGTGGTGGATGCCATGATGGATTCTGGAGACGCGTTTGGAGATGGTAATGTCTTAATGTTGAGGACAAGTACAGAAAGACTGAAGTTTGCGAGGGAAGATAAGTAGTGTCAAGTCAAAACGAGGGTCTCCTACAGTCTTAAGTACGGCTGTGACCAAACGTGGATCGCAAACCCTTTCTCGTGCGACACCATGCGGAAACCCACAGGCCTTCCGTCGGGCGTGGGGTTTGAAGCAGCCTGACCTACGCGAGGAGGGAGGAGCATAAACTCGGTCTCGCGACTCGTAAAACTAATATCCGAAAATTGAACGTGGTCCACAGCACCGGACGGCGGTGAAATGTCAGCCAAAGCGGACCGGCGTCCGCTAAAGAGTTTACTCGCCACATGCGCGAAGGGTCTTGTGGATGCACCACAACGTCATGGAGGGGCAGAAAGGGCTTCGGCGGGGTAACAACTTTTCGGGATCCTAGAGTCGGACGCAAGCTGACAGTGATGAGCTGCTATTTACTGCTAGAAGGTTTGCGCCAAACACTAGGAGATTGTCATCGTCGGAGAAAACTCGCATCGTCGTCGCGAGGGTTGCGTTTGAGTCAGTGAAGCCAGGGCTCATTGCCATGTATGAGTGCCGAGAAAAATGTGTCTGTATTGAGTTTGCAACCGTAAGGACTGTGTATGAAGAATAATGGGGAACAATAATAATTGATAGACAAAACAATATGAGAGAGTGAGTAGCAGAAACGCATAGAAGACTTGAAGCAGGAACCGTTGCAAGTCATCCGGACTTTGCTCCGATGCGTCTAGGTTCCATCGCGCAAGTCGCCGGAAAGCTCCACTACTGAGCCGCTTGAGAAGCACGACACTACCCACCGTCGACCTCATCAACATCTCACCATTCACCATTAGAACCGAGATAGACCGCCTCTCAGTACAGTGTTAGACTTCAACAAGATGGCCGAGCAGCCGAAATATCTCAGCGGCAACAATGCTGCTATCAATGACTTCATTGACCAATTCGATGTGCGTCATTTAGCCGAATTGGACTGATGTTTCCATGACGCTGACTCTTGTTTAGGTGTTCTTACTGGATTGCGATGGTCCGTACATGTAAACTGGATCAGATGAAGACTCGAGTTGACAAATTCCCAGGCGTACTGTGGTCTGGTGACTCCATCTTCGAGAATATCCCCGAAACGATAGCATTTCTTCGCTCCAAAGGTTCCTCTACCCCAGCGGCCGCTGTTCATCTCGATTCGTGTCACTAAGACCCCCCGTGGTTAGGAAAGAGAACAATCTTTGTCACCAATAACTCCACAAAGTCCCGTGAAGAGTACCTGAAGAAACTCACTTCCCTCGGCATCCCCTCCGAGGTTGAAGACATCTTCGGCTCCGCCTACTCCGCCTCCATCTACATCTCCCGCATCCTCAAGCTTCCTCCCAACAAGTCCAAGGTCTATGTTCTCGGCGAGCTCGGTATCGAGACGGAGTTGGAGTCTGAAGGCGTCAAGTTCATTGGTGGCACGGATCCGGAGTTCCGAAGGGATATCACTCCTGATGACTTCAAGGGCATCGCTGATGGCTCACTGTTGGACCCGGAGGTTGGCGTCGTGCTCGCTGGTCTGGACTACCACGTCAACTACCTGAAACTTGCTCATGGCATGCATTATCTCAAACGCGGCGCGACGTTCCTGGCCACCAACATCGACTCGACCTTGCCCATGTTCCACAACTTCTTCCTCGGCGCAGGATCTGTCACCATTCCCCTCATTCACGCTACTGGTCAACAGCCTCTCGCTCTTGGCAAGCCGAGTCAAGCGATGATGGACGCTGTCGAGGGCAAGTTCCAGCTCGATCGCGCCAGAACTTGCATGATCGGTGACCGTCTCAATACTGACATCAAGTTCGGTATCGAAGGCAAGCTTGGCGGTACGCTGCACGTTTTGACGGGCGTTGACAAGAAAGATGGTTGGCAGAAGGAGGATGCTGTCGCGGTCCCAAAGTTCTACGCGGACAAGTTGAGCGACTTATTGGCCGCCAAGGAGTAATGAAGAGCATTCGCTTATAGATGGCTATGATTATACCGATAGATCTCTTTGAATCTTCCCGAACCCTTCCCGCTAACCCTCTGACCCTCTGACCCTCTGGGCATCTGATACTCTGGCACTCGACGCCATGCCATGGTGGTATCGTCCGAATGATCACACCTGAACAACAGGAATTGCTGCTACTACTTCTGCTTCTGCTTCTACTTCTGCTTCTTCCCCTCTTGACGCTTGACCAAATCGCTTGTCCTAATGACTTTGGGACCCGGAGGAGTGTAACCACCGAGGTAGCGGATGCTGGGCATGAACATAGGCACTTGCTTCTTGTACTCCACGTACTCAGGGTACTTGCCTGAGGTAATCAGCTCAGTAAGCCAAGTCGATCCCTGGAACAGCAGAATCAGAAAGGCTGAGCCGGCAAATGTCCAATTATATAGCGTGTTGGTGGAGAAACAGGCCCACTGGTAGAGCATAAACCAGATTGTCTGCTCGGCGAAGAAGTTGGGATGTCGGCTGTACGCGAACAGGCCAGTCGTGTTGAAGCCACGCTCCAACTCGGCTTTGGTGTATCCGTCGCGAACCTTTCCGTCATCCTTATACTGGTACTTGGCAGTTTGGTACTCTGCGACTTGTCAGTCTCTGAACCCTTTCCGGACTGTTCAAAGGGGGGTAAAGCTTACTCCACTGCTGTCCGTCGCTAATCCATTCGCTGAAGACCAATGCAATCTCTACCAGGAAATAAAAGATGTCCGCAGTGGTGATGTTGGGCTCATGTTGCGTCGAAACGAGAATGGTGTAAGTTGGGAGTGAGGCGAAGAGGAAAAGCAGAATACTCTGAATGAACGAGATGAACGTGACATTGAAGATGAACCAGACGAAACCGGGCACATATTTCTGGAGGATCTCCCTGTAGAGGGTTAGCAATGCTGGAATATAGCCTGGGAAAGGTGGTGGTCAGATGCTACACACCATCTATAATCCTCCGACCCAACACTATAGCCTCCGCGGCGGTAGTAGTTATACGTGAGGCGAATCTACACGTCGACGATTAGCCTCACATAGGTACTAGAGTTCTTCTTATAACTCACGCTCCAAACCGTGGAAAAAGCGGCAACGAGGTTCACGCGGTTGCTCGGAATGCCGGCCAGATGCGCCCATGCTGCGAAATGGACAATGTAGAGATTTGGCAGGATACTCCACATGCGATCAACTTGTGAGTAGTTCCTGTTGATCTCAGAGACAACAAGGAAGACAGCACCAAGGGCAATGGAAATAGCAAAGCCTGAGATGAGCGGGTTGGTCTCGATGTAAAGCTGTCGCAAGCTCGAGGGAGAGCCAGCAGTGTCGAGCAGTCGTTGAGGTAAGGCATAAAGCTGAGGGATGAAAGGCTCGACGGTTTGGTGATAGTCGGCACAGTCCTGAAGGGACTTGACAATTGGGAGCGCCATATTGGTTGAGCTCTCTCTCGCGGTTTGTGAATCTCGAGATCGGATCTTGAATGTGGATGGAAGAGGTGTAGGAGAACAGAATGGGAGAGGCCAGATGCGACTGTGGCGTCGTATGGCCGGCGTCATAGATCCATGAACCCGATGGACGTTGCAGGTCTCCCCACAGTGGTCGCCTGTCCCCATCGCTGCTAAGACTCTGGATCGGCGGTGCCTGACAGGGGGGTTTGGCCGCCTGTAAATGGCACCAGCTGGGCGCCTCCAGCGACTGACTGCGCTAAGCTTCCAGGCTGCCCAGCCTACCCCTCAGAACCCACTTTACGCGTCAAACGCGTCTTCAGAATAGCTTCACTTTTTACCGTCCTTGCATACACATCAGGCAGCTTCAGCTTGCCCATCTGGCAAGACTGAGAATGATCACCTAATATCACAAGACCAGCTGCTCTCTCGCCATGAAGTCTACCTGCGAAAACACATTAGTAGTGTTGGAGGACTTGCATGCGGAACCTGCCCTCCATCTTCACCTCCCGGACGCCCCGGACCGCCTATGTCGAACATAGCAAATCTAGTGTCAAATCCCGAAGATAGAGATGAAAGTTCTTTGTGTGGCTGAGAAGCCATCTATTTCCAAGGCTGTAGCCGGCCACCTGGCTGGTGGTTCGTACACGACTGTAAGTCAACAATGTTCTGGACAGACATCAACCATCTCACACTAGTCTAGCACAACACTCGCAGCCAGTACATCAAGAACTATGCATTCAACTTCAACTTCGGCCAGGGATACGGCCCTTGCAACGTCACCATGACTTGCGTCACTGGCCATCTCACAGCGCTTGAGTTCTCCAGCGAATACAAGAACTGGAGCTTCCCGCCGCCGGAATCCCTGTTTCATGCGCCTGTCATCACGAATGTTCACGAGGTATGTGATAAACTCGAGTTGAAGTCTGCCACGAACTCACGATCTGTAGGACAAGAAAACCATCGCACAGAACATAGAGTCGCAGGCGAAGTATGCGCGGCTGCTCATCATTTGGACCGATTGTGACCGAGAAGGTGAGCACATCGGCCACGAGATTGTGACATCAGCACGTAAAGGCAACCCCAATATTCAAGTCAAGCGTGCAAAGTTCAGCAATATCGAACGGGCGTAAGTATTCTCCGTTCTTTGAAGCCGCGCAAGTATTGACCGAACACCCCCAGGCACGTCATTCAAGCCGCTCAGAGGCTTACTGATCTTGATGAGAAGCAAGTCGATGCTGTATCGACTCGAATCGAGCTGGACCTTCGAATTGGGTATGCCTTCACCAGATTCATGACGAATAGCTTGCGTCCTCTGGGTGGTCCAATGGAGGATCTTACATTGAGCTATGGTGAGCGCCCCCATCTGATCGAGTGACACCCCCATCTCTGACTCAACATCAGGCGGTTGCCAGTTTCCGACTCTGGGGTTTGTCGTCGACCAATATTTCAAGGTGGCCAACTTCGTCTCTGAGCCGTTTTGGAGCATCACCTTGTCACACACCAAAGAGGGCAATGGTGCCGACTTCTCATGGGCTCGGAACAGACTATTTGATCGGATGTCCACCACGATTCTCTACGAGCGCTGTCTAGCCGCGAAAATGGCCGAAGTGACTAAAGTCCAAGACCGCCCGACGCGCAATTATAAGCCGCTCCCTTTGACTACAGTTGAGCTGCAGAAGGCTGCCACTGCCATGCTTCGGATGACTGGACAGCAAGCCATGACCATCGCTGAGGGACTGTACAATAGAGGTTTCATCAGCTACCCGAGGACCGAGACGGACAGGTTCGACAAAGGTATGAACCTGAAAGCCTTGGTCGAGAAGCAGTATCCGGACCAAAGATGGGGGTCATATGCGCGGGGGCTTCTGGAAAATGGCAACTTCCGACAGCCCCGTGAAGGCAAACATGACGATAAAGCGCATCCGCCGATCCACCCCATTACCTACGCTGCACCATCTGTTCTCAATCATGACGAAGGGCGGCTCTACGAATACGTTGTTCGCCGGTTCCTGGCGTGTTGCTCAGAAGATGCTCTGGGGAAAGCCACCGACATCGACATCCAGTATGGAGACGAGAAGTTCAGCGCACATGGAGTGGTGGTCCTGGCAAGGAACTATCTTGATGTATTCATCTACTCCAAATGGTCCAACAGCAAGGAGCTTCCCAATCTGACGCTGGGGGAGCGATTCGAACCAACGTCCGTGATGATGACTGAAGGCAAAACCTCTCCGCCTTCGTTTCTGACCGAAGCGGACCTCATCGCATTGATGGACGCAAATGGAATTGGGACTGATGCGACGATGGCCGAGCACATTCAGAAGATCCAAGATAGGGAGTACGTTGCAACGATACAAGGAGGAAGCGACGCCGCGGCAGACGGTGAAGATGAGGAGCCTGCCCCAGCATCGAGGAGCACTCGCGGCCGAGGTCGCGGAGGGAGAGCACCACGAGGCGGCCGTGGTGGCGCATCAGCAAGAGGAAGTGGTCGAGGTGGCCAACGAAGATTTGTGCCCACTAAGCTGGGTGTGGCGCTGATCAAGGGCTTCGACCGGATGAACTTTGAGACGAGCCTGGGCAAGCCTTTCTTGCGCAAGGAGATGGAGCTGAAGATGAAGGCTATCTGCGATGGGCAGACAACGAAGGAAGTGGTGTTGCGGGAAAGCATTGCGCAATATCGTCACGTGTTTATGCAGACACAAGAGAAGCTGGACGTGTTGCGTGCAGTAAGTTGTACTCCTGCGAGAAGCCACTCACATGCTGCGAAGTGAATGGACATATGGGCTAACGGAGTCTCAGGCCTGTCGTCAGTACGTATTTTCCCAGTAAAGGAGTCCCCGAAATATGGACGTTCCGAGACGCATGGCCGCTACCATCGTTTTGGAGGCAGCAGACAACCTGTCCTGAGAGAGGAACATGTAATAAGCTATTCCCGATGACGGGTATCCCAATGCCTTGTTTGAACAGGGCCATCAAGCAGTCCAGCGAATGATTGGCTGCAGGTTCACAAAGGTTACTGAAATCGTTGGAGACTCATCGAGATTCAGGTTCCTGTCGTTGTGTGGAAGCTTCTATTGTCACACACTTTGGGTCTATGGCTTTCTCTAAGGCACCAAATTTACGCAGGAAAGATCAAGAGCCTTGGCGAATTTGCTCTAATCCGTTGTGATCCAGCTCCCACCACTCTGTGCTAGGAGATGAACGAGCCGTCGGCGGCTTTTGACCCCAAGTCTTGCATATTTTCTCAACTCACTTCCTGGAACTTGATCGGGCAGTAATGCTCCTGTTTCTAGGTCAGCCGTGCTAGGGTCAACTGCAACACGGGGTATATCCTTACCATCATTCTTGGGAAGCGTGGGTCATAGAACAGCTCAAACCTTGCCGTGATTCCTGGGGTAGCACCTTCAAACCCAGGAGCTATCACGGTCTGGTACTTTCGGTAGATCGTGGCTGCCAGAGTGGTCATCTCGGCCATGGCAAGGCTATTCGGTCGGTCAGCGAAAGAATCGAGTACTTTCGATAAGTTTGGAACAAGGACGAGACATACTGCATCCCAATACACATTCTTCCTCCGCTAGAGAAGGCCCAGAACCACCTGTTCAACTCTTTCGCGTCTGGCCCCATCCACCGATCAGGGTTGAACTCCAGAGGATCATGGAAGATCGCCGGGTTCCTATGTAGAGAGAATGGCGACATGCCGACCACAGTGTGAGCTGGAATGGGGAAACCATCGATCTCGGAGTCTATGTCCAATGATCTTGGCTCGTATGATGGAAGTGGTGCGTAGAGACGGAGAGTCTCCTTGATGACGGCATTCAGATATGTGCACTTGTCACTCTCGGCGGCTCGTGGGGTGCCAGTCTGTATGAGTGCTTCCTCGGGGAGGCCAAGTACTTCCTCTCGCAGCTTTTCTTGGAACTTCGCAGAGCCTGGGAGGGAGAGTGCCCAGACGAGGAACATCAGAGTGTCACTGGTGGTATCGATTCCTGCCAGGAAGTGGTCTGCACACTCCGATGCAATGTCCAGATGGTCAAGTCGATCGGTTTTGTCCTCTTGAGAATGTTTCCAAAGGCGGCTAAGGATGGAACCATCATCACCTGCGAGTACAATAAGTATTTTGTAATTACTTAGACCTGCGCCAGCAAGTGACAAGTAGACGTACCATTGGAGTTTCCATGCTCCATATCGTGCCGAAAGCGGTTGTAAGCTTCCAGTGCGAATGCTCGAATGCCCGTATACGTCGCCGGCTTCTGCATGGGCAGAACAGGACGTACTAGCCTCTCTGCCATATCCGTTCGTGTGTATAGCCAGCGAGTCAGGCTAGGCAAATGTACCGCGAACCAAGAGAGCGTGCGACGAGCAGGATCCAGAATGTCCCCGATGAGCGCGCGATGGGCTTGTGTGCCCTCCATAGCAGAGGTAGATCCATACTTGCCGTAAAGGAAAGCTGTGATATTGTCCAATGAATAGTAGTGCAGGGTGCTGAAGACATCGCTGATATGCTCCGGCTCTGAGTCGATGAGCTTCATGAACTTGTCGGCCTTGTCCTCCACCATGCTAGCTACAGTTTCATTCAGGATGTTGGTCTTCGAGTAAGCGAAGGATAGAAGCTTCTTTCTGCGTCCATGTTCTAGAGATGAATGAAATGTAAAGAGATTCTGCCTGCCATAGACATCGAACATGCGATAGAATTGGGTCCTGCCATAGCGGCTTCCTGGTCCGTAGATGGTTCTGAGGGCACTTTGACTGTTGAAAGAGACCTCATTGGGTCCAACACGGACGGCTGTTCCATACTGACGATGGAGATCATCGATCTTCTGGGTTCTCGTCCCCTTCCAATCCTCATAGGCCAACCGCCATCGTGTAAGAGCGAAGAGCTTAGGACCAGGGATCTTGGCCAAGGGGCTGAGAACCAGACCCTCCAGCACCGAATACGCGACGAAGAGCAGCGAAGCTGCAGCGCTCGCAATCAAGATAGTCGACGACGCCATTTTGCTTCTTGACAATTGCGAGAGTTATCCGGTGCCGGTCATATGAGAACAAGAGTATCCTTCTGTAGTGGTAGAGCTGGAACAGATCCCCCGCAATCCGACCCTTCTATCGGGAAAGTGGTCTTATCAACAGTCATCACTAGCCTTTTGTAACTCCACTAACATCATTGGCACACTTCAACGGTATCAGGTGCCGTTGAAGCTGTGATGGTGTGGAGTTTATCGTGTCGGGTGAGCCGCCAAAACGCGGGGTTGCCATCAGGTCATGGCTGCTGTGACAAACGAACTTGCTCCCATTGGCACAGCGGATTGCTTGAAGCGTTCCTGAATCTTCGTCAAGTAAATGCGGAGACACTGATACCAGTCAGACGGCTCGATGACGGCCCTTTCGTTCACTTCGGGGGATCGGCAGCCCCGTCCCTTGTCAGGGTCTCGACTCTGTGGGGGAAGATCAATAGCAAATCTAGACTTTCGTATGTTCCAATGGCTCATCGATAACGAGTCAGAAGATAAGCATAGCGGTTCGTCCGACTGGATGGCCATGAGTGTCACTTAGACCGTTGTGAAGCTCGCTGTCGCAGATACACTCGTATCACATTGAAGAGTTGACGACGCCCACTCTAACCCTTCACTTCCACTCCTGAAGATAACGGTAGACTGCCAGAGAAACGATTGATCCAGCAGAGGTTTCATTCTGCATTCTCATCTCAATATCGAAGAAGTGCACTTCAATCATGGCCCCTTCAGCAACGGAGCCCGTAGCCTCTGTGGCTTCCACGAAGGCAGTTGATGCCGTGGCCGCAATGGCTCATAGAGGCAAAGGTCTCCCCTCTATCCCAAAGTTCGCATCACATGCCCTCAAGCGTCAGTGGCAGCTCGAGCACATGGCGGCGGCATTTCGGGTCTTTGCCCGAGAAGGCTACGCAGAGGGCATCTCTGGACACATCAGTGTGAGAGACCCAGAATTCGAGGACCGGATTTGGATCAATCCTCTTGGCGTACACTTCGGCCTAATGAGAGCCAGTGATATGATCTGCGTTAACCTAGACGGCGACACAGTTGGTGGCAACATGGATGGCTCCATTAACGCTGCTGGCTTCCAGATTCACAGCGCAGTGCACAAGGCCCGCAGCGACGTCCATGCGATTTGCCATACTCACTCCGTTCACGGAAGGGCTTGGTCGGCTTTCGCCAAGCCCCTGGAGATGATCAATCAGGACGTGTGCTACTTCTACAAAGCGCACTCTGTGTACTCAGACTATGGTGGCATTGCCAACGAAGCATCAGAAGGCGCGAGAATCGCTGAAAGCCTGGGCACTGGCAAGGCAGCCATTCTGAAGAACCATGGCCTCCTCACAGTTGGACAGACAGTTGATGAGGCAGCCTTTCTATTCTGTCTGATGGAGAGGAGTTGCAGAGTACAGCTCTTAGCGGATGCTGCAGGACACGAGAAGCACATTGTCAGTGACGAAGAGGCCGCGTATAACTTCAAAATGGCCAGCACTCCGGTAAGTGACTATGACTCGGGGGTTTTGTGTAGTTTTTAAGACTAATGTGAGCACTGCAGGAAACATTGTACATCGAGTTCATGCCGCACTATCAGCATGAAGAGTATCTATCGAACGGTGATTTCAAGATGTGATAAGCACACGGGATGGGGAAGTAAACGGCATACTGTACTTCACAAAGTTTAATTGACCTGAAACTGTAACCGGGGTTTCAATCTCATCAGCACGTCCGAGGCGATCTCGTGATCCAAGCAAGAGGCGGAAATGCTCGCTCTATCTCTCGACACGGGCACACATCATTGACCCTAGCGAAAGTCAGTTCTGCTATAGACGTCGAATATCTACGTCCTATCAACTGCCATATCAGACTTAATTAGCAGCTATGCGAAGTAGTGAATTGCAGCCAGCTCATACTTGACTCGAGGCGCGTGGCGCACAATAGATCGTATTACACTTCGCACTTCTCGAATCAGGGGCGCTGTCTCCGTCAGCCAGGCCCACGACGTGACCCTCATGCACCGTGAAAATCGTCGGGTCACCCGAAACTCGACCACTACGTGTCGGATTGCCGAGATGGACCATCCGACAGTGGGGTTATCTACGCATCAACATGACTTACGCCTTCTTATCGTGTAGGTATACCGCTTACCACCCACACCCCAGATAGTTGGCTACACCTTATCTGGCACGCCTTGCTAGCAATGCCATGGAACGTACAGGGGACATCTTGATATACTTCACTGAAGACAGGGAATCGTGGCCAGGCGGAAAGCACATAATGCAGGCCGAGCCCTCGCAATCGCATCCCGGTTTGACCTCTGCTGGTCACCTCTTCTAGAACAATCGTGTCTCTTGTAAACCCCTCCTTTGACTTGTACCACAATTATATCAAACGACATCAGCCATGTCGGCATCTCAATTCCCAGAGAAGGGCCCGCCGGCGGACTCTTCCGCGTCTCAGACAAACTCGCAGGACAATGGCGAATTTGTAGACATTAGCGGCCAGCCAGATGTGACAGCTGGATCGCAGGCCTTGCACCGGAAGCTGCGCGGCAAAGAAGTCCAATTATTCGCCATAGGAGGAGCGATTGGCACCTGTACGTTCACGGAGCCGCGCGAGGGACACTGTCGATTTACGTTGTTACTGACTCTCCACAAGCTCTCTACGTGCAAATGGGTTCCGCTCTGCCGAAAGGCGGGCCAGCAGGACTCTTCATCGCTTTCCTCATCTGGGGCACCATCATGTGGTGTGTCAACGAATGCTTCGCCGAAATGGTCACTTACGTGCCTGTGCCTTCGCCCTTCATCCGCTTCGGAGGCGAGTGGGTAGATGAAGCTCTGGGTTTTGCCATGGCTTGGAACTTCTTCCTCAACATGGCTTTCCTTGTTCCCTTTGAAATTGTGGCTCTGAACATCATGATGACCTTCTGGACGGACAAGGTTCCTGTGGAAGCCATCATTGTTGCTATGATTGTGCTCTACACTTTGTTGAACATCATCACTGTGCGATACTTCGGCATATCGGAGTTCTACCTGTCCATTTTCAAGGTCTTCTTGATGCTGGGTCTCTTTGCCTACACTTTCATCACGATGGTTGGAGGAAACCCTTTGGGCGACAGATATGGCTTCAGGTACTGGAAAGAACCTGGCGCTTTCGTCTCTCACCTTGCACCGGGAGATCTCGGAAGGTTCTTGGGCATCATCTCGTGCATGTACCAAGCGAGTTTCTCGTGAGTATCCTTGACTCGCCTTCTATGAGAAGAGATTGCTAATATGATCTAGTGTTTGTGGCCCTGAGTACATCTCCATGGTGGCTGCTGAAACCGAACGGCCGCGAACGATTTTACCCCCTGCTTTTCGGGCCTTTGTCTGGAGAATTCTTGTCTTCTTCGTGGGATCTGCATTCTGTATGGGCATCGTCATCCCCTATAATGATCCGACTCTCAATGCCATTCTTGGAGGCGAGCAGTCAGGTTCCGGTACTGGTGCCGCTTCGTACGAAACCCCCCATCTCCCGAGCGCCCTGAATCCTGGCTAACGATCAGTTCAGGCCCTATATCATTTCTATGCAACGACTACAGATCGGTGTACTGCCTGACATTGTCAATGCACTGATCATGACATCCATCATTAGCGCTGGCAACGGTCTCCTCTTCTCGGCGACGCGAACCCTTCATGGCATGGCCTTGAAGGGTCATGCGCCCAAGATCTTTTCGAAGTGCACCAACGCTGGAGTGCCAATCTATGCGCTGCTTTTCAGCCTGTTGTTCACACTCCTCGCGTTCCTGCAATCAGACCGATCTTCCGTTGAAGTGATGAACTATCTGATCTATCTCGTCACTTGCTGTCAGCTCATCAATTATCTATGCACTGCCATCACCTACCGACACTTCTTCTCTGCCCTAAAGAAGCAAGGAATTTCCCGAGACACACTGCCGTATAAGGGCCGCCTACAGCCTTACACATCTTACGTTGCTATGTTCGGCACCACATTCATGATGTTGGCTTCTGGGTACACCCTGTTCATGGATGGCGGCTGGAGCGTCATGTGGTTCTTCTTCGATTATGGCATGATTGGTTTCTTCATTGTCGCATTCCTCTTTTGGAAGATCTTTCGCAAGAGTACTTATGTCAGGCCAGGCAACGCAGATATCAGCCTTGGTGGTCTTAAAGAGGAGATCGACAACTACGAGCTTCTCTATGTGCCACGACCCAAGGGTAAAGTGGCCAGGATCTTCGGCAAGGTCTTTGAATAGGCAGGCCTGATACGTGCGGGAGGCGAGCAATGCTGAAAATCTGACCTTTTCAAGCTGTAGCAGACGAAAGAGTAAATATTCCGTTGATTCCAACGAGAGACTTGATTATGATTATTTGGCACATATTATGTGAACACATGATGGCACTCTCATTCGTATAGCCACAGTTGATTCGTAAACGATTGAGGAAGTCACCTGGAGCTAGGACGGCCTTACTCAAAGATGAGGCATAGATTCGTAAGAAGGAGGTACTGGTCAGAATCCTGGCCTTGGCCCCTTTCCGTCACTGACCAGAAAATCCAAAGAATGAACCTGGCTTACACGCCAGCCAGGTTCTGTCGGACAGTGCGACGATAGCTCAGAAAGAGGACATGCTTCGACTGGTCCATCCGCCACCGAAATCCAATCGCTGGGCCCTCAATGAGGTAAGACCTTGAGTGGTAGCAGAACCTGCGGACAAGCATTGAGGTGCCGTGCGAAGGACGTATCTGTAGGTAATAGCTGACTCGAGAACACCCGGGATTCTACTTGCATTATGACAGATAACATTATGTGAACATCTCCCCAATGCTATCGTCATAGAGAGTCAATTGTCTATTTTTAGCATACTACAACCCCTGAGTCCAAGGGCCGGCTGTCCCCATCTAGGGAACGAAGCCTGCATCTATGACAACATTGATGCCCGTGATACTCTTGTTTCTCGCCAGGCTGAGCACCTGCTCGGCAGCATCCTATGAAGTGATTCTTAGCAATACGTTCTTGGCTACATGGGATCAGAACTGTATTACCTCGACTCGCACGAATCGTTTGAGTCTTGTTTGAGCCTTATGCTTTGCCTTTTGCTCTTCAGTGAAGCGGAGGGCCCATTCCTAGTAGTCAAGAATATCAGGTCACCTTTCTACTTACAGTTGGAGGTCATGGATGGAAGAAGAACTTACAGTCTCAAGCAAACCTGGTGAGATTGTATTTACCCGAATTTTTGGGCCAACCATGCTAGCCAAGCCCTTCATCATGTGAATCTGGGCTGCTTTAGATGCACCATAAGACTTAGAAAGCCAATATCAGCTATCCAGACCTTCGAGTGAGAATAGACAGGATCTTACCAGTGCGCTGCCAAAACCACTGACACCCGCCACAGAAGCAGTAGAGATGAACGCGCCCTCTGCCTCTGCGAGGTACGGCTCAGCTGCCCGAAGCAACCAGAGGTGAGTCTTCACGTTCATTGTATACGCCTTGTCCCAATCCTCGTCGAACACATTGTCATCGAGACGAGTCGGGTCCCTGAAATGAGACCAACCAACGTTCGAGAAGATGACATCAATGCGACCAGTGGCTTGATGTGTCTCGCTCACAAGACGGTCGACCTCGGAACGAAGGGACAGATCAGCCTGTATAGCAATATGATCGCCTGCACCAGTTGTCTTCAGCTCGGCAAGAAGCTCCTCAGCTCGATCCTTGTTGGCGCTATAGTTGAAGACCACCCTGTAGCCTTGGGCGGCAAATAGCTGGACGGCGGCTCGCCCTAGCCCCGCGGAGCCAGCCGTGACAAGGACTACTGGGCTGGTAGACATGTTTGACTTCAGGGACCCGTGTACCGTGGTCCGACTCGATCTCGCCGTTTCAGTATGCTGGTGAGTACTTAATGCACCTTTGATGGAGGCACGTCCGACAGCGGAGGGCGCGCTTGTACATCTGTACTGATAAGGACCACACCTCCACAACCAACATTGTGGAGCTCACGAGGACGATCAGCAATCTGTCGGATGCTCCGACAAGTCACTAGACTTGCCTGTTTTGGGAAACTTAGACTTCCTGGTGGGAAGTTCAAGCAAAGAGCAGGATAAAGGAGGGAAAGAGAAGTTACAATGTAGCATGTGTGGTCGCCCATGTAGTTCTATTTGGACTCTTCGTCAACCGCCTCACTGGCCAAACTTATCTGAGTTCAAACACCCAAGGATTTTCACTCACCATGTCGTCCCTTTCTTCAAGCTCGTTTGATCAGCTCGAGCAGCAATGGCGTCTTCTGCGCGAGCAAGAACATGCCGGCTCGGTGATCACAGCCCTTTTGGTTGTCGCTGTGACTTACATCTTGTACAATGTGAGTTTCTTGGAATAGCAGCCTCACCATCAATCTCACAGGTCTAACCTCATTCAAGGTCATGTACGCGACAGATGTGCCCCATATCAAGGGCATCCCGGAGATCCCTGGGGCTGTCCCGGTGTTCGGCCACCTTCTGAAGCTTGGTGAAGATCACGCAAGTACTTGCGAAAAGTGGTGGCGCCAGTACAAACACTCTGTCTTCCAGATCAAACTTGGAAACACGCGCGCAGTAGTTGTCAACTCATTTGATGACTGCAAGAAGATGCTCCTCGGCAACCAAAATGCTGTCATTGATCGGCCCAAGCTCTACACGTTCCACGGCGTGATTAGCAGCACCCAGGGCTTTACTATCGGCTCATCACCATGGGATGAATCTTGCAAGAAGAAGCGGAAGGCTGCTGGCACCGCCCTTGGTCGTCCTGCATTGAAGAGCTACTATCCCATGTTCGACCTGGAGAGCTACTGCATCCTCCGGGACATGAAGAAAGATAGCGGCAATGGTCAGATTGATGTCGATGTAAGGCCCTATATCCAGAGGTTCGCTCTCAACACGACCTTGACTCTCTGCTACGGTATTCGAATGGATGCCGTTTACGACGACCTGCTCAGAGAAATTCTGCACGTCGGCTCAGCCATCTCCTTGCTTCGCAGTGCATCTGAGAATTACCAGGATTATATCCCCATCATGCGCTACTTCCCTAACAACGAGAAGAATGCTCGTTCCAAGGAGCTGCGCGACCGTCGAGATGCATACCTCGATCTTCTTCTCAACAAGGTCCGCGAAATGATCAAGAAAGGCACCGACAAGCCTTGCATCTCAGCCGCCATTCTGAAGGATGAGGAAACAAAGCTCAGCGGTGTTGAAGTCTCTTCAATCTGCTTGTCTTTAGTATCTGGAGGCTTTGAGACGATTCCCGGAACTTTGACTTCCTGCATTGGCTCGCTCTCTACAAAAGAGGGTCAAGCCTGGCAAGATCGCGCCTACGAGGACATCAAAAGGCACTATCCTAACATGCGCGATGCCTGGACGTCTTGCATCAAGGAAGAGAAGATCCCTTACATTAATGCGATCGTCAAGGAGGCTGGTCGGTATTACACGGTTAGCTCCATGAGCTTGCCTCGGAAGACGGTGACGGACATCAACTGGGACGGCGCTGTCATTCCCGCTAAGACCATGATTCTGATCAACGCCCAGGCTGGCAATCACGGTGTGTATCTCCCTCGTAGTAAATACAGAAACGGAACGAATCTCGTATTCTGACAAACGTATAGACGTTGATCACTTCGGCCCAGACGGCGGCAAATTTGACCCTGAGCGATGGCTCAAGTCTCTGGATCCTCCAACCGAAACTGATGCCAACGGCTTGGCCCATTTGAGTTTTGGCACAGGCTCGCGTGCTTGTTCTGGCCAGTTCATCGCTTCCAGGTTGCTGTACTCAGCACTTGTGCGCATTCTCGCCTCGTACAAGATTGTGGCCAGCGAGGAGTACCCTCCAAACACCGATTATGTGGAATACAACCAGTTCAAGACTGCGCTGGTAGCCATTCCTCGGGAATTCAAGGTCAAGCTGGTTCCCAGGGATCCCGGCATGATGGATGAGTGCATGGATGCTGCTGAGGAGAGGACAAGAGAGCATTACAAGGAGTGAAGAGGAGTGCTGCATTATCTTTAGGACTGAAACATATGGCAGGACAGGTAGCATGAAAATCGAGAATGTGCTAAACAAATGTCCCTCCGATAGAGTTGAGGTGTCAATAGACTGGCTGCCCGGAATGTGCCCGCAGTCGCGATTGACTCACCCTCCGTGCTCGTATGGACGATTGGCGATGCCGAACTCACATGGAGTGCTCCCTATCGTAGTGTGACCAATGATAAGAACTTGTGAAGATATGGCCGCACCTGGATCGCAGGATGTGGAGGAAGTGTCGGCCAGCCCGATCGCATGTCCGACGAGTTTAGGCGGCCATTCCCATGCACTGGGTATCACAGCTGAGCTGGGCGCATAGCACTCACCTGAACAACTCGAACAAAAAAACCAAAATGTCACAGTTGCAATCGCACAGCCTGTTCTCGGTGAAGGGCTTCGTGGCCGTGGTAACGGGAGGCAGTAGCGGCATTGGCTACATGATCTGCAGAGTATGTTGAAACGTTCAGCGTTCGGACAGAATCTGACCTCGGACAATGGGTTTTGAGAATTTGCTATTGACTCATGCACAGGGACTTGTTGCCAATGGTGCGAGAGTTTATGTCGTTGCTCTTGGTTCGTTTGATAAACAGGTGCAGGCGCTGAACACGCTGGGATCAGAAACAGGCGGCACGGCCCATGCGTACGTGACACTTCACCTACAGATCCACGTTGCCATAGCCTGACAATATGACTTCCCAGTATCACATGCGATGTATCCGACAAGAGTGCCATAGAAAGGTTGTCTGCCTACGTTGCAGCAAAGGAGGGCCACATTGACATGCTCATCTCCAACGCCGGCATCAGACGAGATCCCCCCAAAGCATGCAATGTGTTACAGGCCCCCCTCTCTGAGCTCCAAGCTTCCATGTGGTCTTCGCCGGAAAGTGATTGGGTTGACACCTTCAAGGTCAACACCACCGCTCACTATTTCTTGTCCGTTGCTTTTCTGCCGCTGCTCGAAGCGGCCGCCAACCTGGATCTGGGATACGGCCGACTGGGCAAGAGTGAAGGCAGAGGTGTCGTCCTCATGATGAGCTCCTGTGCCAGTATGCACAATGCGACAAATGTTGATTTGACGAGCTATGCCACCAGCAAGGCAGCAACAGACCATCTGGTGAAGTTGCTGGCGGCAAAGTTCAGTCGCTTCTATGTCCGCGTAGTTGGAGTCAACCCTGGTTGTAAGTCCACAATGCCAACTTTGAAGGTTTATAGTCGCCGAAGTACTAACAGTTAATCTCGATAGTTGTGCCAAGCAACATGAATCCTGTAGGAAAGGCTGGCAACATCTTCAGCAACCTGTTCGACAAAGTTCCAGCCAAAAGGGCCGGCTGTGAGGAGGATCTCGTGGGGACTATCCTGTATCTTGTCAGTCGAGCCGGGGTAAGTCTTCTATCTACAATCAGTCCCATTGCTATCAGCTGACTCGGTATTGTACATAGGCCTATGTGGACGGTGTAAACCTCTGTTTGGATGGTGGGCGTATCTTGCTAGCTAATGGTCAGGAATGAGAGAGGTTGCGTAGTGATATACATGAAATACATTTGCATAAGATACTGTGAAGTAACATTAGTTCATCTTCTGTCTATGTCTTGACCTGCTTTGACTGTCTTGCTTCTCACTGTTCCTGCCATGGGCAATTCATGATGCCGATCGGCTTGGCCGACATAGCGCTATCATCACTCGACGCCTTTTTAGGCAGATTGCAATGTCATGTCAAGGTCTCTAGGCTACCTCTCCAACGACCGCACCATAGCTTTCACTTTGGCTCATAGCCTCTTGAACTCCAGTATGTCCATCGTAACTATTTCTGATGGAGCAGAGTTGGTGCCCTACTCCCTCCCTGCAAGTAAACGTGCTAATCTCTTACCGTAGGTCCAAGATCACGCTGGAACATCTCCGCGACTTAGCCAGCCACCTCAATATCTCATGCATCGAGGATGGAGACGCTCAGGACTATCTGACAATTCTGAGATCATATGAGGCCGTTCTCAACGAAATTGACAGAGCCCCCGACTGTGTACCACGAGCACTCCAGGTGGACGCGTCACATCGGCCGATCACGTATTGGCGCCCAACCTTGGATGATAATCCGCGCAATGCCTGGAGCCACAGGTGCAGCCCCCATTCGGCGAAGCTGTCGCTTGATTCCGCGGAACATGGGCTCCTTACCGGGCGTACGATTGCCATCAAGGACAATGTCTCAGTGCAAGGGCTCCCAATGACCATGGGTATTCCAGCGTCACTCTTTCCCGACGCTACCTATCCTGTCTCTACACTCAACGCTTCTGTTGTTTCTGGAATCATCGAAGCTGGTGGTATCATTCAAGGAACCTCAACCTGTGAAAGCTTCTGTGCCTCGCCGCTGTCCTTCACCTCAGCGAGTGGTCCCGTGCACAACCCTCATCTTCATGGTTACACGTCAGGCGGAAGCAGTAGCGGCTCCGCCGTTCTTGTGGCCTCGCATGCACTTAAGAAGGCTGGGAAAGCTGGAAATTGGGGTGAGACGGTGGAGTTGGCGATCGGAACCGATCAAGGAGGATCGGTGCGCAATCCTGCATGCTACTCGGGTATTTATGGACTGAAACCTACCTTCGGGCTCGTTCCTTACACTGGCGCTGGCTCAATGACACCAATGATCAACCACATCGGGCCATTGGCTAGTAATCTGGAGGATATCGCGACCTTGTTGGAGGTGATGGCCGGCTACGATGGCTTTGATGCTCGCATGAGTCCCGAGACACCACTTCGTGGTCAAGTCAAGCCTTACCTTCAATTGCTGAAAGCGGCTCGAAAAGAAGCCTCGTCCCGTTCAACCAGCGACCGAGCCTTCAGAGTTGGCCTGCTGAAGGAGTCCTTCACAGTCACAGGGCTTTCCGAACAAGTCAGAGATACCGTCCTTCAAGCTGCTAAGAAACACTTCGAAGCTGCTGGAGCTACAGTAGTTGAAGTCACAGTCCCGATGCATCTACAAGGTCCTGTCATCTGGACTGCTGCGACACGGCCTTCAATGTCATCACATCTGTGTCAGGGCAATCCTTCAGGCCACCTCAGCTACTTGCCTTCCCATGCACGTATCCAATGGCCGCCATCGCAGGAGACATTTGACACACTCACTGCCAACAACCCTGCGGTCTTCAACATTATGCTGAGCGAGTTGCTGTCGAGAAACATAGCACGGCCTGGTTTAGAGGCTAAAGCACATCGCAAAGTCTTCGAGCTGCGTGCAGCTTATGATACTGCTTTGGAAGAAGTGGATGTCTTGGTCACGCCCTGCGCCCCAACTGTTGCTATGCCGCATCCCAAGGAAGCAAAGGTTGACGGAAAGAAAACTTCAATCCTGGAGCGACTCGGAGTGGGAGTTGGGGCGATCAGCAACACGTGTCCATTCAATGTCACTGGTCATCCTGCCATGAGTGTGCCGTGTGGCTTTGGCATAGATGCCGGGAATCCTGAAGTGAAGTTGCCTATTGGTATGCAGATCATCGGCCGGCGATGGAAGGATGACGAGGTGATCAAGGCGGCAGCAATCTTTGAGTATGGAAGAGAACTGATCGATGGTTGAAGACAGATGTCCTATTACCAAGTGGTTACTCTGGTCCTGTGTGATCTTCTCGGCGACAATTGAGAAACTCATCTATCCTACTGTTCATCCACGCTTTGTCCTCCTCATTTGATCCAAGCCCAGCTATGTGTCCCCAGATTGAAGGAATCACCCGAAGTGTGACATGCTGCATATGTTGAGACTCCCTCTCTGATGCCTCCCATCGGAAGTACTGATCTGTCTGGCATGGCATGAGTAGAACCCGCGCCTTGATCTTTGCCAACGTCTTCGCGAGTGACGCTTCCTCCACTGTCTCTTCAGGATGGAAGATCTTGCTAACATTTCCATTCTGCCACATCCGGATCTTGGTCAGTAGGTCATCCGGGTGCCATGAATAATAGCTCGTTCCAGCAACCACGCTGTCCCAGTCGCCCAGAGTCGCATATCCCAGTGTCCTGTACTTTTCTTGTTCAAACCACTCAGCACTCGTCAACCAGGCGGAGTATGCTTTCCCGAAGGCTCGCAGCCCATGCGTTGGGACTGCGCTCTTGGTTGCCGAGGTCGAGTCACTGCTTGTTCGCTTCGGCTGATAGTCGCGCGAGTTTTCCAACGCTGCTTTCGGCCCCTCGAGAAACTGGAAATTATGTTTGCTCGTCCGGGCAGAGGAACAAATGACGATTGCATTGAGCACCATTTCAGGATACATCAGAGTCCAATAATATGTGCATTGCCCTCCCATGGAGAAGCCCAGGACCACATCAAGCTCTTTGATGTTCAGATGAGAGACAAGTAACTGGTACTGCGCCCGGACGCAATCTCGGTAGTCGAAGGTTTCAGGAATTCTCTGGGCTGTCATATTCGAAGGGCTTGAAGACTCGCCATTGCCAAAGAGCGCGGCTACGATGACTCGGTGATGCTCTAATGCGCCATCGCTGAAGTTCAGAGTTGATTGTAGGCGTCCTCGAAAGCATGTAATCACCAGCGCTGTCTTCTTGCCTGTTGGGTTAATGTCAAGGTAAGCGAGCTTGACTGGGGCTGCGGGTGAGCCATCCTGGAACTCAAAGTTGTCGATGTCGAAGAGGTGAATCGCGTTAGCAGCCATGTTGCTGTCTCCTAAGGACGCCAGAGGTTCCTCGAAGTAGAGCGATGAAAGAACTGACACTTAGGCATCCCGCGGTCTTGGAGTAGTTAATTGATGTCTCTCTATCAAACTTGCATGGCGCTTGCATTTCTTTCGGGTCGTCCGATCGTAGCGCGGATAAGATCACAATGAGGATCTCATTACGGTATTGTACTAAGGTGAACCCAACTACAGCGCAGAACATCGTGATTATTCGAGGCCACGTCAAGGGAACTAGGTATATACTTTTGTCTATCTTTGCACAAGCCCTTTGTCAAACAGTTTCTTCGGCGTAGTACACCACCACTGCCTTGGCGCCATCTACATCTTTGACCACATTTTAGCCCGCCCACAACAGACCAACTTGGCGCAGATCAATGAAACTAGACTCGCTACATATGCGAGTACTGCAAAAAGTATCAGGTTGCGATACTGGCTGTGTGAGACTTCTAGGATCTTCCCTCCAAGCGCAGTGCCAGTGAACATGCTAAGACAAGATTGTTAGCCACTCTCTGCCGCAGTTGGAACTTCTAAACAACCAGGTTTTGTCTAACATACCTGATGCTTACGAGGATATAGGCCGTAGAGTAGTATCGCCCAACTGAATGCACCTTGCACAAAGAACTGACACACACAGGCGCGAGGCTCACGTTTGCGCCGCTGAAAAAGCCAAACGCCAGCGCGAAAACGATGAGGAGTGGCTGACTTGATTTCGCCGGCAGCCATAAAGCAACCATGCTCAGGCCGCTGCCCAGGACAGTCAAGATGAGAAGATTGAACCTCCCAAACTTATCGGCGAGGAAGCCGGGAATCCATCGTCCAAGAATGCCGCCTGCGTTGATCAGTGCCAAGAGTACGTAGGCCAGTCGAGGCGATCCCCCGTGATCCAGCGCATAGGAGGGCAAGTAGGTGAAGGGAACAAATAGTCCCCATTCAAGGAAGAATACACCCATGCTTGTCAGCATCAGGCCGCCGTGCCGCAGAATAGTCAGGTCCGGCGCAATCGTTTTGAGAGTCATTGGCCTTGGAGGGAACCGGGGTCGAATGAGCACAGTTGCAAGGGCAAACGTAATCACACAGACGAGGCCAGCAGCGCGAGTTGCCCATGCAAACCCAACTGTGTCAAACATACGTTGCAGCATCAAAGGGAAAACGATGCCCCCAACTGCACCACCAGATGAGGCGATTCCTGTGGCCAGTCCTCGCCTCTTGTCGAAGTAATGAGCGACAATGGCAATGGCTGGACCAAATATGAGGGACAGACTCAAGCCTCCAACGACTCCAAAGACAAGCATGAAGTGCCAATACTTTTGGCAGACACTCAAGAGCATCAAGTACAGGACTGTCAGGGCGCCACCACACATAATGAGGCCTCTTGGACCTCTTGCGTCAAAGATCGGCCCAGCTTGTACACCTAGAAGAAAGGTCAAGCCGTTGAAGACACCGAATATCCAACCGACAGCCTCAGGACTGTATTTCACGAGCTGGTTGCGTAGTAGGTAAGCTTGGAATGCGCCTAGGCTGTTCATGAAGGACATGGAGCCGAAGAGGGCGAGCCAGCTGCCCAGGACGACACCCCAAGCTGTCCAACCGCCTTCTGGATACGTGACGATGTCTTCATTCTCAGGTGAATCACTTGACAGTTTCGTCGAGTTGTCGGTTTCGGAAGCTTCGAGTGCGAAAATCTTCTCAGGCTTGATGAGATCTGGCTGCTGGGTTGTCGGATCAATAGGCTCTCCCTTAGCATTTAGAGGTATTCTCTCTGCAACAGGTGGGTTTGGGAGGATCATCGCGAGATCTCAAGGTGGTGGTCAAGTACGACTACTCTCAAGTGTTTAATCGGGTGCGAGTCCTGGCCAGGGTACCTCCCGACATACACTATCCTTCAAGCCAGAACGTTGCCAATGGCAAGATAATTGCAGATCCACCGATCTAAGTCCATCACGCAATCCTGATTTAGGGACTTCTTTAGGAGTGAGAACTGCCCAGGTCCACGATGTTCATTGCTATCAGGGTGCTGTCGGGAGGGCCGACAGCATGTTATCCGCCGTCGGTGGCGGTCCGCGACCCATATCAACGGACCTCTGTCGGAGGAGCATTGGAACCCCTTAAACTGGGTTGGGATGCAAGACCTACTGAATCCAAATGCAAAGTGACATAAATGTATACAGAGGAGCATTCCTGAGCGAATGTCTGGTTGGTCGATCACTCTTAGAGAAAAGTCCTGTCACCGTATAGTCAACTCGTCCTCCTTCCAGCACACAACAGCTGGACGCCAATCGACTTCTGAATCCCTCATTTCATCCTTGATTTCACAAAATGGCACCCAACGGCGAAGCATATCTCATCAAGCCTGACGCGCCTGAAGGCGCCACTCGCTTCCCTCAGGCTCGCTTCGCTCCCGCAGGACCTCACCGCACGCTCTACGTCTCCGGTACAGCCTGCGTCCGACCACAAGATGGCACCTGGCCAGGCGTCACTGAGAACGCAGATGGCACACGTACCCTTGATGTTCGTGTGCAGACAGCTGCAGTCCTCGAGAACATTGACACCATTATCAAGGGAGCGACGGATGGTAAAGGTGGAGTTGAGAATCTCATTGATGCGGTGGTCTATGTGCTCGATATCAAGGAGCACTATGTCGGTATGAATGAGGAGTGGAACAAGGTGTTTACAACGAGGGCATCTGCGCCAGCTAGAGCGACCATTGCTGTCAAGGAGCTGCCAGATCCGAGGATGGTTGTTGAGATTAAGGCGACTGCCGTTGTGGAGATGTAACATGGTCAGCGACAGGACTATGTGAAATGTTATTCTCATTCATTGTGGCATTGAACATGCTGCTGGCTCTTCTAAGAGTCTAACACTGCTTTCTATATGATCAAACACAGACCTTGTGTGCTGGATTGGAGGCTTGTTCGGGGTCACAGGACTTGCATTACCAAATCAAGCACCCAGACAGCAAGCTAAAGAGTCATTTACACAACGCTCGGATACAACCTCACGGTTATCATAGCAACTATTTTACTAGTATAATCCTTGATTGAGTCCTCATGTACCGTCCTGGTAGAAGGAAGCCTTGACAACCCAGCGCGATAAGTGTCACTAGTAACCAATTACAGAGGCTCCATCTCACATCCGCTTATCACACCAGGTCCAGCATCGGCACTGCAAGCGCAGAGTCTAACAGGGGAGCTATCGACAAAATGAGGGGTACCATCCAACTAATTGCGAGGGTCGCGCGAGATCAGGCATGCTGCATGTGCGAGAGTCCGGGGTCGCTGTTGATCAGTTTGGGTGGTGGCGTTGGTCCATCCAACGGGTTTCGTGCTTGTCAGTCACCCTGATTACTTCCGACCTGTTTCTCCACGATCAATCCTCCGCCATTACAGTGAAGAATCACCAGAGATTCTCTAGTCTCGGACTCCAGATCGAAGGATTAATGACCCTTATCATACGGAGTCCCATCTCTCTTATCTAAGGACCCCAGTCACGATTCGCTGCTTATCAGGAGCCAAAGGTGCAGAAGTGCTGTCCCAGCAATACATGCACACACCAGCAACAGGTCACAGGATGGTGTTGGAGTCGCATCCGGCTCGTGCGCGGGCATCATGCTCCCGATGTTACAAGAGGAAGAAGAAATGCGACCGAACATTGCCATTGTGTAGGAACTGCAACTCAGCACGTGTCCGCTGCAGCTTCGAGGATGACCAAGGAGAAACAGCGTCATATCCGATAGAGTGAGCGAGGCCTGATCCACGTCAGAACATGTGCTAACATCCATGCAGCTACGTTCGTCGTCTAGAAGAACGGCTTCGGATGCTGGAGCACGCGAGTGCCACAGAGACGCAGCCAGATCCCCCGACTTCGGCTGCCATAGAACACAGTGGCATTAATGATTTCCAGCTAGGTCCGGATATCAGCCTCGCCCAGCAATCGGTCGCCCACGACCCAGATGTATCTTCCATGGCTGTTGATCCTTCCCTCTTCCCAGATGATCAGAACAACAGTCCAGCTGGGAGGCCATCAGGCCCCGGTCCAACCTTTGTCGAGGAGCTACGAACCCTATCTCTCGAAGCAACTGCAGAGAGGCATCTTGGTTCAACGTCTGGTCTGTCTTTCGCCAAGCTGACACAAACGGTTCTTCGGCGTTTGACACCAGACAAGGCTGATTTCGTCTTCATCAACTACCAAGAGAACACCACGGGCGCCTCGCTCTTCGATCTCAACTCGCCGTCTGACCTCTTCGGCGACTCTGTCCTTCAAAGCCTCAGCGAGTCCATCTCTATCCACCCAGTCCTGTTCGGTGACCTGTTTCTCGCAGATTTCACAGAGTCGGACAGCGCGACGCTGAGTACACTATCCTGGCCATGTGACGATGCTCATGTGCAGAGACTCGTCGACTTCTACTTTGCGCACTCACATACCCTCTACCCAATTCTCAGGAAATCTGAGATTATGCGCACGCTGGAGAGGGTGCGAAGTAACCCACCGAGCTTAGAGGAGCAACCGCCACTTGAGATCTTCAGATTGTGGATGGTGCTTGCAATAGGGTCGACTGCCTATTCATCTATCTCGCTAACGGATGAGTCTGAGTCTCGGCTATATTACAGCAAGGCGCTTCAATACTCCGAGCTAGCGTTAGGAGCTGACGATATGGTATGTCTTCCGCGGAACATTCGCCAACATCGGTCGGAGACTAACACTTTCTGACGCGCAGTCGGCACTTGAAGTCATCATGCTTCAAGTCTCCTATTCGTTCTTCAACCAGCTTGGTCCAAGTACGTGACGCCTCCCGAGGCCGTTTCAAACTCAGCTAACGCTTGTTCTTCCAGATACCTGGTTCCTCGTTGGGACTGCTGCCCGACTAGCTCTGGGCATGGGTTTGCATACAGCTTCCACGTACACTGCGCTACCAGCCGAGGCTGCCGAAAGATGCAAACGGGTATTCTTTTCGATATACATGATGGATCGGTACGTCACAATATCCTTGAAAGGGAGAAGTCCGCCACTGACCATATTATAGTGTGGTGTCTGTAGCGCTAGGTCGGCCGTTCGCCATCCACGACGATGATGTTGATATAGAGGTGTGTTCGTCTGAGGCTATTTGACGATTCTGAGAGTAACTTATGATGTTCCCTTAGGAATTTTCGGCCATGGAAGATGATGAACCAGGAGCATGGAGCAGCAAATCCGCCACACTTGACCTTGGTCAGCCATCCTCACTAGCAGTCCCCCTTCATATCCTTGCACTCCGTAGGATTGCCAGCAAGATATCGGGTCAAATCTACTCTATCCGACGTAGCGCCAATGTCACGGACGAGCAGCGCGAGGCAACTCTCTCCGCCCTTCATCAGGAACTCCTGGCATGGCGACGCAACATGCCGTTCCCCTTGCCAGACTTCCAGGAAGGTGTGCCGCATCTGACTACGACATGGTACGACTTCAACTATTACACACATCTGGCTATGATATACCGGCCCTCTCCCTTATGCCCTGTTCTTGACATTCGACGCATCAAGATCCTCGAGACGGCAGCGTCGATGTCTATCCGCCAGGCGCATAGCATGCACCAACAGCACCGCCTGGCGTACAATTGGCTCACCTTCCTCGCACTCTTCACATCGACAATCTCGCTTGTGTATGCCGTTACTGCACAACCGGAGGATCTACCAACAGTCCTGCGCGAGACCAGGGCCATTGACGACTTGGACCTGGCGTTGAACCTCTTTGATACGCTGGGGACTAAATTTGTCGCAGCGACCAAAATTCGCAATATGGTCCAGGAAATTTCGAAGCGGTACAAGGGCATACGAGCTGCTCATGAAGGGAGGGCTGCTGCTGCTGCTACCGGGACGTAACAAAGTTATATCCTGACATTATAGGTTGGTAGAGGTGCGCTGATATCTGGAGGTTTGCATGTTCAAAACTCCAAACGGCCAGGCGATTATCACGAAAGATGGGGTCGCGTACTAGGACTCAGCTTCAGTGCCAGATAGCAGAATTCGCAGTCCTGAACATTTACCTATAGTATCTTTGTAAGCACTGCAACATCTATGACACAGCGCTTATGCACCCTTGCTTATACGAGGAAAGGTTCAGGGCGAAGATATGGTAGAGGGTCAAAACCGAGTACACTAGCTTACTCACTTGGCAGAACAGTCTATTTGACTTGAAGTTTACGTTTATCGTATTCAGCGCCCACATCGTGCAAATGGCCGGGCTATCTCTGTCCCCAGAAGCTTGATACCTTCATGAAGAAGAACACAGCCACTGAGCCTATCGTACAATTCTTGACGGAGCAGCTTCGTAGCCGCTCAAGCTGCTGCGGGCATGCCTAGATAACATGGCATGAAATCCACAGCCTTAACAGCTCCGCCAAACTCCTGCAGCATCCCCCAAAGCCCCTCAAGCGCATCTCGAAAATGCCCAGAAAGCTCGAAACCCCGAGATTCCTGATTGTCCAGCATGGCCAGAACCCTCTTCCGCTCCGCTACATTGACCATCTCATGACCCACTGAGAATATCACCGGCAGCAGTACCCCGACGCACAGCCCCGCCTGACTGATCATTGTGTCCATGCAGTCTAAAGTCCTGAGAGCGTTATGATACACGTTTTCGACGGTCATGGATGGGAGGTCGCAGCCGAGTAGGGCCCATTTGGCGTGTTGGAGGTGCTGGGATATGCTGATGAGCGTCCAGTAGCTGTAGGACGCGAGTAGCTGAAACTTGGAATCGGATTCTTTTGTCATGTTTGTGTATGTGTCTAGGAGCTTCCGTTGTAGAGAAGTGGTGTCACAGATGATGGCTATACCGCTGATCTTCTGCTCGATAGTGAGCTGTGTCTGAGTCGATACACCAGCAACCCACGTAATCATCCTGCCAAAGATCAGCATGAGCTTTGTTGAGGTATGGTATGGCTTTGGCTTACCTCCTCTGCAACACAGCCCACTGCCACATGGCAGACAAGATGCAGTCGCTCTCCTCGCCCAGCAACAACGGGCTGTGCGCAGCACTGTGCAAGGTTGCCTGATTCTCTCCTGCACAATCCACCGAGGCGAAATCATGCGCCCATGGCTCCTGGAGTCGCGCTATTGAGTTGACGACGTCAATGAGTTGGAGTAGTCTTATCAGATCAGTTTCGATGTATGATACCCCCTCCCTGTCCCTTGTTCTGCGACGGATAAAGTCTGAAGCCTGCACCATCCATTGGCACGGATCGGCATTCCCAAAAAGCATGATCTGCCAAGCCATCAGTCTTGAATCTTCTCCCCAACAACCTTGGAAGTCACATGAGAAATGGCTTACATGTATCGTGACAAGCATAATGCCACATGCAAGAGGCGGTGCTAACGGCGTCTCCTTGCCGTCCTCGAACCGCTCCAACAGCACTTTGCCCTCCGCCAATGCCATCTCCTGCAACCTACTCCGCTGCCGCAAATATGCCTCCTCTCCACGGATCCGACAGAGATACACCTCACCAACAAGCGACGCAAGCCTGCTCACATCACCGTCTGCCTGGCTCAGGGCGACCATGTCCTTTGACCGCAGAACCGCGAACGGCGGGAGCGAACCGCACGCTTCCTCAAAGTATGCTGTTGTGAAGCGCCATGAGTCTACGATGATAGCCCTTGGCGGCGGTCCAGCTACCTGCACCATCTGGAGTCGGTCGACGTGGCGAGGGACGTAGGAGCATTCCATGAAGCGAGTTCTGCAGTAGGTGCAGGTTCTTCTCCCTTGCGTCCCATCACACTTTGAATTGTTGATTCATTGTCAGTCAGCTGAAGATGCCATGTCGAACAATTGGCGCCAGAAGCTGGGGTGTATCTTACTCGTCTGTGAGCTTTCCGGCAAGCAGCACAGCGGTGGCCGCCGCGTCGTCTATCAAACTGACCACACGGCATAGTACTATGCTGAGGAGAGGAAAGAATCGCCGTACATGTAGAGAGACACGGAGCGCAATTCAGATGCTCATCGGAGAAGTTCAGGCACCATGAACCACGCACGAGCCTTTTCCCCCTGACGCCAGGGCTGAGTCGACTCACTGACCCCAGCTAAAACATTCCCATTATGGAGACCGATGCCGTTTCGGGGAATATTACGGCGCGGCTGGCTGGTGGAGACTCAGCGCAGGGATCTGTTCTTCATCAGCCGTGTAAGTCGTTTCTAGACTCACTGACCGAATAACTGCAGTATGATGGACCTCGTTTGACTTGATTCTCGGGGCTGTGCTCTGGCTGAGTTGGATCCGCCGGCATACTGGACTTGCTGCTGTCCGTCCATATTGGGCAATATTGCTGCATGCCTTGAGAGCATGAGGATAGCGCCCCGAACAATTAAACCAAGTCGGGTATCTACTATTTGCACGACTGAAAAGACCGTCGGCGCGACTTCATTGCTGCTTTTACTCAACGAGGCTTTACATTCTTGATCCTGGGCAGAAAACGAAGACACCCAAGGCTTATAAAGCTTCGGAGGGCCTCGCACGAGATCATATCCTGTTCAAGCAAACTCACCAGAGTCACTCGTTCTATTTCATCTACTCGCTCTTTCTATATTGTACATCATGTTTCTTTATCCCTATCTCTTCGCGGCGAGCCTCACCTTTGGCATGGCCACAGCTCAGCAAGCCTCCAGCTTCAATTTAGAGCCCCAACTCGCGGAGAAGTACGGCTGCGGCTCGGATTGCCAGGTTGTTCTGTCACAGGCCAACGCCATGGACTTGCAGTCTTTTGGGCCGACCTTTGACTTTGACTTCTACGCCACAGCACCTACCTTTGCTTGCTCGAAGCCAGGAGCTATGTTGAAGGTTGAGGCCGTGTACGATTTGGACGTCGCTCTCCCTGCCAATGCCTCTGTCTATCGCATCCAGTACACGTCCGAGGACCTTGACGGAAGCAAGGTCCCTGCCACGGGGTACATCATCCTCCCGGACGTCTCTGGTCCGGCCAATCTCGTCGCCTTCGCCCACGGCACCGCCGGTGTCTTCCGCGGCTGCGCCCCGTCCAACTCGCCCAATCTCTACCGTGGCGCCGAAACATGGACCGACCTCGTCTCAGCAGGCTATGCCATCGTCGCAACCGACTACGTCGGCCTGGGTAACAACCATACGGAGCACAAATACGTCAGTCACGCCGCACACGCAAACGATATAATCTACGCTGTCAAAGCGGCGCGAAAGAGGTTTCCAGGGCGCGTCTCGAAGGAATGGGTTGCGCTGGGTCACTCTCAGGGTGGCGGCGCTGTATGGAAGTTGTCGGAGCATAAGCTGCTCCAGGGCGAAGACAGCGGATATCTTGGGGGCGTGGCGCTCGCTCCCGCTGCGTTGAAGCTGTACAATACGATCCGCGAGACCGTCGACTATATGCGTAACTCGAGCAACCCAGATCAAGATGCCGCCATGCTCGGTAGCGCGGCGCAGCTCGTCATCGGCATTCAGAATGTATTCCCCGATTATGACCCGTACTGGCTTGCCGATGGACTGCGTCAGAGAACCGAGATGTCGCACATTGGACAATACTGCGTCACAGCAATGAGCAGCCTAGGTGTCGGCCTCAAGCTCAGCGAAATCCTCACCACCTTCGACGTCTCCCGCGACACGGAGCTCCAGGAGTTCCAGAACATCAATGCCCCAGGTCAGCGCACCGCCAGCACGCCACTCTTCGTCGCGCACGGGCTGGCTGACATGATCGCGCCGGTGACGGGGACGCTGGACACGTTCCAGGACAGCTGTGGGCAGAATGTTGGTAACCCTGTTAAGCTGAAGCTGTACCCGGGACTTGACCACGATACCGTTATTGCGGCGGCTGCAGAGGAGTGGATGGAGTTTATTAAGCTGAGGTTCGCTCACGCTCCCTTTGGCAAGGGCTGCAGTCAGTCCATGGCGTAACAGGGCAAGTTTGGATAGAGCCAGCACCGGTCAGCTGAGTCGGATGGAATAGAACGGGTTCTATAGAATGAAACTCATGACTAGTCTTAATTTATTATATCATTGACTTCAACTTTTGTGCTCTACTGCTTTCTGGGATCGAAGTTCTTGATTCAATGACTCTTCTATTTCGACAACAAGCTCGGATGCCTCATCGATCAGGCTTCAGAGCATAACAATATCTCAACTGACACACGGTCCGAATCTCAACTAGAGAGCAACAAAGAACTGCCTAACTCGGGCTCCATTGGAATCTGGTCGAGGCGCATCTTTCGGATCAGCCGCGAACGAAAGGATCGGAAAGGCTACCCAACGGACCAAGTCGCAGTGAATGAAGTGAGAGTGGCCCGGATGAATGGGTGTGAGCATCTTCAATAAGGTCTTTTACTATCTTCCCCGCATCAGACGCGATGCAACACCCAGTATGCAATGTGAACACCCCCTCCCACGCACGCGGGATGTATGTATGCATGGCTGGCTCTTGCGGGAATTTGGGCTGCAACTCCTCCTCTTTCAGGTGACCTGTCATATCCCTCAGCCTAAGCATGGTCAATTCGCTCGAATGGCCGTTGGCTTCGAATATTTCTATAGAGAATAATTGTCTCATTGTCGGGGGAGAGCACTACGTAAACGTTGGCAATACGAGGATCGTAGCCAATGCAGGCTTACACGCAAGACCCGCCCAAATGACCTCAGCAACACAAGATCGCCAAACCCACATTGATCTATTCCGGGATGTTCGGTGCACAGCCCAGTCATCCGTCAGGCAGCGGGAACGTGCAGAATTGTCCGGCCAGGGTATGTATCGTTTGACACGATGATCAGCATCCGCCGAGTGGGCGTCAGGCTCAAGCTGGACCAACGGAGCAATGGCTGGCAAGCAAGCCCCTCTCGCTCGCCAACTCGGGCTATGGGTCTTGCCATTGAGAGAATTCGCACAAGATAAATCCTGCGAGAATGGAGCCCTAATTTGAGGGCTTTTGATAAGGTTGCAGAGGGGATGCTGATACACATGCTGCAGGATCGCACACACATTCATGTGCGACTGGCAATCAATTGTGGGTTCCCGAGATGCTAACACGTCGGAGGTCCGGAAGTTCGCGATGGAAACGGAACGGATACTGAACCACATGTCGGATAGGTAGGTATTTACCCTGCTTCGTTATGTACTTCGTTTCCTCCAATGTATTGTCGGGTTGTGCCATCTCCGTGCATTTTGGGTACTACTTGGCGAAGCCCACAACAAGCAAGTTGGCAAAGTAAATTCTAGCGAGAATCCAGAACCTCTCATAGTGTACTGGCAACGGCGGGATAGTCGACGGAACTTGGTGAATTGCTCCAGCACCATGATCATACCGCCGCCCTCTGTGCCTCTAGTCACCGCAGAGCCCACCCCAGGCTCACCAGACGCCTTCAATGAAGATGATTTCGTAGCTCTCTGGTCCCAGATGTACGCCGTGCTGCTCATGCTCAATTTCATCACCCGGAAGAACATGCACTACCCCTCCTCGGCAACAGGGCGGCATGCCAATCTCGGCCTCAGCGGATTGGCTATCAGCCCTGCAGCCACGTCTCTCCTAGAGCGCCTTCCGTACCATGAACCAGTTTGGCGTGATGCTCGCATGCAAATGTTTACGGAGGCGGTAGTACTTAATTATCTCGATCCAGAAGACCGATCTCGGTGCCGTGACCCGCATGAGGAGGGATCGTCTCTCTTGCCTGATGATGTGGCTTTGACTTTGCCGTATGAGAGCGAGGGCATTGTCTGGATACTTGACTTGAAGCACAGTACGTGTCGTCCTGTCAGACGCAACAAGTCCATGGCATATTATCTTACACTTTACCTATGGAGCAGACGCATTTCGAGTGTTTCGGGACCAAGATGATCCTCCAGCACCCTATTGGAATCACGGCGTGCTTGAAAATCCCGAGGGTCCGTCCTACTACTGGAGGTGGCCTCTTTATCATGCCCCATCTGTTTTGAGACAGTGGCTTGAAGCCCTGCGAAAACTTGACACCGTCCCATCAAGTAGTGAAAACGGCGAGAGCTTTTCCTATTCAATAGTAAGTGCACTTGGCTGGTCCCCAATAACAAAGCAAAATGATCGAATTAATGAGGTAAAAACTCCGTAGGATGTGAGTGGCTTGATAATCGGCAAAGTCCTTCGGGGATACGGCTGGCCGGACAACTTTCGGGAACAAGACTGGGCACAGGACGCTAAGGGCATATACAACGAGGCGTATGAAATAGAAGCTGGCTATCATGAAGCACTCACATCGGCCAGGTATTTCGCGCATAAGGACGAGCTGGTTGCTCAATGGCGGCGGAACCCGGAGCAAGTCCTTGATGTTGGAATGAACCCGGCTGAGTATGCATTTGACTTAGCCCACAGACGTGGGAGACTGCTGTTGAGCCAAACAGAAAGATAGCTTGCAACACGAGGTCTTGGTGATGCCGAAACTCTGTTGCTGTTGAGTAAGTGATACGCCTCTGTTCAATGTAAGTCGTAATTTTGACTTGATATTCTTTTGTGCGCAGAGCTAAAAATGCGGCCCACAGCTGCGAGTGTCCAGCTCGTTCATTGTTTAATGTGAGTAGTTATCTGGAACGTTGACGATGTGGGCTTCATGGAGGCGGGCATGCACGGGGCACGGGAATGGCGGGCGTGGGCGGATAACAGTCGATGAGAGGTCGACCCCGGGGAAGAGCTGGGCAGCGTGATGGATAATGATGGGGAAACTTGGTCTCCACGATGGTGCAGTGTGACGCGTTAATGGGCGGATGGAGACGTGGAGTCGTGGATACCGACATCGCGAAACCGGGAAGACGCGGGATGCAGCAGCGAATGCCTTGGTTCAGCCCCGGCTGTCGTTTGCCCTTGGTCTGGTATGGCATCACACACAGACGCGCACAACATGTATAGTGAATAAGCCAGCCATCGGACCGAGGCAAGTCGCAACAGCTCGATCAAACAACAAAAAGAAGGGTGCCATGTACCTTGCAGCATGCTGCCGTCTGTAGCATGGCGCACCTCGACCCAAAGCGACCAGCGCCTCCATTCCTAGCGGCGTGTCGCCCTTGAATGATATCGGTATCGTGTCGAGGGAGCAGCTGATAAGAGACTGAGTTATCTGGCGTGGAGTCGATGGTCGCGAAACAAGGCGCCAGCCCGTTTCTGGGTCAGTAAAGGGGGCGTGTGTGGTTGTGGGTGGTGTGCCACGCACCTACATGCTGGCTAAGGCAGGCTGGTGTGGGATGAAATGGAGGCGTCGCCGGTTTGGGGGCTGTTTCTGTCCTGCTGACGAGAGGAGGAGGACGCCATGAGTGGAGCCTGGAGGATCAGAGATAGCCAAAGAGGAAGCGAGTGCAGAGGGCGTGTGCAAACGGGGCTCGTTGAGATGATGATGATTGCGATGGTGCGTTGTTTGCGAGAGTTTGGATTGTGCGCGTGGGAGTTTGAATGGGCGAAAGCGACAGGACCGAACACTGCGTTAGGCCTAGGTTACAGGAGGCGTCACAGGCATCGAGGCTGCCTGAAGATCGGGGTGTCTGTGCTCTGTACCTGCCTGAGATGAGATTGCGAACTGGACACGATCAGGGAGGGCATCAGGGCTATCGCTCACTACTACACCATCGCTGCAGCGCTGTGTGTGTGTAAGGTCACGGTGGTGTGCAAGAGGTGTGTGTGTGTTCACTGCCAGGCATGCACCACTGCCACTGCCACTCTACCTGCACTGACACCTGCGTCTCGGGATGGACGACACGCACTGACGGCCTGTGATGGAGGGATGGATGCCTTATTACCACCACCACCTGCTTCCATCCCCCTTCCCTCCCTTTCCTTTCCTTCTTCAAAGCAACAACACCCAAACAAAGCAAATCATCCCATTCAGGATTCGCAGAGAATCTACCGTCACAGTCCAGATCATCACGGAGCCAGCTTCTGTCCTGCCTTTGCCATCGCACATCAACCGTCTGTCGCCGATCCCGACTTATCGCTTCGCAACCCATCAGGTACGTACCTGGCCGCTTTGCGCCGGCATCGCGCGTCGCATTCCCATGACTCAACCCTCGACCCCTTTGACCGGCTGTGTGCCTATGCGCACAACCACCGTCATTTTTCTCCCATTTCTCTCCCTCTTCACTCGTGCATCATTATCATCCACGTACTACGCGACAAGTCTGCTTCTCAGTATCATGGACTGACATTCTTATCTTTCTCCAGACGGTTTCGAAGCGCACCCATCACCCCGACCGGTAAACATGGCTACCATGGCAGCTGCTGCTCGTGATATCCCCCAGGCCGTCTCCTCGTGCCGAGACAACTTCACTGTTGTAGCGGCCAGAGACGGTCCTGTGACTGTGACACGTTCTCAACCTCTCCCGACTCCTCCCAACTCCATCTCCCCGGCCTTGCCTGCCCACGGGCTCAAGGCTCAGCTCCAGAAGGCCAAGCTTGAGCCCATCGACTCCGACTTGGACCTTCGAGAGTCTCCCGATGACCTCAAGCGATCCGTGTCGCCTGCAGCCCTCGAGGCTTCAGGCGCCATCACCTGCGCCATGCTTGCCAAGTATCACCTTCCAGAGATCTTGCTCGCGCATGGACCGCTTGCCATCCGTCACATCACGGGATACCTCACCACCTCCGTTCCTGGCTTCTCGGGCATTCCCCCGGCGAAGGCGCGGAGACTGGTTGTTGGAGCTTTGGAGGGACGTGGAGGAGAAGGTGCAGGATTGCACGGAGAAGTTGAATTTGAGAAGGTCGGCTGGGGACGTTGGGATGCCCGACGTCGAGGGCAGGCCACACGCAGCCGACAGCCAACACCACCTGGCGGTGCGCCTGCCGGCATTCCCATCTCGAGCAGCGGCCTGAGGGCGTCGAACCGCCTAAACGTTGACCACGGCGATGACGAGTTCCACTTCTCTCATGATGACAAGGATCGCTTGATGATGGAGTACGAGGCCGACCGCATGTCCATGGACGGCAGTGCCTCTGCCTCGTGCTCCGAAGCTCCCGATGACGACATCGCGATGAACGACGACCCTGAAGACGCGACTGACGACGAGGACTGGGCCGCTATGGGCGCTGCCGCCCTGCGCGCCGAGTCCTACCCCAACATGGCAGCGGCGCAAGCCGATCACGACCGCTTCACTCCCAATGCATATACCCAGGGGGGCGGTATGCGATCCTTCTCTGCCAGCTCCGGCATGGCGAGGGCCCCGCAGGTCGGAAACCTCAACATGGCAGCTCTGGCTGCCGCCTCGGACGCACAAGAGCGCGAGGCCATCGAGGCGCTTTTGCGTCTCGGTTCTGTATAACACTATCACTTTGTTTAATCCACATCTGCATGCATGGCGTTCTTGGAGGGAAATGAAGGGGACCTTTTGGATTGTATTCATCTCGGTCCCGAACGGGCTGGTATGCTCGGTCAAGGGGGTTCCCCTCGAGCGTGTTGATGGTACTCTACTCATCGATACGTTCGGATCTTATTCAGTCACCATTTCTTGACCCACGAGGCGGCGTCCTCGTATGGTCCGGCTCTCTTGGCTTATCCTTTCATGGCACTCAAACCCGTAATGGGTTTCGGACCTTTTCTTCTTTTTTTTGAGTGGCATCGCTGAGCGACACAACATCAATGCACGACCTACGGAGCATGTCTCACCACACCAGAGGTTACTTGTTCACTGCAGCTCTTCAGCGGCCACACAGTCATGTGGCTCGTTGACGGAGACATGCTCCCGGCTGCGAAAGTTTGGCCATCGCCACAACGACGCCGCATCTTCATCTCAACTTTTTGCACATACCCCCTGCTTTTTAACCCAATCTCAACTTTTACTTTCTCTTGAGGCACGCTATACACGAACTACTACCATCATTTTCGCCACGAATTCAACACCTTATATCGTGGGAGGCGAGAGTCAGAGCCACGGTGATTTTGGAAGGGCCGGTCCCTGGTGTTTGTCGAGGGACGATGAGGGCCTTTACCTGATGGGCAGGCATACCGGCGCACCGCGTCTTTTAATTTTTGGAACGGTCATCAACAGACCTTGGGAAGCAGGCCTCAGGGAGAGGCTGTTGTGGAAAAACTGGTGCAAGTCTCACCACTCGCAGCTTGTCGACACATGCACGTGTGCAGGGTTCTTGGGGTGATGGAAGGAGTAGGACCATGAAATAACGAGAAAGAGGAGGATATGGGAGGTCTTATTGAGGCAAAAGGCACTGGCTTTGAGACATGTTTTTAGCTTCGCAGATGTTTGCTCGGTCTTTGGCCCCTGTGAATGATAAGCTTGATCATCCCTACTATGCGGTCGATGTGCCCTTCCTGTGATGACCATCTGGCTTCACAACGCGCGTAGCTAAGTTGAGCAAGTTGAGTTAGTACCAACGATTTCTCGTGCGGGTCCAGAGCCATGCATGGCTCGGGACGTATGCTTTGCATTATGACGTAGGCCTCGCATCCTGAGGCCATTGTTCAGAAAGGATAGGGCTGATGTTCGGTTCTGGTTAGGGTTTCATGACTGGGCGGTTGCCAAGGTTGAGGGTGGGCGAAATGCTCCGGCGGTGAGCCCGAGGCTCCCGTCTGGCACGTGGACAGGTTATAGGTACAAGAGAATACATTTAATATTAGCTTTCCTGCGTAGCTATAGAGCTTAGATGATCTACTTACACAGCCAGACTTATCATAAAAGAGGTTCCTCTTCGTATCTCAGGGTGCAGGTCCGGAATAACCTTCTGTAACCCAACCTCAACTTCCACCCGACTTGGCTGGCACCGATTGTAGAGGATACCGGCTCTCACGGTACCAATGATTGCTCATTATCTGTATCAACGTAGATACAGTCCGTATACTCTATTTATTGTTACGGAATTGGCCACGGACGGTCTGGAAGCTTGGGCCCAGGCGAAATGCAATCCTGATTGTAGGGTGAGGTACTCGATATGATGTTACTGCACGCATTCAGTGCCTCCTGGGGTAGCGAGTTGGAGTCCGACAAGTTTGATGGCTTCTACTGCGCTATACAAGATGACATGTTGCAAACTCTGACCTCATGATGCATAAGAAGGAGGATTTGTTAGTATCGCAGAAAATACTTACACCCGTGGTATGGATCTAGCAGGCGACACAAAGCAACACCTTTCATTGAAAGTATAACGGTGAAGTTCCATACATGGTAAAATCCCACCCCTCCTCTAACAACAAGAACTGGGCCTTTTATATACACATCTTATCAGATGAAATCGTTCCTCCCCCAACCTCGAGAGATCAGATGCCACAGACGCCAGGGTGCTCACTCCCCGTCATACACAACATGCTATTCCCATCATTCCTCGCCCACAGCGCCACCCGTCCTTGATCCGGCGTCCCTCCACATCCATTCGCACTCGCCTCCCTCGCAATCAAATCCTTGAGATCCTTACCAGTAACACACGAAAACCCATCTGCACCAAACGAAGATAGCTTATCCGCCAGCACGATCGAACAACTGCTCTGTGTCGCCAACACGCAGTAGCTGGAGATGTCGATCGTGTCGGACCCGTTCTCGTCGCATCTGCCGCCGCTGGCTTTGCAGACGGAGTTCTTACGGGGTTGAGCGCAGACGTTGGAGTCGTTGGAGCAGATCTCTTGGTCGTCGGAGAACTTATCTGCGAGGCGCCAGCAATCTGCCATCCAACCGCCGCGGTCATCCGCTGTGCACTGGACACCATTGTCCCCAGGCGATGTGTAAGGAATGGCCACTTCTTTCTCATCGGCATCGGGAAGCGCGTTGCTGCCGTCAAGGGGTGCGTGACGGGAGCCCTCGCCGTTGAGCTTGCGATAGCCTGACTGGTAGAACTGGTAATCGTCTGGCCCGTTGACCCAGCCTGTCGCAGGGTCATCCTTGACGCACTTCTCGGTGATGTTGGCGAAGCTGTCCCAGCAGTCCTGCCATTGGGCGCCCTGCGAGTGTGTGCCTCGGTAAGCGTAGGCCTCAACTTCGTTGGGGAGCACGATGGCAATCTCGCATCCGTCTTGATCTGTAGTGGCCGCTACTGCGTTGGTGTTAATGCCTGGAGGAGCCTCACACTTGTCGTTGCAGAGGACTTCACGCATCATGTATTGCAGCTCCTTGGGGGCCTTGTCGCCGTCATCCGTCTTGACCTTGGCAGGGATCTTGTCGACCTGGTTGCCGCCACACTTTGGGTCGTTTGAAGGGTGCTCTCTTGGCTGGTCAGGATCTGGGTTCTGGCCTGGGTCAGAATCAGCTGCAGGAAGTGCCGCGATGATCCGATCCCAGGCGGCGATATCCTCGTCCGTGAAAGCCTCATACTCGTCACTATCCACGCCGACATCGATGCAGTCGCAATCCTTCCACTTGTTGTTCTCCTCCTCGAGCCCTTTGCACTTATGGTTCTCATCAGCTCCTCCACACTCATCGCAGCCAAGAATCTCATCGCCCTCGGGACACTCTGGCTGGTCCTTGCTGCATTCGCAGTCTGCGTGAGGGCCGACTGTGCACTTCTCAGTTTCTTCACCCTGGCAGTCTTCTGCCGAACAGCTTGGACGGTCGTCCTCGGTTGGGCAGTCTTCCTGACACATACAGCCAGCATCCGGTCCTTCTTGGCACCAACCGCTCTGGCCACCACAGTCTGAGCACTTGATGTCGCCAGGTATCAAGGAGCATTGCTTCTCTGGTTCAGGGGTGCCGGGAGGAGGAGGCGGGAAGAAAGGCGGGGGGACAGGGAATGGGAAGATAATGATGGGAGGCACTGTCGTTCTGCAAGGAGAGAAGCGGTCAGATCTTTAACATGTACCAAAACTTGAAGGATTGGAATGAGACTTACCCAGAATCACCACACTGGCATCCTTCATATGGCTTTCCAACAGCTGAGCCAGGCTGGCCCTTGCAGCGTCCATTACCATCATTGCCGCCACATGTATCACATGCAATATCGCCAGCAGGACAGCCAGCACAACGCACGAAGAATCCCCTCCCTGCGCTGTCTTTGCCCGCAAACTTCTTATCACAAATACCTGCGTTCTCTGTGCAGCCACCACAGGCATCATTGTCGCATGTAAAAGTGTTCCGACCATCGCCCATGTGTTCGGGGCAGACTTTGCTAGCATCACCTGGGTCAATGCCATCGTCATTTGAGCAGGGGCAGCCTTGGAAGGCGATTTCAAGGACGCCGGTTGTCTTCGTGCCTTGACACTGTTGAAATGTTAGCAAGGGATAGGCTTCGACCTCATGTCAATTAGGTGAAAGGTGAAGGTGTCACTTACGATACCACCACCGGCGTCACCACCACACGCAGAACAAAAAACTTCATCGAAGGTGCAGCACCCACAGATGGGGAACCCTTCTTGAGTTTGTATGTTGCAAAGACCCGGGCCAGGTGTACCCACGCAATCATCGGCGAAGCAGGAGACTTAGGTTATGGTCAGCGTTTTCTCTCACGGTAAGAGGTTAAACAAGACGTCTGCGGTACTCACATGGCTCCTGTCCACGATTCTGGGGACATGGTCCGTTGGCGGGAGGGAAAATAATCTGGTTCTGTCGCTTGCTGCTCATAGCACCATACCGAGGTGCGGAGTGTGCCAGCGTCGAAGTGAGAAGAGCCGCGCACACGGCGAGACTGGAGAGAAAAGGCTTCACCATTGTCTCGAAGGATGTTTCGGTGATGAAGAATGCGTTGAGACCAATTGTGGTTGTGAAGTCAAGACGAAAGGGCAGTTGAGAATGATTTGAGGACGCATGGCCCAAGATATACCGTGAATCCCATGTTGCGTCCATACTGCTACACGCGACGGTGTCAGTGTCTATAGATAGGTCAGACGTTGACTATCTTTGTAAGTATGCAGGTCCCGTCGCTGAACGACGATGCGGCTGCGGCTGTATCCGAGTCATGTCGATAAGATCCTCAGTCGGGCCTCTGGATGAAAGAAAGGTGAGACATGATCTGACCTACAGACAATTCGCTTGTACGCTGTATGACAGATCGGTCCCTCGTAAAACATATGTGCGAGCCTGCTGTGGCTGTGCCTGATGACACCGTGGGGGCCGAAACAGGACCACATAAGCGGCTGACGTTCTGCGATTATAGTCAGAAGGATGCAGTCTGCGGCTGACAATAGGCTAGCATTTCCTTTCGATGGGGTCTATAATTACGTCGGTAACTGAGAAGCCGACCGTGAAGGATCGTGGTTCAGGTCTGGACTCCCGAACCGCCGAGTTCAGTGCGCAGCCCCAGCCCGACCCCAATTGTGTATCTTCGCTATCTTACCCCAATGTAAGGCAAACTCTCTCGTAGGATTGGACTTTTGTCCCAGCTGTCAGCGGATTCGCTATGACATGCCGTTCTTGCGATTGTGTTGCCGACTTGTCCGTATCCCGTGTAGCCTCAGCTGAGTCTATCGAGCTCGTGAGCTATACGCGTGCGCTTGAGTCAGATAGATGGAGTAACATATGATCGTTGGGGGCCAGATCTCATAATCGAGGTGCTCTAATCTTGGTGAGGCTGTGCCGTATGAATTTCGTCTCTCGAGTCAATGAGGCAGCATGCCTCACTCTTGATAAGTATATACCCCTTGAGGACTCGTCCTCTGTCACTGAGAGTTATGCAGCAAAATCCAAGACGGAAATCAGTCGTCATCAATACTTCAGGCTATTTCTTTTGTAAGCCAAGCTGTCAGTCGTTAACTACCACGTCCAAAAATGCAGCCTTCTCTTGCACCAGTCTTCTTGGTGGCAGCTCTCGTCGGTGTGTCGAGGGCTGCGACTTACTATGTTGCCAACGACTGCGAAGAGAAGTATCAAGGCATCTCGGCGTCCTTCGAGGAAGCTTGGTCAATGGCCAGGAAGGTCGCTGAGAAAATGAACGCTGACAACGACAACAACCAAAAGTTTGTCTACAGCCAGCTTTTCAAAGATCGTGACGATGCCGGAAACAAAGGCACAATCAGAGGTCAGTTAATTTAAACCACCAACTTATATCAGACTTAGTCCAGGATCGTGGTTGACCTGCAATAGATTATTACGCCTTGCTTGGTGGGCTCACTCCGGTGACGGACCCAAAGCAAGCTGATCTCATCTACGTCTGCGACGACGACGACCGTTGGGAGAAGCTTGAAGGGCGAGAAGTCTACAACGACAACACCTACCATATGCGCACGACGAAAACAACACCAGGGTGCAAGAAAGAATCCAGAGGGCAGCGTACGGTCATTGCGAACAGCTACAGGCAGCCACTTTCCGAGTCCGACGAGGCGAAAGAGTTCAAACCAGGAAGGACTGTCATTTCTGTTTGCAATAAACTGAGCCGAAGCTTCGGGGGCTGGTCAACGGTGTCCAAGTTTGATAGCAGATTGCTTTCGAAGAAGATGCTGGATCCAGATGGCAAGATGCAAGATGTTCCATCTATTCTTGACAATCCTTGCACGAGCCGTACCCTTTTGCACGAATCTTTCCACTCGAACCTAATTGATCCCGTCGAGGCTACTCATAGTATGTTCATACCTCCTTTTCGTACCGTTTGACTAGGATGAACCTGTGCTGACATAGGATGACTCTACAGAGGTCGATATCAAGCTTCCAGAGTTGGTGAGGAGCGTGATGCAGGATGTGCCGCAATATGGTTGGAGAAGGGCTGTGAAGTTAACTCCAGACCAACAATTCAGGAACGCCGACAACTTCGTAAGTCATCATCACCTTCGCGCGGGAGCTTTGCACTCATCGCCGGGTAATTTGGTTCATATGAAATACAGTGTTAACATGGAAACCATAGGCTGTCTACGCTTTTGCTTTGGAGGTTTTTGAAAGGGGTTATAAGCTGGGAGAAGGGGATGATCTGGCCAACGGAGTCCTGGTTAAGATTCCTGCGGCTGCCAAGGAAGCTATGCGTAGGATCAGATCTCTGCCTTCAAAGTGCCGTAATTGGATCTACCGGAGGACAGGCAAGGAGTGCTGAGAGCTCAAATATGTCAGGCTATCTTCTGTGGTGCCGGAGGTGGGATGCTTGTGTACCAGGAGTCGAGTAGTTGGATAGGAGGCTCCAAAGGGGCTATGTGAGGTTTTCGTAATGTTGTTATATGAGACGAGAAATGTTGGGAGATTGTATCAGGTTTTAGATCAAGGTGTTGGCTGAAATTGATATTCTTGATGGACTAGCATACATGTTTGCTCAACCTACTCCTGTCTCTCATGAGTTTGACGGTGCAAACATTCGCTTGGTCGTCTCACGGCCGTCAATTTGGACACATACAGGTTAGGAGACAATGAAATCTGTTCCCAGTCTTCTCGACTTGCAACAGCACGGGAGCGCCTGCACAGTACTTTGTGGACGACCTTCGCATATCCAGGCATACATCAGCATGCCAGTACTATCACACAGCTCATCTTCAACGACACCATCTTTTGATCCGCTCACTCAGGACTCAGTGTGTGTAACACGATATATCATTTCCAAGCCTCCATGTTTTGCACTGCCGCAATGGCGGCTGGGATTTGGCGTTCTTGGCCCCTTCATAACCAGCGGGTCAAACGGGATTTCGGGTTCTATCACGTATATTGAGGACTTGGCTGAAATAGGGAATGCCCAGACGGTAAGGTGAGAGATTAGGTTTGAGTATAATTAATGACAGGCTATCGAGATTGGGACGCGCATGGAGGTGGAAACATGGAATGATAGTAGAGTTTCTTGGATGCAAGACAACGTCATAGTATTGGCTTGTCAAGACATGCTGTTGGTACGAATGTTCACAGCGCGGTACGAACCTCGTCAGGTCTGAGCAAAGTCCATCAACTCTCAGGTGATATTCTACAAAGAGACAAGTGCCTCGCTTTTTGAGAGAAGGGGCAATAATGCCCACGTTGATGGGTTCAATGATCATCACAGCGCTTGGCCACCTATCATGACCTACCTTCCGCATCCAGCCGAGACGGAGTAACACTCCAACTGCCAGCTGCGCACATCACTCCTCGGATCCTCATGTCGGGAGCCGTTAGCAGGGGCTCGAAGGCGGTACGCGGAGCTACAGCAGAAGGAGGGTTGCGTGGCCTCAGCCCGTGGGAATGTCGTGCCAAGGGAAGCCAAGAGTAAAGCCAAGACTGAGATGGGGATGGCGGTGGTGATAGCTGATGAGCGACAAAAGCCGCTTGTACTGTAGACGGATGAATAGGGTGTGATCTGCTTGCCATGTGCCCACCATCATATCATGTTGTGTTGGAGCCGATGCAACTCAAGGCCTGCATGGCACACGTTGGCCACAGGACAGGGTAAGGCAGGGCAGATCTGTCTTGTCTGCACCATGCATGACTTTAGTATTCACCCTCTACACTGTTCTCGTGAGTATCCTCAAAGTGGGAAAAACACAATGCTCTCACAAAAGGAGTCATCTCACGTTCACGATCCACATGTAGCGAATTTAGTACTAAATATGACGATAAAGGAGAAGAGGAGCCCAGAAAGCCAAGACTGACCTTGAGCCAGTACTAGCGATTTTGCTGCTGGGCATTGGCGGCGGAAGAGGGGCGAAAGTGAAGTCTGGGCGGGCGGAAAGCTTGATTGTCGTCCATGACTAAAAGGCAAGAATATGAGAAGATGGGCCCTGTGCTGTGGGACGGATGTCGAGTCTCGTCTCGCTCTTCCTATCGCGTGAGCTAATCAAAGGAAAAAAAATTAAAGTTTCGGCAGCGCTGCGATCATGACGCAAAATGGCACAACGGAAAAGGCTTGGTTGATGGAAGCGAGGGTGAGGCGTCGTCTGGAATGCCACCCACACCAATGTATTGATTGACTTTGCTGGTCATGTCTAACGCTGCAGCGGTTTCGAGTCGTGTAGGGAGGTCGGCCGCCTTCGTGTCTTGTCAGGTCTGTGGTGTGATTTCCGGGCTAAATGTGCTGCGACCAGGCGTTGACAGTGAGCAAACCAGCCAAGACTCACGCCAAGGTCAATGCCAAGCGAAGCGACGACATTTGCCAAGGAAATGCCAAGCTGTGTGGCCAAGAGTCTGGGCGGTTTCTTGTCGAGTTCTTGGTGTTGGAGCGAGAGGTGAGCGATTGAGTGCCAGGCCAGTCCAAGCCTGGGGTAGGACCAAGAAGCTGCCAGTGTTCCGGCTTGGATCACTTGGATGATGAAATGCAAGTCTGTCGAGATCACTTGAGCACATCAGTCAAGAGCGAGAAAAGAAAACAGAGGAACGGAAAAAATCATGACTCGGCTCGGGGTTGTGCAACTCTCCGTCAATCATGCCCATCACCATCTTCTTCAGTAGCTCAGGTGACCTTTTCTGCTGCTGCGACTCCGGCAAAACCGCCTGACGCAGCAGGTGGTGGCCACTGTCAGGTGTGCTTCGCCCGGCAGCCAATCAGCGACAGCACAAGCGAGGCGATGCCCAGTCCGCCAAGGCTTGGCATTGCTTGGCGTCTTGCTCTCCGCTGCTAAGCTGAAAGTCCTGTGTGCCAGAAGTGACCTTCTTGCTCACACCACACACCAGTAGCGTCGCGTACTCCTGCTAAGCCACTACTTTCTTCTTGGCTGCCAAGACCGCCAAGACTTCCCGCTCGCCCTTGTACTGCTCACTCACGCCAAGCCCCTCCCCCCTCCTTCCCCAAGCGCCTCCTGTGCCCCATCCCATCATCTGCTTTTGCGTTGCTTTGGCTTTCTCACGGCCACGAGCACCACCACGCATGCTTCTGTTGTGCAATCATGGCGCGCCTTGTCTCCCCTGGACTCTCTTCTTCCGATAGACCCTTTCCGGGGCACCCACGAAGGAGAGGGGCCCGACTTTCTTATTCTTACTTAGTTCCTTCGTGACCCAACGTCCCGGATCGCCTCTTCTGGTTCCTCTTCCCTCTTTTCCATCATCTGCCATTTGTTTACCTACGTCCTTTTCTGGAACTTGACTTGACTTTCACCTAGTCCAAGTCTTCACCCTAAGTCCGGATATCCCAAACCTCGCTGTCCTTTCGACGGCGCGTATCTTCGCCCACCATGTCGTCTGCCGCGCCTGATAACCAGGCTTCCTCCAGCTCCAGCAACAGCAACGACTCAAAGTCCACAACTCCGGCCCCTTCCAGCACAACTTCCAATGCGCCCAGCTCAACTGCTGCTGAGGAGCCCCTGACCTGCCGCTGGAGTCACTGTAACCAGAAGTTTCCCACACCAGAGACGCTCTATGTAAGTGACCATAATCAGATGAGCTCTTCATGGAATATAGTGACTGATTCGCCTTTCAGGAGCACATCTGTGAACGCCATGTTGGCCGCAAGAGCACAAACAACCTGAACCTCACCTGCCAGTGGAACTCCTGCCGGACCACTACTGTGAAGCGCGACCACATCACCTCTCACATTCGCGTTCACGTTCCGCTCAAGCCTCACAAGTGCGAGTTCTGTGGCAAATCTTTCAAGCGTCCTCAGGATCTCAAGAAGCATGTCAAGGTAAGCTTCCCTTTATCAACTGATCTCTTCCTCGACAGGGACTGACACGTTTCGCGCAGACACATGCCGACGACTCTGTTCTTGTGCCCCCGCGCCAGGATCCTGGTGGTATGAACTATCGCCCTCAGCCCAAGGGTATGTCTCCCTAGGCTTCTCTCAACTCCCTCTCTCCTCCCCAAGTACCATGTGTCTGACAAAAGACAGGCCCGCCTAGCTACTATGACCATAACGGTCAGATGCGCACAAGTGCCGCCTTCCCCCACCAGGGAGGTCACCCAGGCGGTTACTACGCCCCTCAGCCGTCGACCAACTACGGCCTCTACTTCAACCAACCAACCATGAACAACCCGCGTACCGAGCATATGGGATACAGTGCCGCTGGTGGCTACGACCGTAAGCGCACCTTCGACATGGTTGATGACTTTTTCGGCAGCGCCAAGCGCCGGCAGATTGACCCGTCTTCCTACGCCCAGATTGGCCGATCCCTGCTCCCTCTTCACGGTTCCCTGTCGATTCCCAATGGTCCCATGGGCGGCGCTGAAGCCCAGTACATGCCGCAGCAGTCCGCTGGCCCCGGCGTGATGCACGCTGCGCCTGCTCCGAGCCACAATCACCCGCTCGCCCAGCAGTACTACCTACCCCTGCCCAACGCCCGCACGCAGAAGGATCTCGTCCAGATCGACACCATGCTCGGACAGATGCAGGACACCATCTACGACAACGCGAGCCACGCCACCGCCGGCGTTCAGATTCATGATGGAGGCTACTCCGGCTACCGACACAGCCCCTCCCCGCCCATGAACCCCCGTGGTCCGACTCACCACGGTGGCCTTCCTGTTCACGCCGAGGGTTACCAGCCAGTCTCCGCCGCCAGCATGCCGTCACCACTGACTGCCATCTCCTCCACCGGCACCCCAGCCGTCACTCCTCCGTCCAGCGCTCTGTCGTACACCTCTGGCCAGTCGCCTAGCCCCTCCTCATCCGGCATGTCCCCACAGTCGCGCCACAGCCAGACGAACTCCTCCGTCATGTACCCTAGCCTGCCTACCAGCCTTCCTGCCGTGAGCCAGGGTTTCGGTCAGTCAACTACTACCACTCTCGGCCCCAACTTCGACAGCAATGAGCGTCGTCGCTACTCTGGCGGCATGCTCCAGCGCGCTCGTGGTGCCGCTTCCCGACCTGAGCCCCCTACCTCGACGCCTCGTGCCTCCGAGTCTGGCCCTGCCTCTGTCGGCTCGCCCTCTTCTGAGTCAGATATGAGCGAGTCCGCCCGCGAGCGCGAGGAGCAGTACGACCGCTGGCTCGAGAACATGCGAGTCATTGAGACTTTGCGAGAGTACGTCCGCGGCCGCCTTGATCGCCGTGAGTTCGACGAGGAGTCCAACAGCAGCGAGGGCCCCCGATCCCCACGGGGTCCCCCATCCGAGGCTATGGATGTTGATGCCAAGAGCCCGGCGCCCCAGAACAAGGAGCTGCCCGGCCCATCGTCTCTTTACCCCATCCTCCGCATGCCCCCGAAGGCATAAGACCGGGGATCTATGACGATGATTCTCTCGACTCTTGTGTTTCTTGCTTACGGCCGTGTTTGATGTTATGACTTGACTCTAAAAGGGATTTTACGAAACGGAAGGAATGGAACTGGATGGATTTACCAAGGCTTATAAAAAAAGGAAAAGGGTGCTCGCAGCCTCCCACTGCCCTCTGCCTTTTGAGGACTGGCGCTCGGTTCGGTCTACAGGGAGTTGAAAGGCTCCTTGATTGGGTGGCATCCTTTTGAAGGGGGTTTGCTGTGTAACTCGTGTGTATTTGAACGCTACTCTTCTACCAACATGACACAATGCTGAACAACGAACCATTACGTTATGAGTACTCTACCTTGAATGCCATGTGCCGTGATGTGTTAAGATTCCAATCAACTTGTTAAAACCATCCAAATGTGCCCTGATCGCGGTGGTCCCTGAAATGGCCTAGACTTCTTCACCTTTACTCTACTTGTATATCAACTCTCGGCCCCTCCGCCGAGCCGACAGATCCATCAACGAACCCCCCTGCCGAAGCTTAATCCGATTATCACAACGAAGGAGACTAGCAAATAACAAATAATATCATTACAGGGGAAAGCGGATGATTTGAACAAACCGCGGAGGGGCCACGACCGAAATGTCCCGAATGGGTTAAGATGAAGGCTGGCCTTGGAAGTCGGGTTCTTGTGGAAGCGGCTGAGGTGCATGCAGGTGGCTTGCGGTCTCGACGGAGGAGAAGTTGGACCGATTCCGCAGGGGGATGGGTATTGGATGGGGTTGGTTAAAGTCGGAGGAATAATAGCTGTGTATTACTTCTGTGCGTTGTTGATGGCGTGATGCTGGAATTGGGAGATCCGATGGTGCAAAGACTACTGTACTCAACTTCAAAAAGCCAGCATGTAGAACCCGGGGCAATGCTTTGTTTCGTTTCGTTTCCCCTATCGAACTCAATCGGTTTGTATTGGTTCCTGGTCCGATGACGGTTGGGTCGTCGCTAAGAATAGAACAAGTCCGGGGTTCGAACATGTCTCCCGTCTAAATTGCCGGGCAACGTGGGGAGAAACAGCGTGGCCCGAGACAAGCCAATGCAAGAAGACAGTGATTGATGACTTGAGACCAGGAAAGAAGGTCGTGCACAATTGGCAGGGCTGGAACACGCTCTTCATTCCTAACCCCGCGAGAACAAGGTGCGTAAGCCTCGTGTTCGGGGGATCCTAATCAAATCCGGTATGATGAATCTTCACCGATGACCCGACTGAGAGCTCGTCTTACTTTACCTCAGCAAGTGACACAACCCTCAAGGCCCCAGCGATGGACCGATGTCGAAAAGGAGTTGATGATCAAACGATGTGACAAAAAGAAGTTGAGATGCAGCAGGAATATACAAGCTACGCCCTAGAGTCGCTGGCTTGTGCTCTAAAGTATATTGCTGACCATCCATGGTTCGGGTTGTATCACAGCACAGTGACAAGGGTTTTAAGGTTTTGTTTGGAGTCGCATTGGACAAACGAGGGAGCCAACAGGAAGAATTATGGACAGAGACTGTAAAGTAGGGTACAGGGGATGGGGGTATTGAGGGAATGGTCCGGGGAGGATGAGCGTGGACGCGATTCGCTGGAAGACAGGGAGGGTTGCATGGTTCCTACAGGATGAGGAGGAATTGATAGGTTGGAGGTAAGGCGCATGTCGTCTGTATTGTATTAATTTGTGCGTCTGATTTTTGGTTTATCCGGAGTGATGGGTGGCTGTCTAGGCTCTGGCGGTATATGTTGTGCGAACCCAGCTCCGAACGCATCCTGCTGTGTGAAACAGTCAGCTTAGAAGATGCAATGTGAACTCAGATGGCCTGACTCCTACAAGAAAGAACATCCTGTGGTCTGTGTCGAAGGCTGCAAAAGAGCTCTTTTCACCGAGTGTCGATGCTTCTGGTGCCAACTTACACCAACGAAGTTCCTAAAGTCAGACACGACGGGCGCATAGGGAATCCACGATGCACCGTCTTACAAACAGCCAAGCACGGCTATTTGCTTACAGAACGGGACCTTGTCTTGGAGAACCACTGATCAGCTGAACCCAGTTTATTTTTCTACTTTTCATTTCCGTCCGTCCCCAGTTTCGGCCGCTCGGAACCGGGACGTCATGTCTAGGTGTGCATCCCTGACAACCGCCCGCCCCGCCCTGCACGTAATTCCCCACACCCAATCCAAGAGACGGACGACGGGACTGGCATAAGTAATTACAGCCATCATAGTGATATGAGCCAGGTACAGTATTTTCTCTCTCAATGTATGCTGCACACCATAAGACGTCAGTGAATGTGATTCGAGACCTTTCTTTTTAATTTTCCCCCGACCCCTGAAGAGGACGTGGCTTGCTTGAAGGTGTGCTGTCACCCAAATTCCCTCGTGATTCACCCAATACGAAAAAAGGGTCCAAGGATGCGCGCGCGCCATGGAATGGAAGAGTGTCTTGGGAACATGCCGCGCTTGTCTCACCAACAAAGGAGGGAGGGTGGTCCCCCAGGGAATTTAGAAAGGCGGCAATGATTATGTGTTTCTCCTTTGGGGGGTTTTGATGCGCAGAAAGGATTAAGGTGCAGCTGGTGCCGTTTCTATAAAGGAGGCCTCAGTCTCCCCTTGTCTTGCTTCATCCCTTCGTGCACGAAGCCAGCCACTCACTCACTTCATCGGTACTCTTGTCACTGATCCCAGCGAGGCACAAGGTTTGGTCACACAAGGTTTCACCTTTTTTTTTTCTTCTCATCACTGTGTTTCGCACGGTAGAGGTCCTTGATCCTTGACATCATCATCCACCATCCTCAACAACATCGCTGCACCTTCACATCTTGCACGTACCAACCAGCAAGACGATAAAGATGCAGCTCCTTCACCTCCTCTTCTTCACCGGCGCTGCCTTCGCCCTCGCCTTCCCTGGCACCACCGACCCAGGCTGCTGCTGCTGCAACCCCTCCAAGGGAGCCATCGTCTGCAATCCCGACATACCCTCCACCGACTGCTTCTGTCCTCTCGTCAAATGTCCCGACGACGCACCCACCATCACCGAGGCACCCTCCAAGCCTACGACTCCCCCGTCTTACCCTGATCCTGAGGAGAAGCGTGAGGATCGTGTTCCGCTGCCCCCGCCGGGCACGTACTGGTGCTGCTGCTGCAACGGAAAGGACAATGTCTGCGTCGCTAAGCCGAAAGGAGAGTCGTGTATTTGCCTGGCTGTTGTGTGTCCCGAGGGAGCCAAGACCATCTATCCTCCGACGAGGCCTGATAGACCCGGCCGGCCGGAGGCTCGTGACAGGCCTGAACGTCCTGGTCGACCGGGTCGGCCAGAGAGACCTGTCAGGCCAACTGTCTAAGGATGTCTACGGAATCCGCGCCAGAGTCAAAAGATTATTGACGAAGAAAGCAACGTGTGATGGAATGGCTTTTGCTGGATTTTGTGAGCCGGAAATCATGAAGCCCGAGCAGAAGGTAGCACAGAATGAACAAAAGTTGAGCATCTACTTCCGAATTGAATCTCATGTATGTGAATGAATGCTTTGGGCCTCTGATCGGGAAGTGAACTCGACAGCACAATGTGGATCACAGATACCCTTGCCACTAACGGAGTGGGATATCCCTTGACCACCAGGGGACCCTCTCCTGTCTCAGTTGCATATGCCGAGCTGTCAGCATTCCTCGGCCATGGCTTGATTAAGCATAAAGACCTAGAACATCCAAAATCAGAGTTCAGGGACTTTCGGTTGTCGCATGGGGGTCGCATGGTCGCATGTCTCGTGTAGCTCTTCAGACTCATGTCATCAATCTCATTTCGCTTTCCTAGACATAATTCCGATTATAACGTGAACGGCCCAATATTCGACTCCTGTTGTGCACGGTCTTGTTCCCCAAGAAACAAACCTTGCGGTCCTGGTGCCGCCGCAGTCGAAAAGTACGGGCTTAAGCCAGGCATCATCGCCGGCCATCCTGCTGGAGGCATGTCCACCACACCATATTGCTCCTGTAGGAATGTGAGTGGTCCCTCCGCTGCTGATTCGGCTATCATGGCGCTTAGGTCTGGCATTGGCCATACGGTTTCATGCATCGCTTGAAGGCTGTCATCCACCACATACATGTTTGCATCAGTTAGACCGAGGTTGATGCCTCTGGCTTGAGCAAGCATCATTGGTACTCCAGGTGGTCCGTAGCTTGTCATCGACGAGGACTCTGTCGGTATGGTGGCAGGAGAATCAGTGCCACTTCCAGTCGTGGGAGGAGCAGGGTTCTGAGTGGCTTGGCTGCTACTCGCCGTGCTAGCCTCAACACCGTGCTTCGCATTCTCTCTCTTTGACCACCATGACTTGGCTGCTGCCTCGTGAGCCTTATCACGCTGTTCTTGAGCACTGACTCCCAAGTGCATCGAGTCTAGGAGATAATGCGGGCCAGGAAGCTTGGAGGGGCCGTTGCCAACCAGGACGGCAGCAGTGTGGTTGACCGTCCCAGGCTGATCTGCGAAGCGGTGAGTCCTGTCAAATTGTTCGACCATGGCAACATTCAATTCATGCTGGTAGAAAAGCAATTTATTAGTCAACAGAATTGCGAGAGCTTTCCAGGATCTGGATGTCAGCCTGTCAGAGAGAGGTAACTTACTGCATGGCGGGCCGGGACGAGAACCTCAGCCCAAGGCTCGCCAATCTTAATGAGGCTATCGATGAGGCTTCGTATCTGGGGGCCATTCGTAGGTCCGTGTCGCCACAAAGGCACAGTGCTATGTTCAGCAAGATCCAGGCCTTCATACAGCCGATATTGAAGCGCAACAAGGAGGACCCTGAGCCCTTGAGTTGCCATGTGGAAGATTGTAGCATCGCCTCCAATCTTCAACGTCTCGCTCGTGCTTCTTGAACCGCTCTCTCCCCTCTTCATAGCCTTCTCGGACTCCGCCGTGATGTCTTCGCAAAATTTCGCCAGGCATATGGCGTGACTGATTGCCTGCCTCTGCGACTTCGCGATGAAGTCCCTCGGTAACCTCATCAGCGCCTCGCGCTGGCTCTTCTGTTGGAAACCAGGCAGGGCAAAACGGTAGAGGTCAATATGTGCGACGATGTAGTGCGTGTGGAAATAGCAGTATCCGGCCTGCTCTGGTTTACAGGTATAGGCGGCAATGGACTGCTCAGTGAGGCGTAAGTGGCTGGGTAGGCATGCGTGAAGCTGTGAGAGGGCATTTTGGAACTCGTTGATATCGGACATGAATGAAGATGGCTCGCGTTTGGAGCGAGGGCGGCAGAGATGGCCGGAAAGGGTACGCGTGTATCTAGAACCGAAGTCAGGACGTTGTTCTGATTGTGATACAGTGAATGGCAACTTACACTTGGATGCGATGTCGAATGTCAATGATGTAAATTCCAAACCCCGCGATGCCAGTCCTTCCCTTCATCTTGCAGTCATCTTCGTCCAACCTTGGGGCTTCAACGGGACATCCGTCGAGATAGGCTTGGTCCTCGCACGGCAATCGGATTTTCATCGTCTCCCTCCTGCACGAGATATACTCATCATATCCACCCGCCAAAACCCTATCGAATGCAAACAGAAACCATGCCAGTCTCCGTGTACTCTCCTGTTCGACGAAAGACAATGATGTTGGTGCCCTAGCTGAAGCACGAGAGACATCCCAGTTCGTCTGTAGACCTAGCATAAGCCTCACCGCCACGCCGATGGACTGCCAAGGCTTTGCAAAAGATCCGCTGAAGAAGTCGTATGCCATGCCGAGAGCGAGGAGGACGAGGACTTCTTTTGAGAATGTATGCATGGTGCGCCAGATCTGCAACTCGACTTGGTCGATGCAGCGAGCGCCGAAATCCTGACTTCCACGGCCGGGGTTAAGGAAAGGTGTTGTGGCAGCGCAGAGGGCAGCAGCCCGCGGAGCAGGCAGCGTTCCATCCTGGACTTTGTCAGACCGAGATCCCAAGTGAACAGGGAGTCGGCACATACCTCGATGGCCTGAAGCGTTGATGCAGGGTGGAGAAAGCTGCAACAAGGAAGGTAGAAGAGGTGCTCGAGATATGCATCAAAGTGTTGCTTGAGAATATCTTTAAGAGCCAATGACTGCCTGACAAACTCTCAGCATCCAAGTTTTGGCGAGGCGTGTGACAGATTATGATCTTAACCTACCCTCTCGACAACGCGACCATATCCACGAAACATGGCACATTCTCCTTCTCAGGCGCTTTCGCATCAGTGATAGAGGAACCACGATTCGATGCTTTAGCCTGCTCTCCCTTCTCTTGAGACTGGAGGGAACCCTCGTTGTCAGACAGCCTCGAATCATTCGATTCTGACTGAACCGTGGGACCAGAAACGGCCACCCGGCGGCGTTTTGATGGAGCATACTCGCAGACCAATCCGCTCTCGACACATCTCTGACAATGTGGCAAGTCACCGGAGCACCGGGTCTTATGGGTATGGCACTCCGTGCAGGCTCTCTGGGCACGCTTCCGAGCGGTGCCAGCCTCAGTGTAAGTATGCGAAGGAGTTGTCCGCAAGATGTTGCCTGTCAAGAGCGTTAATGCCGGCTGGTAGCCGAGGAACCCTGGAAGAAATGTAAGAGCATCAAGACGGACGTACTCAAAGCCTTCTCGGAGTTAGAGGCGAGTTTGAAGCCGCAATCCAATGTTAAACGAGCGCAGTTAGCACAGGCTTCGCCTGTACCTGGATTGCCTCCGCATTTGACCTTTGTAAAGTATCAGTGAGAGCCAGTCAAGTCTGATGAGGAGGAGTCAACGTACCTTCCGGAGTCTGCAAGTCCTGCAACAGTTCCCTTTGCCGGCAGACGAACGCTTGTACTTGCGCCTCGGCGACGTAGTGGACGCCACAGATGGAAGCGACTCCGTGGGTGCCGCCTGTACGCGTTGACCGTTTGTAGCGTCCATTTGGTATCGTCAAACGGTATTCCGGGAAGCCGTGAAGGACGCAAGCAGTGGATCATCTTAATCAAGAGCTCATTTCAATGAGAGCAATTCGTGGTGAAGTCAGCAATCTAGCGCTGATATGTCATCATCGTTCATTTGTCGTCGGCACCAACGGCACGGGCGCTGATCCGGCCTCTCCCAGCGAGCCGGCACCAAAGTCTGTTGAGATTGACTGCGGCCACCCACGGCCAAAGATGGAACAGCGCATTGCGACTAGCCCATTGCTGGTGCCAGCGGTCAAGAAGTCAGAGATGGAAAAAAAAGTAGCACCAATTATACACTACAGAATGTACAGCTATACACTACCACCTTCACCAGGGGTCGACGACCACCATTTGCTTTGTCCACGGAGGCCACACTGTCATGGCGGCAATGACCTCGACGGTAGGTCGCTAAATACTACCCCGTCCTCGTTGGTAATCCAGCCCCTGCTGTTATCCGAGACCTGAGTCATGCTAGGGTTTAAGATGATTGCAAGAACGCGAGAGTTGCAAAAGAAAAAGATGGCTGCGAAGTAATGGCAAGTCGTCGCCCTCTGCGATAGGGCGCATGAGAGAGCGCAAAGGTTGTTGTTTTTGTATATGCAAGGCTGTTGGAGAAGATAATACGCGGAGGTATCTTGTCGTTTTTTTGGTCGTGAGATTAGCCCGTTGTGGGTTTGGGAAGCTCCCTCTAGCGAAACCCTGTCACCTGTAGTTGTCCAAGAGGTGCAGGCTGCAAGATCGGATAGAGAGATGAAGGAATGTTGTAGGATCCGCGACAAAGGCCGTCATGTCGAAGAAACCCGTTGGATGTCCAAAAGAAGCGAAGGATGGATTGAAATGTCGTTAAAATGGTTGCGAAGATCCTTGAAGGGTAGAAGCTGACGGTTCTAGAAGGGGGCCCTGGGCGGATCTTGGATCTCTTCCTAATCGGTGCTTATTGGAACAGATTACGGTCCTTCTCCTTGAGGCCACCGATCTGGTCCATGTCCACAGAGTAGAAGCCAGCCTTGGCCTCCTTCTCGTAAGCGGGCAGCTGCTCCTCGTGCACCGGCTCTAGGCCAACGGTTGCGTTCTCGCCGACGCGAACGACAAGAACGCGGCCGCTTTGATGACGTCCCTGCTCGTCCTGCTCGTCCGGGAAGGTAATGCGGATTTCAGGGACGTTGTCGGGAGAGTGAGGCGGAGAGTTCGGGTTTGGGAGCATGGGCTGCCCATCACGGCCAATGACAAGGACACTGGAGCGGCCGTTGGGATGAGTTGTCTCGATTGTAAGGCCACGAGCGTTCTTGACGGAGCCAGCAGCGTCGTAGTAAGAAGGGAGGGTGTGTCCCTGGAGTTGGCGGTTACGGCGCACACGACGAAAGACGAAGAGAATAGAAACGAGGATAAGGGTCAGGAAGACAATTCCAAGGACAACCAGCATGAGGTTGATCATGTTGTCAGAGCCGTCGTCAAGATCGGCAGGCATGTCCTGGGAGCTCGAGTTGCGCTTGGTGAGGCCCTCGGGGGACTTGACGAAGGGAGTGATGTTGATCAACTGGCGAAGGGATTGCGATACCATATTGGAAAGAACGGAGCACGCCAGAAAGGGCGGGCGCTTGTGTAGTTGATAAACGAAGGGATGGAAGATCAATCGGCCTATAGGAACACCATGTCAGCTGTTTGCTTGCTTTCTGCAGTCAGAAGAAGCAATGGCTCAGGGCCCATGACGGTCGAGGTCGATAAATTGGAAACAAGAAGGCGGGAGCATTCCCATCAAGGGCGGAGCAGCTATTGTGTAGACCACAGAGACAATGGGCTGCAAAGCCCGTGCAACAGGACTTCACAGAGCTCTTTGTGAGCCTCTAACGGAGGCTGGGGTTGGAGAGGCGGCGAGGGGTAGCAGGCAGGACGGTTTATGGGTGATTGCATTCCAGTGTTGGGTTGAGACACAGCCCCCAATAAACAGATGCGCGTTTGCATAAAGAAACAAGCCAAAAACAGAGGCGGGAGGCTGGGATGCTGACGTACACTAGGAAAACACAGGAATAGACTGTGTTTGTTGGAGGCCGAGCTTAAGAATGCAATAGATCTCTTTTCGGAGTCGTTGAGGGAGTCGGACGGAATTCGTTAGACGGCAAAGACCTCGTTTGGGGAAAGGACGATTATGTCGCGATGCAAGGAGTGAGTGACAGGACGGAAACTCGAGGCTAAAAGAATGAAGCCGGGGAATCCAGAAGGAAAGGACAGCAAGGCGCTTCGAAGAAGGAAGCCCGCCAAAGGAGGTCGTGATGGTCGAAGATGGGGAGGAGGAGGTGAAGAGGTGAAGAGGAAGAGGAGAGGCAGAAAAGAGGCCGGAGGAGAGGAGGCCAGGGCAGACTAGATGCAGCACAGCACAGCCCGGTACCAACGACGACCACCTCTCACAATGTGCTAGTCATCACACAGACAGACTTCTGCAGTGGATGCCCCGATCCCACTGGACAAAAGCACAGACGAGGGATGCCGACAGGCGCTGGGGGGCCGCTGGGAAATGAGGCCAGGGCCCGCTGCTGAGCTGCTGATTGGCTATGACTTGCAGCGGTTCGAGGGGCTGTCCAGGGGCATCCAGGGGAACAGTGGCGGTGGCAGCCAATCAAAGACACGTGGTGCCTGGGAGACAAGTGGGGCTTGCAGATAATGGTGGTTGCAGTCAGCGGGGGCGCATACTGGAGCAACGGGACCTGCAATCATCACCCCAGGAGGCGCTTGGAGGTTCGAGCGTGACCTTATCTCCTCAGCGTCCTGCGACCAACATCGGGGCGAGACATCCATTGAATGAACACAATGAACCGAGAGGAGGGGAGGATGGGAGGGGTTTAAGGGAGCGATGAGGCTTGACGCCAGAGACAAGCCAAGGGCAGGCAGGTAGCCGAGACGAGCACGTGATGCAATCTGTCGATGACAACAGCATCTGCACCACGTAGGCACCTTCCTCACTTTACCTTTTCGGATGGCATCTGTCATATACAGAAAGCCACGTGATGATGGGTGGGATGCTTTTCTCTCTTCAACGTGGTTACCTTAGTCTTCGTGATTTCTTTGCCGGCTCCTGCGTCAGGTGCCTTCCCCCTTCATCGCCGCTTCACCGCCTCAGCATCACCCTCTCGCATCTCGGTGAGGTCCTGTCCTGCGGCTCTGGCAAACGCCACCCGCAGCTCCGACAGCGCAACATGCCGTGCCACGCAGACTTCCAACGGCACCTTGCCCAAGTGTGACCTGGTCGTTGCCAGTCTGGCCTTGGCCACCACGTTGCAGCCATAACATCATTGATTAATCTACGCACAAAGGAGAGAGCGAGGCTCATAGCGGCTCATCTGATAATAGGTTTCACATAGAAGTCATCGCTGGTAAACAGGGTTACCGTCTCGGCAATGGCGCTGGCAATGAGAGTTGACGACCAGCAGTGAGCATTGTGTTCATGCTTCCCGCGACTGTCGATTATATCAGACGATGGCCACGACAGCACTTACCTGAGTGCTACACAACGAGTGCATTACAGTCCTTGACGCATCGTGTCAAGTTGCCCCGCGGAGCTACCTCGCCTCAACTTCTGTGACACAAATCGGAAGAAGAGTGATCGCTCGCTTACAGCTAAGGAGCTGGTCCTTTCATCGTCAAATGTTCGCCTTTGCCGAGATGTATAGCCATCTAGTGATGGCCTGGTGCCTGAAAATTGATCAAAGGCACCGAGGAATGCAAACTTTTGAGACGTGGTACAGACTCGTTCCCTCATCACTGATCACCAGATCCGAGATAACCTACAGAACGAAGGCCCTCCGCTTTCCCTTCGTCCTCAGCATGCTTCTGCCCTTACTTGGTGAACTTTGCTCCTGAGGGCAATGTGGACAGCGATCTCCCCGTGCCGTGACAAGACGACCTCGGGCTTGACAAACACCGTAAGGCTCTGCCTCATAATGGACTGCACCACAAGCCCAGCCGCATACGGAAATGGGCACGGTATCTTTGCGGTGCCGAGCTGATAATAAGCTTGCTCAACCGGAACATCGTGGCATGGCCAATCGTTTGCTACCACGCGACTCTGAGTTGCGTGCCATGAGGAATGACGGACGGGAAGTGGCACGCTGTCTTTGTGGTTCTCTTTAGAAAGAGCACTTGCGACCGCGTGCGATCATCCAGGGATGGGATGGCTGAGCGCAATTTGTACCCTTAACGACACAGCTTTGCCTCACTATGTGTGGCAGCAAGCACGCTTCCAGGTAGCGCTTGTGAGGTTGTCCTCACAGTTTGCTCGATCCATTTGTGGTTGGGCCAATTTTCAGGGCTGCCAGAAACATGTGCGTCGAGCTCGCGCAACGACTTTGTGTCGCATGAGTGTTAGCATCTCGCGCATCAGGATAACCTGGGGATGCACAATTGCACCTGGTTGGGTAGCGACGGAACTTGCTGCGTGGTCCCTTGTCGCGAACTCCGTGACAAGAGACAAGGTGATCTCCCAGCAAGGTCACCTGGATAATGGCAAGGGCTTGGGAGGGAAAGGGAAGCTCTATAAACGACCGTAGCAAGTCAGCACTGAGATTGGTGAGAAGCTTGGTAGAGGGAGCTTTTGCTCCCTTGAGGGTACGATGGGGCATGTAGCCTCCCTTTGCTCGCGACGGTGGTGAGCAAAGGGAGGGAGATGAGCGACAAACTATGTCACTGTGCGAGGGCAATTAGCGATAGTGAATGGGCAACTAAATCTGCCGATGTAGATGCGGTCCGAGTCTCTAGTTCCTACAGCCTGGCAAGTTTGGGCGGACGGTGCGACGCCATTGAATGGCCATCCAACACGCGAAGGGAACAGGACTGGGGGCGGATCGATTACACGGGCCAGGCCCAACTGCCTAAGCTTGAAGCTTCCCTACATTGCTTGTGCTCTTTAAGTCAAGGGGACGAGCAAATGGGAGCACGGATGTGCAAAGCAGTGAAATGCTAGTTCGTCCCGACTTTTAGTGTAATGCTCTTCCGTGTCGCGTCTTGTGAGAGGTACTTGGTGCACAGTTCCCGCTGCCGAGCCGTCGAGGCAGAAATGTCTTGTTCGTCTGGTCTCCTGCTTCACGCATTGATGCCCTCTTGTCGTCCTTCTTTCCTTTCCATGTCTTCTGCTTCCTTTTTCTTTCCCTCTCCCATCGGTCTTCCCTTTCCCATGATTTCTTTCTCCCTCATCCGTCCCTAGGCTACAGGATTTCCAGCGCGCGATCCATCCAGCTTCTACGACTCCATAATCGACTCGATCGTCTACTCCTCCCCTGGGGATGCACCATTGCGGGCCCCGTGTCTCGCGCCGCCCTCATTCCTCTCTCATCCGCCACAGCAAGGCTACCTCTGAGAGGGCCAGGACGCCTTTTTCCCTTGCCTCCCTCGAACTGGAGCATTCCGTCTGCGAAATTGGCTTCACTCTCCTTTTTCTGCAGGACAACATACGGTGGGGGCAGTGAGCGGGTGTCTCTTCAGCAGACTATCGGCTGAACGGACACTATTATCTGAGTCGCCCTCTTCACCACGGGAGGGTTTTCTTGTCCTTGTCCAGCCTCGATCCCTTTTTCTACTTCTCTCCCCTCACTCCTCTGCTATATCTCCAGGCCGCTTTCTGTCGTGGTTTTGCTGTTTCTTGCTACTCTACTCTCCCATCGTCACATTCTCTCGTCATCGCATTGTCACCAACATTCAACACACTGCCTGTCACTTTACTTATTCATTCCTTCATTGTTCATTTGTCTACTACCATACCAACATTTATTCCACCGTCGAACCTGTCATATTGTACGGCAAACACTACCAATCAGCTGCATATGAAGACCGTCAGTCCGACATATAGAAGACGGACATTCACCTACTCATCGACCTCGAGCAACGCGAACTAGCAACTGTTTCAATAAGCAGATACAGCCTGAGTCGAAAAACTCCATCGTGTCCAGGCCATAACCGTCAGTTCAATTAGTAAGGTGAGTCAAAGAAGACCATGGCATTGCAGAAAATGGCAAGAGCACACGCATGCTACGGTGAGTTTGGTCTGCCGTGGCATCTGCAAGTCCCATCTACAGATGCACGGCATCATCCCTGTATCTGGCTGGCAAGGCAATTTACGCTGGTCAAAGTGTGTGGCGGCTCATCAGCCTTACCGGCAAATGATGAGCCAGACGGAGCAGCGGTGCGTGTGCTGACTGGACTTGTCTTTTGCTCAAGGCAGTCTGTCGCCTATCGATCCGTGTTTGCATCGCGTGTGCTGTTTTACTTGCGCTGTTGGAACATGGCGCTGACCGCTTCGTCATATTGAAGACTCGCCTTGAATCACTGCCAACATTTGAAACCCTTGTCGAATCACGTCAACAACCCCGTTTTCTCGAGTTTCCCCCTCCGACTGTTGCTCTCCCAGCAAGATCCTAGAGGGACTCGGGTTCGCATCCGAATATTGGAAACATTATTCCTTGGTTGCATACATACGACCAGACTGCGCCGCTGCCTGCGTTGCACTGTCGCACAGAAACCTCAGCTGCACAACTCAGGTTGGTCAGCTTCAGCGCCCGCTTCCAAGGTTCAGTTGGAAAAAGCATCGTTCGGTTGTCCAGGCAGATCGATCGTCCCGCACTCTTCGCACCATTTGGCTTCGAGGCTTTCTCCTTAGCTGCAGGTTTATCGTTATCAGCCTCAGCAGCTCGTACCAAAAGTCCATATCTCGACCCTAAGCGGCACAGGAATCGACTTTCTTGGGCTTCTTTTGTCGACCAGGCTGCAACCTCAGTCTCACACCTCCATTCTTCCAACTCGATCTCCCTTTTCCTCACTCTCTCTGTGTCTCTCGCGTCTTCGCAGCTCGCCGTCCGTCAGCAGCATACCATGGCGACTACAGTGAGTCTCCTCTTTCCGTCATCGTCTCTCCCGTCCACGGCTCTTGCTTCGTCCCTTTGTCGTTGTCTCTCCCTCATCCTTGTTCATTTCTTCATCAATCCTTTGCCCCGTATCACCCTCACCCCGTCTCCTCTGCACTGCCCATCTGATATGTCACATCGCTGCCGGCAAAAGACGATCCCGTCTGGCAGGCCCGCCCCAAGGGACGGCGCAACACAGTGCACAGACACAGGACTACGACGTCAGACCAGGGCCCCTGGCTTCGGCTCCGTTGGCGACCTGTGTCTCAAGGTCTTCTGCCCCAAAGCTTGTGTTTGGCCTAGCGCTTCGGCTCCTTGCTGGCCTTGTTCTCATCTCGTTTGATCGAGGCTCTGATGCTGCTATATGGTTATCCCCCATGGTTGAGCCTAAGCCCAGATCCTGAGGTGCTAGCAGCCCTGCGCTTAGTACCCTGCTCCGCTGTTACCACTGCCCTGCTACACTGCGCTACTCTACTACCGCCATCCGCTGGGGTGCTGCTATTTTCGAATTCCTCAACTTTCCATCCAACCTCCACGCCGTCAGCAACTTTTTTTCTTCTGCTTGTGATTCTCCCACCGCGGCGCATCTCTCTTCCTCTCCTCTCCCTGATTCTGTCTCTGCTTCACTTTTCTGCAGCTTCTCGTCTCCTTCATTAACTCCCGCCTTTCCCTCTTCCAACCTCGTTTGATCTCGTGTGCTCACTCGTTCGCATCACTACCAGGCTCGACAGTCTAGAGGCTTTGCCAACATCGCCATGCCCACTGGGTCGGGCGACATGACCCAACAGTCCCTCGGGTCTGGCTTTCCAGTCTCCAATCTCTATCCGGGCCACAATATCTGGGATAACGGTCCTTCCTACGCCCAAGCCTCGCAGAACCGCGAGCGCAACAACCCCTCCAAGAACATCGGTGAGCCTCATTCTCCCACCTTCTCCAATTCTATCCCCCGCCTTTTGCGCAGCTTTGCTGACATTTCACATTCTACAGGCGACCAAGGAGACGCCCCAGCCGGCTCCAGTGCCCTGAACGCGAATACCGAGCCGACATCGTGGGGATGGAACGGCAAGACCAACCAGCCACGCTCTGTCAGCACCTCGCCCAACCGAACAAGAGATGGAACGAACGGCACAGGCTTCTACGAGCCTTCCCAGGCTGCTGTCGGCTCCAAACCTTCCAACTTCGGCAGTGCTCAGCCGCTTCATGAAGAGTCCAATGGCTACAGCGGGCCCTTCGCCTCACAGAAGCGCAGTCCTCCAGAGCCCAACTACAATGACTCGATGTCTTCGTTCCCCATCTCCTCACGCGATCCGAGTCTTCCTCCCTCTCGTCAGTCACAGGGCTCTCCCGCATTTCCTCAAGACCTCTACCGCAGCCACAACTCAACGAACTCCATCCACTCGCAGAGAGCCATGCATAACCCGTCATCATCGTTCTCTGCCAACCACAATGCGAACCAGCGCGCTTTCAACCTGAACAAGCAGATTGACGAGAACATGGCTGCTCAGCTGGGTGCGCACATGACCAGGGATGGATCGTCCGCCAATGGTACGGGCTTCAATCCTGCCTCTCAGCCTTTCCAGCTGAACCCAGGGTCCCAGGCATGGGCCAATGCAGGAGATGACTTTGGAAATGGACCATTTGGTGGAGATCAGATGGGCTCTCTTATCGGTCAGTTCGCAGCCATGAAGCGCCCTTCTGTCGATCGCTCTTCGCCCGCCTCGGGTTACCGCTTGGACTCGGGCATGAACCCCCGTGGCTTTGCGCCGACTCCTGATGTCTGGAACAATTCGCGCCCTTCATCCCGTGATCCTCGCGCTGCCGATTTTGACCGCCGTAACAATGCTCAGGCTTTCGCGTCCAACTACAACCTCCCCTACTACAACAACCAGTACTACATGCCTCAGCCTTTCCCGCAGGGCTACATTGATCCTTACTCCCAGAACTTCCGCCAAGCAGCCATGACGAACTATGCCATGCCGCACATAAACGGAGGCTTCCCTTTGGCCAACGGCAACATGCCCCCAGTTCGTCCGTCCAGAGATCAAGATCCTAGCAAGGCACTGCGAAGCGCTCTTCTTGACGACTTCCGGGTCAGCAACAAGTCGAACCGCAAGTACGAGCTCCGTGACATTACCAACCATGTTGTTGAGTTTAGCGGTGATCAGCATGGTTCCAGATTCATCCAGCAGAAGCTGGAGTCGGCCAATAGTGACGACAAGGACCAGGTCTTCCGCGAAATCGAGCCAAACGCGATTCAGCTGATGAAGGATGTCTTTGGAAACTATGTCGTGCAGAAATTCTTTGAGCATGGCAACCAGGTGCAGAAGAAGTTGCTGGCGGAGAAGATGAAGGGCAAAGTTGTCGACTTGTCTGTCCAAGTCTATGCTTGCCGTGTCGTGCAGAAGGTAAGGTTTATCTGTAAGATGTCGTCCTTGTTGCCACTGCTAATATTTATCACAGGCTCTGGAGCACGTGCTGGTCGAGCAGCAAGCCGAGCTGACCAAGGAGCTTGAGTCTGAGGTGCTCAAGGTAATTCGCGATCAAAACGGCAATCATGTGATTCAAAAGATCATCGAGCTCGTTCCCCGTCAGCATCTGGACTTCATCATGGATGCTGTCCGCGGTCAGGTCTCAGCGCTGGCTTCACATGCCTACGGCTGCCGTGTCATCCAACGGATGCTGGAACATGGCAATGAGGAGGACAAGGCAGAGATTATGAATGAGCTGCACTCCTCTACCCATCTCCTGATTACGGATCAGTACGGCAATTACGTCGCACAGCACGTCATCCAGAACGGCAAGCCGGAGGACAGCGCTCGGATCATTGAGCTGGTGATGAACGATTTCCTCACTTTGTCCAAGCACAAGTTCGCCTCCAATGTTGTCGAGAAGTGCATCGAGCACGGCACTATGGCGCAGAGGTCGGCAATCCGGGAGCAGCTCACCACGGCAGGCAGCGACGGAACCCTGCCCCTTCAGCAGCTGATGCGGGACCAATATGGCAACTACGTCATCCGTAAGTGAACGCCCTGCTCGGCGTAGTATTCAGTGACTAACAAGTCTACAGAGAAGCTGCTTGGCCAACTTCAGAGCGACGAGAAGGAACGATTCATCGACGAGATCAAGGATCAGTTCCCATTCCTGAAGAAAACAGGCTCGACTCGCCAGATTCAGGCATTGGAGAAGGTTATTGAGGCCAGTGGGGTGACGCGCAAGAACAGTGCAGCAAATGCCAACGCGAATGCAACAGACGCCACCTCTACTTCCAGCATCAACGGCACTAGGAGCTCCAGCGGCAGCCCTCGCAGCACCAATGCCAGCGCCGTGAGCAGCCTGCCTGGAAAGGAGGGAGCCACGGGGAGCAAGATTGCGGAACCGGCGGCAAAGGTTCAGGAAACCGAGGACTAGGAGTCTTACCTTGACCTGAGTTTCTTGCTGGACTGAAGGCGGCCGCTCAAATGGGCGAGCGGCGAGGGATTGGGTGCGAGAAGAGTCCACATTGTTACATTAAACAGCGCTTGTCTGGATGCAACCTGGAAATACGCTGTTGGAGGGGGGGGACACATTGTTCCTCCGTCTGACTTACGACGTTTCTTCGTGGACATATGATATACTTATACATCATCTTAATATCGGCACACAGGAAGGAGGCGTGGAGTCACGGTTCCATAGAATGACGACGATACACGGACACGGGGACCTTGAATTTCGCGAGGGAAAACGGACGGCTGCATATGCAATCTCATGTTCTCTGGAACAGGGTTCCCAGAGGCGGGGTTGTCTTCAACCCGTCTCTCGGTCAATTGGTTCGGTTTTTGCTCCTGCCGGCACTGCCTCATTCCCGTCATTCTTGTTTTGTATGCCTTCTGCTTCTGGACACAAAGTCCGGTTGCGCAACCCGTCTCTATTCTTTACGGAGGGGAACATGATATCACAGGGCAGCACAACATTTCATCACAGGGTTAGGATGCGCAAAAGCAGAGGTCAACACATACGAGGAATGACGTTTTTGCTACTTTTGGTATTCTGACATAGGGACAAGTGAAAGGGGACATGTCTGCCACGAGAAGCAATGAGGAAAGAAAACGAAACAATCGGTTCCATAGAAAGCGAGGGGGTGTGATGCGTGTTTGCGCTCACTTGCCTTTGGCGGTCCATAGAAATTGGCGAAACGAGGCGAAATACGGAATTCAGTTGCTTTTCTATTTTCGAGGACAGGATCATTTTGTTTCAATGACCGACATCGATGATCATAATGCGATCAATTCGACAAGGACTCTTGGATTTGGCAGTGATTTCAACGACATTCTACAGTAACTCCCGGTACCACACTGCGAGGCATGTGTTTCCCGCCAATTTCAAATATTATCCACTATATATGTCTTCTCCATATATCTATCAACACTACCTATCAAACTGTCTTTCATATGAACGCCCAAAGGTGGAATTTCATCAACTCTACTTGTACCGCTGACGCACGCTATGCAGGTACAGGGTACCTAAGGTAAGCATCGCCGGGTGTGGGGCCGAAAGCCGGCCCAACCCGACCAACCTAAGCTACCAGCTTCCCTCCCTCCCCTTGACCGAACCCCACGCAAGACAAGCTCTCTCACACTCCTCTAGCCGGCCACATTTCTCAAGCCAGCCGCGTTAAACGAACACTCACGACAACCGAGCAGACCCAGCACCTTCGTCACGCTCAAGCGGCACACCAACTACAGCGGCACCGGACGCCATGGCGTCAGCGTGCACCCGCCGCCTCCCACTCCTGGCTTGCTCCCGAGCACGGCTCCTGCTCGCAACGACATCCGCGAAGCTCACACACAATACCACATCGACACGAGGCGTGGCGACAACACAGTGGAAGAGCCAAGTTCAGAGGAGATATGGCAAGGGTGCTGAGCCGTCGACTTGGGAGAAGCAGAGGCAGGACAGGGAGATAGCGGAGGAGCCTCAAGATGGAGAGGAGGAGGGCATGATCCATACGCTGGCTACGACGGGTACTGAACAGGATGCGATACCGCCAACGGATCAGGAGGTGAGGGCTGAGGACGCGACGGGGAGTGGGAAGGAGGAAGCGGCCGAGAAGTCCATTGAAGAACCTACACAAGAGGATGTCTCTCAAACAAGCGACACGCAATCGAAGGCACAAGAACCTAGCAACTCAGAAACACCCGAGGAGGCAGCAGCTCAGTCGCAGCAGGAAGAGAAACAGCAGACAGGGCCTCTCGAGGCGGTACTGCACATGGCGCCACCGCGTCAACATCCTCATATGGCACCGCCGCCGTATGTGCACCATTTCGACACGTACTCGTTGGTGAAGCAGCTTGGAGAGGGAGGATATTCGCAGGACCAGGCGATTGAAGTGATGAAGGGGGTGAGGGCGATCTTGGCGCAAAACTTGGATGTGGCGCAGGAGAGTTTGGTGAGCAAGAGTGATGTTGAGAACGTAAGTCCTCCTGTTCCCATTGCTTTTTGAACACCGACGGAAAATGAGAGGGAAATGAAGTTGCTGACCATGACTGGGGTACAGGAGACATATCTCTTCCGAGCAGCATGCTCAGAACTTAGCACCGAAATCAAGAACAACCGCCGTCTCCAAGACGAACAAATGCGCCAGCAACGCACCCACCTCCAACACGAAGTCGACATCCTCACGCAGTCACTCAATCAAGAACTTCTCACCCTGAACGACACCGTGCGCGGCATGTTCAACGACCGTAAAATGGCTGTCCGTGAGGAGCAAAAGTCCGTCGAATCAGCCGTCCAGCAGATCAGCTACAAGATCAGCATCATGCTGAGCAGCGACGCAAAGTCGGAGATTGAAGGTGTGAGGTGGATTTTAATCAGGAGGAGCGTGTTGGGCATCTTGTTCATGGCGGTGTTGACGTTGGGGACGTTGAGGTATGCTACGTATGTTGGGCAGGAGAGGAAGAGGGAAGCAGAGAGGAAAAAGAAGGAAGAGGATGAGAGGAGGAGGGACATTGTGAGGAGACAGGACGAGTCACCGGCGGATGCGGCGGTGATATTGGCGGCGAATTGAGGTGGGCGTATGATGCTGGATATGGGAAGAGGTTGGTGTTGGTCGGGTTGGGAAACTCATGGTTTGATACCCCTTATAGACTTGGAACATGACGGACTGGCATCCGGGAATATTTCCTTTGTATGAAGGGCCTGTACATAGCGAAGATTGTGGGACATCGATACACCGAGCTGCATATTGATGCAGCATATTGCATCAAAGATGAGAGAAAGTATATACCGCAGAGGGGGGCCTGCTCCTGTATTGCACATATGTTCTTGAACATATAACAAGCATATCCAGGCGAGAAGTACAGTGTATGCATCTCACCTGTTGCTCTGACGCGATTACTTGGTTCTTGACAGCGGAAGCCAAGACCTTGGTGCCTGGTTCAAATGATTGTCTTCCGCTGATGCCCAGACTCCGACGGAGAGTGGCCCCTCCTGGCTGCTTGGGAGACGCCCCGGGATACAGACTGCAGACAAGAACGAGTACCTATCGGGACGCGACGCACAATTGACTTTATTGCACCGCAAAAAATAAAATAAATCGAATGTGTCATCTTGCATTTCCGTTCTGTCCACACCGTATCACTGTCTTGCGGCGCTGTTGGACCACCCCTCGTGTTATAGAGGTGTCACGTGGGGGGACCCCTCCATCACCAGTCGCGTCACTCCCCCTCCAGACGCGTCTCCCATCAACCGAAAGTCAAGCTTCCCCTCGCTCCCACTGCAACAGTCCAAGTCCTCTCCCCATCGCAATAATGGCAGCCTCACGACCACCACGCGAGCCCTCCGCTGACCCCAGCTCCCAACTCCAAGCCGAACAAGCGCAAGCATCGTCACAACAGCAAGCAGATGCGCAAACAGAACCAGCCTCTCCTCCCCTCCCACAACGACACACCGCGGTAACACCTGGACCGCGCGCATCACGATTCAAAGAAGTCTATGCGCAGAGTCTAAAGAGGACGTTGGGGAAGGCTGGGTGGGAGAATTTCAAAGGGTGTTATCCTACGGTTGCGGGGAGCTCGGAAGGGGTGTTGAAGCAGGTGCAGGGACAGATGGTGGAGAAGTTAGGGGAGAAGTGCGAGGTGAGTGCTTTCTTCTTGGGTCTACTGAAGTGGTGGGAAGACTGACATGCGTGGTGAAGAGGGAATTTGAGAGTATCATGGTGGCGAGGCAGGTTGTCCCAAAGCTCAATGAGCTGGAGAGCTTAATCGCAGAAGCGTCAAATCGACGAGCAACAGCAACAGGCCCAGATCCCACACCGTACATATACCTCCTATCCTCTCCTACCATTCAACATCACTAACCTTGATCACAGACCACACCTCCTTCCCCCCTCAACCATCCTCTCCGCTCACCTACACCCCCACCTATCCTCCCATTCCGCTCGACTCTCCGCGCGCCTCACCTCAACACAAAGCCAAAACGCCCTTCTGCACGAGGAAGTCCTCAGACAAAGAAAAGAGATCGAGGAGCTGCTCAAGAGGTTAGAGGGTGTGGAGGGGGATGTGAGGAAGGCGAATGAGGCATTGGGGGAAGTGGTGGGGGAATTGGCGAAGGAGTCGAGGGAGGGGGAGGGGGTTTTGAAGGGAAAGACGGGGTGAAGTTGAGGAGGAGTGGTTTGAGTGTTGGCGTTTGGGATACTTTTTGGGATTGGGGCGTTCAGGGGGGGGAGGGGGGTATGGCAGCGAATGTCACGCATGATGTCAGCTAAGGAGGCTCTGACTTAGACTACAGGCACAACAATGATATTGATGCCGGCTCAAACGAGATGACTTCACGTTATACCCGCTGATTAGGAAGCACCATTGTGAATACTCCACCACATCCCGTAAGACGGAGGAATACACCAATTACCTGCACCCTTCACGCAATAACCCACCGCTGACCATCTGACAAGGATGCTCCCAGGTCGTGCACGTACGGGTCGCGTAGAACATCATCACCAGTGGAGATCCTATATCACACAAAGCAGTCGTTACGTCCGGTAAGCTGACCGCCAGAGCTTAAGCTTCCTGCCAGGGGGATATGATGCAGGAAAGACGTTTATCCTTCATCATAAGTCCCGCTAGAGGGATGTTTCGGCCTGACTCACCCATACGTCGCGTTTCTCCGACCTAGTGGTCGGGGTATGTACCCGGACGGAAGACTCGGCACGCAGTTGGCGGAGTCACGGTAGATGGGATATGCATCTGAATGTTTCGAACTTTGATTTGTACGGGCCCAGCCCAGCCCCCCACCTGCAGTATGTACATGTTTCCCGTACACTTCGTATCCAATCCTCAGGCTCATTCCAAACCCCTTCATGCAAGTCGGAGGGTAAAAAAGAGAAGGTACAATGATTCAGGAGAAAGTATTTGTGTTGGAAAGACGCCGTATGTGTGAGATGATCCAACCCCATCTTCGCCGCGCCAGACGAAGTTTTCGCCCTTCTAAACGCAACATGCCCTCGGCTCTTCTAACCGTGCGTAGGGCTTCCATGAGCCACTTGCACCCATCCTTTCCCTGATGCTCCCCAAATGCAATGTGATATGTGAAGCCGCCCTCAAATGGTGTTCGCCCGTACCGGCACCCGCTGTGGGTATTGCAATATGTAAAAAATAAATGATGTAAAAAAACATGAGATCGTGAGTATCGTGATATATGCTGTGAGACGTCCGAGAAGACTTGGATGTATAAATTGCCCAGACCGAGGCTTGGCAGATATTGTAGATCCGGGGCTTGGCGTTCAAATTCGCCTGTTCTCTGTGTGAACGACCTGCCAAGCCCCGAAATAATCAATTTCGCCGTATGTCGGTGGCAACACACGCACCATGCGTCCCGTGCCCCAGTCGACATACCACTGCTTCCCTTTACTGATAATGTAATTCGACTTGCGCGGACTGCGGAACAGCAAGTTGCTGTAGCATAGCTTGGCGTATAAAAGATCGTGGGCGCTCGACCAGTTATGCTCAGGGAACCACTTGCCCGAGTGAGGGTTGATAGCAGGATTCGGGTAGGAAGAGGTGCTCAGACGGTGTGGAGGGTCAATTCGGGGCGGAACGTGCGGTATTGAACCTGGATCATTGCCCGGCTCGTGGTGGAGTTCAGGCTCCAGCTCAGGTTCGGATTGTGGTTCCTCCCTTGACAAAGACGCAACTTCCCTCGCTTCGTTCAATAAGTCTGGAGACGGAAGAGGATCTGGTGTCGAGGAGCGCCGTCTTCTTGGCGGCGGAGCCGTGGGCATTGGTATTGACGGTGCCTCAGCTTCGCCATCGCCTTCATCTTGGCGAGGACCGATCTCTCTCGTTTCATTCTCAGGGGAGATTCGTACGGGTGACTGGCCTCGGAACCATCGGATGCGTTGCATTCGGGGAATTGACATGTCTCGGGGAAAATCGCGGTCGTCGATCGGGGCCGCCACATCAATAGCTGCGAAGAGACATTCCAACCACTTCACAAAAGTTTCCAGCTCGATACAGCACAGCAAGAATTGATCTTCCTCAGCGCGAACTCGAATGACATATCGTCGCCTGCCCATTTGTCAGTTCCAAACGCTCATTCCTATCATTGTTGGAGGACGTACTTCTTGTAGTCGGCGGCAATCCCAGCATCCGCGTGCAGAAGGCTGTAGCTCTTCTCGAGTTTCCCCTTCCTGATCCAAGGTGGATTGTCGGGGCTAATGCTCGGTCCGTCTCTTGTTCGTCCCCAACCCCAGTCCTTCTTGGCATTGTAGATATTCAAGGCTGTTCCGTTCAGTGTCACGAAACGGGTATGCCAATGTCTGTCTTCGGCTCGCTTGATGGTGTTCTCGATCTCATGTTTCTTTGTGAAGACCCCTTCGATTGCAACGGACGGTGAGTACCGAGGGAGGTTGTCGATTATGGCTTCGTCGTCGATGACTGCGCTCTCGTGACGTCGAATGGCACCACCGCCGCCCATCCAGCTGGGCCCGCCACTGCCACTTATTCCTGTCGCAGGCGTTGGCTGCTTCTGCTGGTAGGGCGGCGGTCGTGATGGTCGAGGTGCTGGTGCTGATGTCATGATCCGACGATAGAAGAAGTCTTCGTCCATGGAGGTTCGCCGCCGGGCTGGCGGCGACGGCGCATCGGTTGGTGGCGGAGAAGGTCCATCTTCCTCGGCCGGAGCCCTTTGGGCATCCATGGAGGAAAGCCAGGCTTATATGTAGTGAGAAGGCCGGTCGTCGGTGTGGAGGAGCGCGTGTGCCGGGACCACACAACACGCGCGCCTTATGGTCAGATCGGATCGAACAATGTGGACAAGAGGGTTCGAACTCGGCGCCGGGTGCTGTAGCCTGTTGTCAGATGGGTCGGAGGTTAGGCTCGAGGTGGGACGTCCGAGGCCGCGTATCCGAGAAACCACTTGTATGGGTTCTGGGGGCGTGGAGACGAGTGATGGACGATCACTGGAGTCTCCATAGAGAGAAGCCGAAGGGAGGACAAGCTCATAACGACCCGCGGTGCAGCATCATAGGGGGGGTGAGGAACATGACAAAGAGGTGATGGTAAGAAAGAAGGTAGAGAAGTGACACACAGGGCGGAGTATGGAGGAGAAGGGATGAGGAGGGATGATGGAGGCCGGGCAGCGGTGTTGAGTAGAAGCGCAAAAAGCCCCGATGCACCACACCCCTGCGAAGGGTTAGGTATAGCGAAGAGCGGCTCTTTTGCTAGTGTCGATGAGGAGTGGCGCGAGGAAGTGCCGGCAATAGGCAGTGGATGATTGGGAGCGGCGCGCGGAGGGTCGCTAGGGCAGATGGCCGGCGCGATGGTTCGTCGCAGTCACTGGCACGAGGGGCGTGAGAGCAGTCGGCCAGCCGCATCGAGGTTTCTGGCCGGGCAAGAACGTATGAGAAAAAGCGAAGGCAGCCGAGGTGCCGATAGACGGTGGGGGTGGGCACGGGAATGCGCAAGTTGATGATGCTGGAGAATGCGCCGGGCGAAGGTTTAGGATGGAGGTAACGTCCGACGGCGGCGTGCGTGTCGTCGTTGCAACATATGTACTCCGTATGTATGGACCGAAATGCACAGAAAGGGGATCGAGGTACGGACGGAGAGGAGAGAACGGCGGTTGGGTCGCGGAACGGCGCAGGTATTGGCTGCACCTATTCCATGTGTGTGTGATGTCGTTATGCTGGCAGTTGGCGACCGAAGGAACAGGCACGGCGTCGATATGGGAGGAGGGACAAAGTCCCTGGTCCGAGTGTCCCTTTGTGTCGCTCAGTGTGGAGCGGAGGGGGGCAGAAGCAGGACGAAAATGGGCAAACACCAGGATGGAGCGGGCAGCCAGCAGGGGGAGGGGGGTGTCTGTGGAGCAGTGGTCGAAAGCCGGGCGATTATGAAGGAGGGTGGGCATTGTTCATCGCGAGACGCGATGAAGCTGGGATCTTTCCGTCGCTCAGTTGAAAAGACAATGAATCATTGTAGCTAATGGTTGCAGTCCGTCAATAGGCATCGACTTGGTCTTCATGCACTCCAGGTCATACGGAGGACGGTGAGAGGCTACGGTGAAGCTTGCGAGAAGTTAGGATCAGCGGTTTTGGAAAAAGGGCCCCAGGTCAAGGGTTGGTCGATGGTGGTGCATGTGCTTCGGAGCGGGTGCAAAAGTTCGAACTCACCACAAAAAGCCCATGCCCAGCCCACTTGGTCATACCAGTGTAATCGCTTGCATTACTGACCCTGCAGGCACTGAGTGTTCTGTGCTAGAAGCCTGTCAGGCGCCTGCAAACACAGTCAATATCGAGATGGCTTGCCTCTTGCGCCAAATGCAATGGTCGGCCAGATCCGACGACAGGCGCCAGCCGCAGCACGTCTTGCAATGCCTCGCATGGCCTAGCCTGGCCTTTCGCCCCCCGTCGGCGCCGGAATTGAAGCGAGGTCGTCGAGAAGGGTAAGTCGTCAAAAATGCGAGACCATTGTTGGAGCTGGAGCAGAGCTGAGGTGCTAGCGACGGAGTCACGCAACGTCTGCCCACGGCGGAACCACTCTACTAGCAGAATCGCAAAGGTACCTCCGTGACCGGCGAGATCCCACCGTCATTGGAGGTACCTTTCCTCTTCGGTCGGATTTACTGGGACCCGGGTGGGACTTTCGAAAGGCGCGCGGCAGGCAAGAGGGAAGGAGCGTAGGATCTTGGGTTAGCGACCCAAAATGCCATTCACGGCCACTGGGAGCGAAGGGAAGGTGCGATCGCAACTGGATCAGTGTGCGACTGCCTCGTTCTCTGATGCCTTAAGTGACAGTCTATGCCTTCCTCACTGTGCCGGTGCTGCGCTGGTCGTGCCTGCCCAACCAAACGACAGTAGCTGAGTCATCAGTCACCAGTTCTGGGTCTCATCAATCGATCTCAAACCCTCTCACGCGAGATACGACGAACCGCCGTCATCCCAATCAATTTGCACGTACAGGCGCAATCACCAATACTCTCCTCACTCATGGACCCAACCGACGAAACAATTCGAATGGTCCAATTGCGACCTACGGCAACCCCATGTCAAGTCCGAGTCATTACAGCGGTCAACAACTTCGGCATTCCACTACGTCGAAGAAGCCTGCCCCAGCCAACCCCAGGCGTCAACTCCGTCTCTAGAAGCCCAAAAGAACCCTTCACTGGTTCAGGCCATCTCCAGCCCGCGACGCCCAGCCGGCGCAGAGCGGCGCGTCAATATACGCTAGGCCACCCTGGGTAGGTGCCATGCAAACGCCATGGGGGGCGCCGTTTCCCCTTCTCTAAAGGCTGCATGGTCTTCGTAGATTCCTGACTATGGACACCAATGTGGTGCCTTGCTTATTTCATAATCGAGACACTTTACGCCGGATGTCACGGCACACGCGTTCAATGGCGAGACGAGCCAGAACCATTCGTTTTTGCAATAGCGAAACACGGCACCTCCCGAAGTGGCATTCTTCTGCCATCTTTATATCATCCCCTCCTCGTGCGTGATTTGAAACGGAACCCGATCCGGGACACTCTCCGACCGACTGATCGACAGTTCAGCATGGCTCTTTGAAATTGCGTCCCAAAGCCCTGAGATCGAATCAAAAGGCAATGCGCCGGCACTGCAACCCAGTGAAATGCCACGCTTCCGTATCGCCCTGCCTTGGCTGTTGTCATTACCCAGCAGGGTCTTATTTTTGGTTGGGGATCCGCTTCCAGGTTGCAAAAAGTCCTCGTACGAACTGCGTTCCGCGGGGCAAATTGAACAATACTATTAGGTACGATATTGACTGTCATGCTCCGTACACGCAGAGCCTTTTGCGTCATGAGGTGGATGACCAGCGGAAGGTTTCCATATGCCACGTGCATTTCAGTGTCCCATTGAGACACAATTAACATCATGGGCTCCTTTGAAAACTGATGGAGCAATTGCTCATCTATGCCTAGGCCTAATTCCATGGGCGATGGGCGCTATTGCGTTGCGTGAAGCTGCATACTTGCCAATCTCAAGAATTATCTCACAGGCTAGTACGGAGTAATGCCACTGGAAACAGAAGCAGTGAGCAGGAAATAGTAAGCATCGGGCTCTTCAAGCCGCTAATGGGACTATGACACAGAATCTTGGTGAGCAACAGCACACATAACGGAGCCATGCCAGTTGGTCGGAACTTTTGACATGGCCCTTGGCACCTTTGCTGCAGAGCCAAGCCGATGGAGGAGGGTGTGTGTGTGGCTGTGAGTGTACGTGACTGGTGGTGAGTGCTGGCCTGGCCTTTGGTCTGTGCACTTCAATGCGCGTTTCCGCCTATAGTCTTGCACCCCCTGAAGAGGTACCTTTTCGCGGTCCTTCCAGTCATTGCAATTTGCATTCGAACAGCATTTCCCAGCGCCATTGACGGCGTGGTCTGGGATGAGAAGGCAGTATAACAGAATCCTCAAGATGAGGTTCCTAGGGAGGTTTCCCTGCAAGCTGCTACAGACTCTGAGTCAGGGGGCTTTCGCCGCACCTCCATGGTGACCAATTTCCCCAACCAAGAAGAGAAAGGTGCAGCATGATGTGGCGCGCCGACCAAGAGATCGTCCGCCGATCTCACAGATCTTAGGCTCTTAGCCTTTGGACCATACTTTTGCTCCTTCATATGCACTGAACCATCTGTCTTTACCTGTAACGGGCGTCATCCTGCTGAAACTCTTCAATACGTGCTGAGGTTACTCTCTCGTTAGTCAAGCCGGATGCTCCCTTCCCCATGGTCTATTCATAGGCACTATGTATGGGGTACCAGCGGTGAATCAATCTATTCAAAGCGGTGTTGACAACATTCATTCGCTTAGGCCGGAGGACTGTTCCTTGGCAAAAATGGGAAAGCAGTGAGCGAGAGGTATTATAGGCAAGTGACATTGGTAAAATGCAAGCCACCCCGATGCAACTCTGCAATCTTGGCGAAACACAGCAAACCTCCTCAAAATGCCGGATCCGAGTTCTGCCATGAACAGCCGGCATGTCGCCACGATATTCCATGATCGCGCTGAGATAGCCACCGATAAGGAGGCACTCGTGCTCGCAGGATCACTGTGGCTGCCTCAAGCTAGAGAAGGATCAAAGATGATAACCAACCATGTGAAGGGTTCACCTTGATAACACTCCCCCCTCCTCTCGAGCCTAGGAAATGCATGTCATTCATCTTTCCCCGGTTCCCCGAGATCTTTTAAACAACTGCCGTTCCGACCAGACCCGAAAAGTTTAACCATAAAATGAAGTCTGAAGATGTCCATCGTATCCCCGTGGTTTTCGGCGGTTTCGTCGTAGCCTAACGAATTAAGGTCGGGACGTGTGATTGACGCCTGACAATCTGGGGGGGTCAATCTGTTCGGCGCGGGAAAGTGATGGTATAACACGAGAGGTTTCCTTGGCAAAATGCCCAGGCCTTCACGTTATGATTCCCTCTGTTGCTTTCTCTCTTTCTTCCTCGGTTGATTGACTCTCATCTGCGCGCTTACCTCCTCCATTAACATAACCAGCCCTCTCGGACCAATCTCACCCCCGGACCAATCCACCGCCCGACAAGCCTTCACCGAAACAAAAAGCCCAATGCATATCCACCACACACGCATCCCATCGGCTCATCGGGTTAACAACAACTTGTCAGAAAGAGTAAGAAAAATGCCAACAGGGTACTTCATAAATAGATGTGGGTCAACCGCTTCCAACAAAGTTCCAGAAGATCGAGAAAACAAAAAGCCCCCAGGACACACCCTCTCGTCTTACACCGACAGATGATGCGTCAAGGCCTTGACGGGCCGAAAGAGGGCAGGATTGTTGAGGGAGGGGGGGCACGGGTAGGCGGAGAACCTTGTTGGGTAGTTGTGGGAGGATGTCCCAGTTTATGGTTCTTTTGATGCAGGATAGGGTAAGTTCTCCGAAGATCTTGGAATGTGCCTCGTTGGAAAGACCTCGAGGTCAAGATCTAAGATGCTGCTGTGCAGGGTAAGCTAAGCTCAGCACGGGAGACATCATATGCACGTAATGTATGAAGGTCGTCCACTGTACACTTGTAACGCTTCAAGTCCTCGCAATGTCCTCAGCCCATACGGCCGAGTCCCAACCAGTCCTTATTATACACACTCAGTCTCCTGGTAAGTCTTCCCCCTTTGCCAACTCCCAATCCCTTTCCTCCCAATGCAAGTCCATCGCCTTCGCCTTATTCTCAAAGAACCCTCCAACCGCCACCACAGTCAACGTCCCTTACTCCCACAATTTTGGACCTATTACAATACTCAATGATGATATCTGAAACTCTTTTTGCTCCGGCCCGTGCGCCCCTCAAAACCGACTTCCAACTTTTGTTGTTTTCCTCATGTTCGTGAAGCCCGTTCGAATCCATGTCGGCCGTTAGGACTGTGCCACGCAGGAAATGCCATCGCCATGCAAAAAAGGGGTAACAAGAAGGCAGAAATTAGAGAAACAAGGGTAAAGATGAGGTGTTGCAAGTCAATACATGACTTCGCAACCAGGCACATTTGATCTAAAGCGACCGAATGTACTCGAAATGTACGCAAATATCGTACGTGATCCCTAGCTCGGCCTTTGCGCTGGCCTAGTAGATGGCATGGTCGACTCTCGCCCCCTAGGCGCTGGTAGACTGAGCGCCACCACGACCGCGGGAGGCACCGCCACGACCACGGCCCTGGCCACCAAAGTTGCCGCGAGAGTTGTTGCCAGTGCGTCCATCGTATCCGCCACGACCACGGCCAGAAGCACCGCCACGGCCGGAACCGTAGCTGCTGCCGCCGTAAGCATTGGCCTTGGGGCGGCGAGGCTCGATGACGATGTTCTCGCCGTTGACGGTCAGAGGGCTGGCAGCAATGGCAGCGTTGTAGCCCTCAATAGTCTTGTATTCGACAAAAGCGCAGTTCTGAGTATGTTAGTGTAAGCTCCATTTCGAGGTCTAGAAGGGTCACAAACCTTCTGGCGGTTGATGTCAAAGTAGGTCAGCTCTCCGTGAGCGGCAAGGGCGGCCTTGAGCTCGGAGTCTTGCACCTTATCGGTTACGTACTTAACGTAGCCCATGGTACCCTCCTTCTCAGGAAGACCGCCGGAGACAGACTGGGGTCGGTTCTGACGCTTGGAGTCAGCTCCAGCAGTCTGCCACTCTGAGTTTTCCTTGTTGGCAGCCGGGGTAGCGGCAGGCTGAGAAGCACTGGGAGTAGCAGCAGGAGCAGCAGCAGGGGCGGCGGCGGGAGCAGGAGCACGGTTCTGAGCGGGAGCAGGAGGAGTGGCGGTCTTGGGCAGGGGAACGACAGGGCGAGGGCCGGCGGCAGCGGCAGCACGGCTGGCCCAGGTCATGGGCTTGGGAGGAGCAGCAGGCTCCACAGGGGCAGCAGGGGCGGCGGGAGCAGTCTCAGCGGGCTTTGCGGCCGGGGTGGGAGCCGGGTCCTTGGGCTTCTCGGCCTCCTTGATCTCCTCCTCGGCAACCTCCTGGGCCGCGGCGTCGGCATCAGTGGTGGCGGACTCAGTGGCAACGGGAGCCTCAACGGGTTCGGCAGGGGCGGCCTCCTCAGCCTCACCGTTAACCGCAGGAGTCTCCTTGGCCTTCTCAAGCTTCTCATCAACGGCACCAGTGTCGATAGCGGCGGCAGAGGCCTCAGTCTTTTCAGGCTCGGCCTCGACGGGGGCAGGAGCATCGACAGTGCCGTCAGCCGGAGCGGGTGCAGCCTCAGCCACAGCCTCCTCATCCTCCTCGTTGATATATCTGAGGATGTCGTTGAGGACGAAGTAACCAGAAGGCTGCTGAGCGAGGACGAAGGTCTGAACGAACTTCTTGGGCTCCTGGGCCTTGTTGGAGGTCTCACCGATGACCTGGATGACGATGTTGTTCATGGAGGCCTGGGAGTCGACATTGGAGACGCGGACCTTGCAGTCCTGGAAGTCAAGCTTCTTGATGCGCTCTTGGATGTCCTGAAAGCTAAGTCAGCGGGATTCTTGAAGACTCGGAAGAATTTATGATACATACCTGACGACCGACAGAGACATTGGCAACCTCAGCCTCGAGTCCGTAGACGAACTGTGACTGCTTGCCGTAGAATAGCTGCAATTATATGAGCCACGCACTTCTCTCCTCGACACTGGAAACTTACGTGAAGCTTTTCGGGAGCCTTGCTCAGGGTAGTGTAATACTGCTCAACGAAGTACCAACCAACCTGATCGTTGGTCAGCTTGCCGCTCTCCTCCTCGGTTCGGGTAGCCGAGTTGCTGGCGGGGGCAGCCGGGTAACCCTCGAGAGCACCCTTGTACTGCTCCTGCTGACCAAAGCTGCCGTTGGTGGCCATGGTTGTGATCGGTCGTTCGGAGATGAGAGATTGATGAGATTATAGCTAAGATGCGCTAGGTCGAAGGGATGGCCGAGGCACAAAGAGCAGAGCGCAGACTGGGGAGAAGGTCGGCGCGCGAGAAGGCTGAAGGGAGTGCTTGGGTATCACCGGAAGGCAGGGATGATGAAAGATGTCGTGGAGGAAGAAGCTGATGGCGAAAAGCGCGATTCGTCTGGGTCGGGATGAGAGAAGGGTACTGCAAGGCTGGAAATGAGCTGCAGCGTGATGGATGGAAGGCGCGAAGAGGAGAGAGTCGAACGCGGAGGAGGGAATGTCGAGAGAGGAGGCGAGAGGATGAGAGAGAGGCGAAGGAGGGAGAACAAAGGTGATTGTGCGAAGCGGGTGGATGCTTGCCTGAGATGCGGTGCAGTGCGTTGGGTTGGGTGAGGTGGTAAAGTGAGGTAAGGTAGGGCGAAGCCTGGGAGGAGGTCGAGCTTCTGACCCCGAAGAAAGACCAGCAGACAAGACGATGGGGGTTTTTCACCCTCTCCACAGTGCGAAAGGCAGAGCCCTGGTCCGTGCGCGCGCGATCACGGAGGCACCTCAAGTCTTTGGGCTTCGTTTCGGTTCGCGCCTGCAGCCAGCCAGGTTTTGCCGACGTTGACCCTACGAAAGCCGGCGTGACCTAGTTGATGTGATAAGCTCCAGTATGAGCAGAAGGCGATTGCAGCTGGCAAATCACCTGTGAATAGATTGGAGGATAGATGATTTATCTTGTCTTCGTCTGCCAGCTCACAGCGTTGCAGCACAGACGTATCCGCTGCTATCCGGATCCAAAGCTCCTGCCTACAGACAGCACACGCACCTGCTGTGATGCCTGTGGCTAATGCATGTGCTTTGATGATTCAGCAGACAATTGGCAGCCTGCTTTGTTCTCCCAGGCATCCCGATATGGGATTGCACCTCGTGGGACTCGCTCTTCGTAACCCATCTTTGTCTGACCCTGCAACATTATTTTTAGTACGATCGTTTCGTGGATGGGACTCAAGTCCTTCGAGTACTTTCGCTGTCAGACGCTCAGATACCCTTTTCGCAACCTTGTTTCGCTTTAGTCAGCCTCCAATTGTCCAATCAAGTCTCCCGCCGTTTCTCTCGGTGAGCTTCGGTGAGCCATGGTCCCTGAACTCGCTGTTGGCTACTCTGCCACAGCGCCACCCACCGCCTGAGACCCCCCAGACGGCCTGGACCCCACCAAAAAAGTCCAGGTTGGAAAATTTCCACAATCTTATCAGTAAATCTTGCGGCCGCCCACCTAAAGTTATCGAGACAAGCCTCAGCGACAGGCGCTTTTCGAGTAGCATTACCACCACTTCCTTTCGATTGTACGACTTTCCGAGACAATACCGCCAAAATGCCCAAGTCAAAACGTGCGAAGGTCTTCCACATGACCCAGGTCAACAAAAAGACCAGGGAAGACAAGGAGAAGCTCTTCCAGAACATTCGCGATGCCATTCCCGAGTACCAGCACTGCTTCGTCTTCAGCGTCGACAACATGCGCAACAGCTACCTGAAGGAGGTTCGCCGTGAGATGTCCGACAGCCGGTAAGGGTTATATTTTCAATTCAGGTGTGAGGAGCCCCAAGACTAACACATACTTTGCGTACAGCATCTTCTTCGGCAAGACCAAGCTCATGGTCAAGGCCCTTGGTCAAACAGACGCAGAGGCTGCCGCCCCCGGTATTGAGGGCCTCGCAAAGTACCTTTCCGGCACCGTTGGTCTCATTCTCACCAACCGTCCTGCCGATGCCGTCCTCGAGTACTTCGCCAACCTCAGCCAAGTCGACTTTGCCCGCGCCGGAGTCGCTGCCTCACGATCCTTCAGCATCCCTCCTGGCGTGGTCTACGCTACCGCTGGTGAGGTCCCTGTCGAACACGATGTCCCACTCGAGCACTCTATCGAGCCTGAGCTGCGGAGACTGGGTGTCCCAACGAAGATGGTGCGAGGCAAGGTCGTCCTCGGTGAGGAGAATGGTGAGGGCGAGCCATACGTCGTTTGCAAGGAGGGAGATATTCTCGACTCAAGGCAAACTAGGCTGTTGAAGCTGTTCTCTGTCTGTCTAAGCGAGTTCAAGGTCCAAATTCTTGCATACTGGAGTTCGGCATCAGGAGAGGTGACCGAGGTCGACACGAACGAGATGGAAGAGGATTAAGCCATCAATGGCTCTCGAGAGGCAAAGAAAAAAGACAGGACGTCTCTGGCATGATTTGATACCTTCAGACAGTGGATTTTGGGCTTTTTCGGCGTTTTGAAGATGAGGACTGGGTTCTGGTTGGCTGCTCAAGTTCTAGCATTGCTCACGACAAAATGAATTGCCATTTCGCATGCATCGCACTGCTCTTCACGTTCATGAGGTTCTTGTTCCGTCAATGAATCAGCCGCGTCAGGTTATAGGTGTCCACTAACATGTCAGGGAAATTACACATGTTCACACTCAAGTCGCTGAACCGTTGCTTTACGAATCACAGGGTAACGCACGCATGCCACGTCTCGTGGGAGATTGTACGTAAACTAGCCACCGACTTCTTGATCAGCTCTCCATAGCTAGTTCCCGTGTGAGACTTGACTTGGCATCTGAAGGCCACTTACTCACCTTCGGCGTATTCGCACCGCTGCTTAGCAAGATGGCAACCGCTTGCCTATTCTGAAGCCTCCCATAAAACCGACCTTCCTCACGTTTTTGCATTTCCAGGCCGTGTCTCGCTATGGTCCGGAACACAATGCATGGAATCTGGCGAATTTTAACAGTGGCGTCTGCCATCAGCGGCACGCTGCTGGGGTTTGTATCAGAGCCAAAAGCAGATATTGGTGCCTTCTCGGACCCTAAGAGCTTCGACAAGCTCGTCGAGGAAAGTAACGGCTTTCCCAGCCAGCAATACAGAAGCTCGGGAATTCTTGGACCTGTCTTCCAAGTCAACATATGGAACATATCCCGAACAGATGACTCACGCTTCATCTTCATTGGCTCTGTCTATGGTGACGGGAAAGCTGGTCCCATGATCCTCGATGCTCGAGACCTTAGCCTAGTTTACGCTGACCAGCAGTATGCCAATACGTACCATTCCGATGTGCAATACATCAAAGGACAGCCTTACTTCATGTTCTGGGAGGGGACACACGGCCGAGGTCACGCAAATGGGTACTGTTTGTTCTTTGACGAGAACTACGATCTTGCCTATAACGTAACGGCGCAGAATAGACCCGGTGTGTTGGCGGACATGCATGATCTGGGAGTCACTCACAAGGGTAATGTCCTTTTCACAACATACTTCAACATACCTTGGGATACGTCAGCAGTTGGTGGGGAAGTCGAAAGCCTCATAATGGATAGTGGTTTCCAAGAAGTTGATATCGTGACGAATGAGGTCATCTTCGACTGGGCAGCGTCAGAGCACTTCGATATCACAGCTTCGAAGGCGCCGTATGGTGATGGGTACGGAGTCGGGCCTGACAGCGGTTACGACTTCGCACACGTAAACAGTGTGGAAAAGGTATTTTCTTGCAATATTGTCAGGAAGACGAGAATGGTCGCTAGTGCTAACATCACCAGACCCTTGAAGGAGACTATCTCATCTCAATGCGCCACCTCTCTGTCGTCGCCTTAATATCCGGCGTGGACGGGCATCCTATATGGATTTTCGGCGGAAAACTCAACCAATTCGAAGACCTTAGCGAAGGAAGGGCCACGGATTTCAGTTGGCAGCATGATGCGCGCTTTCACCTCGGCAACACCTCCCAGATCACCATGTTCGACAACCACGGCGAACAGACGGACCAGTGTCATCCCGGTAAAACCCCTGGATGTCATACCAGAGGCCTACATCTCGAGCTCGACTACAAAGCTATGACTGCGAAAGTTCTACAGGAGTACTACCACCCAGAAGGTTTAAACTCTGGAGCTATGGGCGGCATATCGACTCTCAAGAATGGCAATGTGATGCTTGCCTGGGGATACAACCCGAGCTATACCGAGTTTGCCCCAGACGGCTCATTGGTCCTGTCTTTTGACCGTGGCAAGCGGCGGCATCTGCCTGATATGTTTGCGTATCGAGTGATGAAAGGGAACTGGGTCGGAAGACCGACGTGGCCGCCGAGTCTTGCTGTAGATAGGCAGGCTGAGAGCACAGAGAATGCGACAGCATATTTGTCTTGGAACGGCGCGACTGAGGTTGTAGCGTGGGAGATAGTAAGTCTTACACAGTTCGGATTGCTTCATGTTACTGACCAGCCGTGAGTACGCTTCAGACAACCTGCACGATATTCTCAACCGAGCCAATAGTATAGCGAAGTTCGACCGAGATGGCTTTGAGACTATCGTTCCCTTAGGCAGCTCAGTACACGTCCCGCGGCGCTACTTGATCGCGGCAGCACTTGCTACTAAAGAGCAGATCCTTGGGTCCACAACAGCACTCGACATGCTCGATGGCTCCGTCGTGAAGCCGGGAGAGGTTTTCAAGGTACTACCCCGGGCAGCAAATGACAGAATTTGGCTGCACACAGTGCCGATTCTCCTGCTGGTGGCGATGGTATCATGTATTGCGGCACTTGTTTGGAGAAGCCGCAAAGCCCTGGGAGATGTAGAGAAAGGTTGGTATAAGCCTGTGAGACGCATCGAATAGGTTGCATCCATCAAGAAAAATCAGTTCCGAGCCTGAATGACCAATGGAATTATTTGGCAACGAAAATGAACGCTTGATTTTGAACACATTTGACTACATGGTAGGTGGCTGATGCACCCTTCAAATGAGACCCAAGCCGTCAAAGCACAATCATTAATACTCCCCATCCCATATCGGCCGTGAGGTGACAAAGTCCGAGGTCCTAGAAATAAAATTGCTGCTGCGATTGTCCAGGGGGTGCCTGCGCAAGGAAGTCGAAGTTCATGGAGTCCATTCCAGTATTCCATGGATCCGGTGATTCTGCAAATGTCAGCTCGTTCTCCAGCAGCTATGTCACGGACTACGTACCTCCCCAAATAGACTCATACAGGTCCAGTGGAGCCATATACTGGCTAGGATCAACCGGCATACCAGCGGTAAGATTTTCAATGGCAAGACTGTGTTGGTTGGCTTGTTGGGCAAAGGACATCCTGTTCCGAGAGGTCAGATCCTGGCCGCCTGGGAAGGAGGGGTTGTAGTAGCCATTAGGGCCGTAGACTGACCCTGCGAAGTCTGAGAGAGACGTGCCGCCGGTTTGCATCTCGGCCATGGCAAGCGCTGCATCCTCGCGCGGATCCGCCGCTGCAGCAGCGGCGGCTGCGGCTGCAGATGTTGGGGATAGAGCACGCATTGTAGGCACAGGAGTTCCAGCAGTAGCTGTTCCTGTCAAAGTTGGAAGCGGTGTACGTGCACCACTTTGGATACCAGACCGTTCCCCATCGGTCTTGAGGCGGGCGGGGACCACGGAACCATGATCATAGATACTCTTCAAAGCTGTGAGTGCTCTCCACAATGGACCAGAGAGCTCAATGTCCTTGTCCGAGACTGGTACGTGTGGCTCTGGCGAGCTGACCTCTTTGGCAGCAGTTGCAGACAGTGCGGCGATCAAGTCGCCCTGAAGTTGACGAACCTCTGGATCAGACTTGGAGTCCGGCAGAATGCCCAAGAGCAAAGCCGAGGAAAGGCCGTGGTAAGTGAAGGCCCAGCTTCTGGTAGGAATGACCGAAAGCTGGTGCATAGCCAGGAACATGCGGACTGTCTCTGTTAGGTTGACCTTGCACCTTTCTGCAAGGTCTTTCTTCTGTGATGACTCCATCTTACAATCTCGTCGCAGAGCCGGACGACATGCGACCGAGATCACGAAAGATGTATGAAGACGGATTGCATAGTATTGCAGCCTGTCAAGTGCGGTCTTGCACTTGCTCTTGTCTTGTATGTGCTCTGCCGCGCGATGTCGAAGCGATTCTACCGCCTCGCAGTTCTCAACGATCTTCGCATAGGTGGCACTTGCCACAGCATCGGGATTCAGCCGCCTGCTGATGATCTCCATGAGGTGATACATCGTTTCGAGATAGCCGTGAAGACTTTGATCGCCCGAGTCGGGAATCGTGCAGCAGGCGAAGTTGGTCATGGTCGGCCTAGCAAGTCAGTTTGGGTACCTAGAACGGTAACGACGATACTGACCTATCGAAAGACAACGAGGTCAAGGTATCATGCCACACGACTGTCCACCATAGCTTTCGCCGAATCATCTCCGTTGCCTTGGCATCAGGTTGCAGCGAAGCTCGCTCGGAGGTAGAAGGACGATGAAGACCGAGGCTTTGGGCTAGCCTGCATGTGAGTCCCATGAGAGCCCAAGAGGCTTCGGCTTTCATGTCGTTGAGGAGGACAAAGCTCGTCATAAGCATGGCTTGGATGGAGTCAAACGACGGGCTACACGTGTCAGCTACACGAAAAATCCCTCCAAGGCAACAGCGACATACCGGAGGAGGAAGTTCCCGAGGCGGAGGAAATGGAAAGAGATCTGTATATATTTCTGGGAATCCTTGGTGCGGATGTGGTAAGGAGACTCATGATATTGTGACCCAACAGCAAGCACCGCGAACAGTATAGCCAGCCATGATGCGGTCACTGGCCGTGAGGTCCGATTTGAGGAGCCAGCGTTGCGGGATCTGTCTTCCAGGTACAGCATAAGCTTTGCTTCAAGATCATCGATGTCAACCACAAAGCCCCAGAAAGCCTGTGGCGTCTCTTTATATGTCCGGAAGAGCCTGCGAATGTGAGCTACATGATTCATGGAAAAGAAACTAGTCAGGCTTACTTCATGACCTCTCGGTCGCTGGGAAGTTCATTAAGGATGTCTTGGGTCAGTCGATGAAGATGTTGCTGTGACATGAGCGGGAAAGGTGCGCTCGTGTCCAGGCCAAATATGGCGGACGTTTGCAAACGGATGTCAGCTGCATCGTTCTTTTCTGGCGTTGACTGGTCTCGAAGAAGTGCCGGAATACTTTGTTGATTCATTTAGTACCAGACAAGAAGAACATGATAGAGGAGCTTACCTGTTTGATCCGAGGAACCTATCTGAAGAGGAGGTCTCAGGCTCTTCTAGATTGGCTAACGATAAGGTAAGCCATTGACATCGAATGGAAGCAGGTCCGAAGCTTACCGATGGCCCGAGGCCAGCTGTCTCCACGTTCCTTGCGGCTGTCGCGTGAGTCGCTGAATGAGTGTGCTCGCTTGCGTGAAGCAGACAAGTCAATGCTCCCATTCTTGCGTGACGGTTTGTAATCGCAGAGTTGGATATGCTCTCGCTTGACACAATTGGAACACGGTGATGAATTATCGCATTTCACCTTGCGTTGCCGACATGGCCTTCTCATGGTCAGTGCTGCTCGGCATCTTTGAGCAAGCTGACAGCGGGGTTAGTGCGACTCACCAGCAGGCTGTGCCATAGCGAATCTTGCGACGGCTATGAATGATGCGGCCGGCCTCCTCTGGGGTGAGGTCATCGATATTGATGTCCTCGTTTGCGGCTTGGGTGTCGCCCATGTTGACGATGGCGTGAGGTGAGGTGGTGATGCCGAGAGAAACCCGAGTGGTCTGTTGCGTTGGCGGGGTCGTTGTTATAACGACCAGTGGTCCACGCGGGGTAATGCCGAGTGGTCCGACTGGGCTGAGGTGTGTCTGACTGAGACCCCAATGATGGCACGTGACCAGACACAACCTATTCTAGTGCCGACCATCTTTACTTCATGATGGAGGCATATGGAGGCATTCATGCAAGACCTGGCACTTGCTGGATTCATCCTCGACAACTTGGACAACGGCGCACGCGTCCTGTCGATCGCTGGGACTGTGTACGGAGTACAGTACCGAATTTCGACAACTTGGACAACGGCGCACGCGTCCTGTCGATCGCTGGGACTGTGTACGGAGTACAGTACCGAATTTCGCACTGGCCATCGTTCATAGCCCTGCCCATCCCTCATGTATATTTACAGTCCTGCTGGCTTCTAACTCGTGCCCAAACCCATAATAACACTCCTTCATTCATTCCCGAAATTGCAGATTATAATCTGTACGCTGATTATCTCTCGTGTCTGCGCTCTGCCTTGCCGATCGTCTGATGTGCTACCGTCTACCCTTGCCAACTGAAAGGTTCACAAACCAACAACTCACGCCTGGCGCCTGCCGACGCCCGTGCACCTGCCGACGCCCGTGCACCTGCAGACAGCCGCAACAGCCAGTGGCTGTTCTTGCTCGACTAGAGGACGAAGAGAGATCCACGAGATGAAAGCTCCAGGCTGCCCCTCTGTTCCTCATGCTCTCTCGACCCTCAGCCAATGGCTAAGATGAGGACAATGCGGGCCGGCACCGCAGCAACTGACAGCAGGTCGACTCTAATTGAGGCGCTTGACGCAGAATATGGTCTTGGCCTCCCTATAAAATCTGATGGTTCCTCGTCAAACATCGACTCGCCCAACAGGAAGCTCTCCGAGCGGGTCCTCCAAGAACTCGTTGCCCAAGGCATCTCCCAACTCGTCCGAAAGCTTGATCGATTCCGCGTCAAAGCCGTCCGGATACAGCAGAATTGGGTGCACGAGACCGCTGTAGAGCCCAACTCGACTTCTGCAACATCTGCCTTGAAGCTAGCCCAGTGCCCCAAGGAGCAAGCGGCCTCCTTCGCTGCCTTGTATTCACCTTGACGGGCAAAGACCAAACAGAGCTGGAGCATCCTCGACCAGCAAAGCGACCATGTGGTCTCGAGGTGAATGAGATAGCCAGAAGAAGAAGCGGTTAGTTATGGCCCTACCTGGTGAATGCGTTGCCGGTTCGAACTACGATCGGCCCAGAGCGCGAAATTGACCAGGATGTACTCGCAGAAGATACTGACATCATGACTAAAGAATCAACAAAATCCCGCACCATGGCACCGGGAAGCAGCAAAGAGGAGGAAGATGCCCAACAAGCTCAGTCGAAGATCTCCAGCTTCTTCGGCCCTCGACCTAAAAGGCCTCACATCATATTTGGATCAGACCCCGCACCAGAATTGGATGCCGCCAGAGTCTCGCCACCGGGGTCTGAGCAGTTGACTGAGACATTGGGTGATTTCATCACGTCCACTCTTGATGTTGAGGAAGTGAATGATACTAGGTCTGGCCTTGCAGCAGAATATGAGGCAGATGGTCCCTTGAAGCACCGTCTGCGTGATATCTGGCGTACGTTGTGTATTCTCCAAACCTCCAAAGTTCATAACTGACTTGCAAAAGCTACGTTCAACACCAAAGGCCCTGACGGGAAGCTTCTGGACGTTCCTTTTGCGGTGTCATGGGAAGTTTGCCGCATCGCCCTTCACTGTAACATCGACATTAGCGGGAACCAGGTAGGAATCGAGATTGGTGAGGATTGGAGAGACCATAATGTGCTACGAGCGAAACTAAAAGAAAATTGTCTTTTCGCCAGCAAGGTCTTTCCGAGTGAGAATGATGACGCCGCCTGGAAAGCTGCTCTCGACAGTGGCCGAAAAGGAGAAAAAGCAGTCTCCTATTCTATCGACTTTTCATACAAGGATGGACCTGCGAAGCCTCTTTATGACGTACATCTTCGACCCTTGGTGCTCGATCTCAGTCACCGCATGCATCGCCGCTTTGGTGCTGACCGTTGGCTGGAGGTCAACATGCCATCTCCCGCTACCGATCCGCCACTGAAATCTATAGGGCGCTTGTCTAAGCCTGCAGCACGACACAACCTCCTTTGCGGACATATTCGTCACAGAGTCCCACAAGGAGGCTATCGCTATACGTCAGTCGCATGCCAAAAAGGGCCCTCGCAAGAAAGGAGACCCCGTGCTGGCTCGGGCTGTTAAGGGTTTTCTCGAGCATTCTTTCGACTTCAAGACCCGGGAGGTGATGTTGGGCATTTGCACGAAGTACAAGGATGCTTACGCCTATCAATGGTCGCCGAAGACCCCAAAGGTCATGAGGATCAGTCATCTTCTCTCCCTTCTCGTCGACGCCCCGAAGCAGGGGATCCTCTTCAACAAACAAGATTGGGACACGTTCCGTCATGAAAACTCGCTCCACCGCACCTAGGCAAGCCCGCCTACGAGAACAGAGCCGTGAGATTGCACAAGAATGCCTCCGATGATCATGTTCTCGACTGGCTCGGCAACAGGGTGGAACGGAGGATCGACAGGTTTGACGTCGAGTTCAGAAACGCCCTCGAAGCCACGAATCGTCGATACTATGATAGCGACATCGCGGAACTGATCAAGCTGTGGATTCCCGATGATACATCGGGGAGACAATCAATGAACCAGCTAAGTCCTGCCATCGAGGCGATCGCCGAACGATGGCCGTTGACGCTCATCTCAAAAGACTCTAATGCGATTGCGCAACAGTTGTACGAGGAGTGGAAGGCCATTCGTCCCTCCGCAGAGCTGAAGTTAATCCTCAGAAAAGCCTTCATTACAGGGCAAAATCAGCAACATGATGATGACTTTGCTCTGCTCGAGGCATCTGTGACTTTCAACCGGTGGGTGGAAACTAAGCCTCGCTTCGTGTTCCGTATGGCAGGCCGACAGATCTACCGCCTGAAGGCTCTCGCGAGGGGGATGAAGGGTTCGGCACCTGTCCTGGTTGTGCCGCAAATGTATGCTGTTCTCAAACCTGATCGCAAATTGATTCAACGACAGCGGCTTTTGCGACTGGCGGGCGAAGCCGAGGCTGTCGACTCAAATAGCGACGATGATACATTTTGATGAGGACACGATTATACGCTGGCAAGGCAGACGTGGCAATATTATGTACTGTATTGTAAATGAATGGCATTCTACCTCAAGCCAGACTAAGTCGACGGAAAGGCGGAGCTCAGACCTTCAGACCTTTGAGGCATCCTTTGTGGGCATAGATGCCTAGAAAACTTTGGACAAGGGTGATCGCTTGCTTTACATCCGAGGTTACCTGGATCCAATTTGCCTGCGAGCTGTAGACTGTTCCAGGCACATGTTTACTTAGTTTTGACTGCTCTCGTAGGTAACGTGGCCATGTTGTATATTGGCCTAGAAAGGATTCTCGTACACGTGTGCTTATGCAGGTATCATCTTGCCCCCAACGCCGTCTACACCATTAATCATTCAAGACTTTGCCTCTGCGCCCTCGCCCCCGAGCCCGCCTTTCCCATCCCTGAACACCTCTATTGACCAGTGTTCGTCGGGGTTCTTCGGGTCAAGACACATGTCCTCCCACTCACCCGTCGGTAATCCTTCGCTTGCGTTACCTGCGTTGAAAATCCGGGGCAACTTCTTCGTCATGTCGCTTTTCGGCGCCCAGTAGGTTACCTTGCCGTCCTTGGCTTTGATGGTGCTGAGCGGCTTCTGCTCATCCTCTGGTTTGGAGCGCGCTATCACCAGGTCGCGCAGGTAGGGGAAGAACCAAGGTCTATCCCACCATGTGCTGATGCGAGCCTTGCCCTCTCCGCGATTCGTGTTGTGATGCAGCATGGCTGGAACCGAAGTGGTGAAGTAATCAGCGTAGAGTGGCAATTCGTCCCAGTTGGGGGCAGGCTTGACATCAGGTAGAATGGCGAGAGGGTTGGGCGACATGGCGATATCCTCAGGAACACCGGTGAGGCGAACAGAGCCGACCTTCAGGCTTTCTGACTTCTTCTTGATATGCGCACTGTCGCCCAGAGCCACGAACTCGCCATCGTCCTCCTCATTAGTCGTCGGAAGACAAAGATTCTGGGAGTAATCCAGGCCAACGTGGTACTCCAAATCTCGAGTGAACATCAGAGGCAGACCATTGCGGGCGGACTTGCTGTTCTGCTTGAAGAACCACTGCCTGTAAATCTCCTGTTCGCCTAGGATGTTACCAAAGAAGGCCTGGTCGCTTTTGAAGTAGTAACTGGGGTTGGTCGCAACCGTACGTTCGAGTTTCTCGTTAACACGGCGGACATAGCGTCTCAAGTCACCGACTGGTCCCATGACGTTGCCCGTGTTGATGTACTTTGGCCTGGCGTTGTGTAGTGTCGCCCAGAATTCGCCGGCATCCTTGTCCGTGAGATCGCCATACAAGTCTTCCGGAAGGTCGCTGTCAGGAAGCTCGTCGCAGTACAAGCCCGAGGGCCCATCATCTGGCCAGCAGCGCTTGGTGGCAGAGATGACAATGCTCTGCTTGAGAGGTAGGTCCTCTGGTTTTCCTTTCCATTGCGCCCTCAAGCGCTCATTCATGCGCCTGTTAGATTCGTGGTAGCGGCGGATCAGAACGTCGGGAGGAGTTTGGAACCAAATATCGAAAGCGTCGACCATAACAATCAAGTCGTCGTCGCTGAGTCTGTCCTCCTCCGGCGTATCTTCATGCGTCATCTCGTCCAGGAAGGTTAACAGTCCTGAGATTTTCAGTTGATGGGATCCAACGTTCTCCCTCCCTGGGAATGCGTCTCTAGGGGAGATGCCCCAGTTGATGACGATAGGCATCGGATAGCCCATGGCGACTGCGCTCATCATAGTCTTGCATAAATTTGGCGAAGGGTTGTTGACGGGAATGACAACCACCATCCGCCTGTCACCGGGTGCGACATCATACTTGAAATTTATGGGCGAGGCAGCTGCCGCCTTGGACTGTGTTCGTTCATAAGTGAAAGCCTTGGGAATGATGTAGTCGTATGGTTGCTGCTCAGAACATCGACTGGTTAGTTTTGGACCGAGGTGATATCGACAGAAGGAACATACAATATAGAGAACCACAACGATCAAGGCCACGACTGTTGCGCAAGAGAGAAAGAACAGATTTGAAGGCCGCGACCGCCTTTGCAGAAAGAGAGACATGCCGGCCCCGGTTTTGCTGAACCCGAAAGCGGGCTCAATACGATCAGGACAAAGAAATCAAAGCAAAAAGGCCGTTCATCATGTAAGAGCAGGAAAGGAGGAGGGGAGGAGAACACTTCTTGATGCTACAGTGACTCCATCTGTAGGAGCCCTGCCCAGCTTGCTTTGTTCAGTAAGCGAGGGGATGGGCACGCGGCAAAGACGGATACGATGGTCGTACGCCGCATTGGCAATGCCGTCAGATTCTCAAGTCCTAGAGGCACAATGGAGACCCAAGAAGCGAGACAAGGATCCAGCCAAGGAACCAAATCCTGTAGGCTGGGCGCTGAGTCAAGAAAGCCCAACTGTTGAAGATAGCCTGCAGCAGACTTATCGAGATGGCCAGCGAACCTAGACTCTTTGGCCTCATTCCTAGAGAGAGGCTACTGACTTGACTATCGTATCTTTCATGGTTCCACACGATGAGCGACTCGGGCGTTGTTGTCGGTTAACACCGACCCTGCTGCAGAATGCGTCTGTGGCGCCATTGGCCGAGATTGCAACCATGCAGCATCTGACAGGTGGCCCCCATGCTTCTGCCAAGGGATGGACGAAATTGGCCAAAAAGGCGTTTAGGATCTTTCTTGGTTTCCATCGCAATCAAGCGTGGTCCACGCTCAGGGGCCAAAGACCTTGTATTATGTGATTCTTCCGTCTCGACAAGGGCAACTCCGGCCTTGGCAAGGTGGGCAGCTGTCCTGCAGGCTTATTGTGGCCAAGCTTGCCTGTTGCCCGATATGCGAGCAGCAAGATCTGAAACGATAATAGATCATGCCGATAAGTTCTGCTGTGGCGGGCTCATCCATGCAAGGGAGGAAGCCCTCAGGGACAAGCGATGACGCGAATAAGGCTGATATTATCTTCACTGGCAGAGCTATCCCCAGAAAGAGGGGTCTAGACTCGACCCTGGCATTCGAGCGATCGAACGACCAGCAGGACTATCTCTCGGCTAGCGAGACTGAACGCGCGCGAGTCCTCTTAGGCCATCGTGCCTAAGCTTATCAGAGATCCAGCTGCGATGGGAAGCCAGCCCTATAGGGCAACGAACCGCAGTGATGGTCTCAGAGCTGGGCCAGCATCTCGTATTGTTACTCCTCCCTTCTCAGGACTTTACTCGATCCCGTCATTCCAACTCGATATTGTGGCCGCTCTTCCAATTTCCAAAACGTTGCGCACGACTTACGTGACTCGTGCCTAGGACTTCTCTGGCCCCTTCATCAACCACCGCTCTCTAGTAGCAGGCCACATCGCCCGACAAACCACTGTACTTCATTCCAGAAACAATTCCGGATTCACAATAAGACTCTTGGGTCTAAGCATGCACTGAACGACTGGAGAAGCAGGCGCAAGTCCATTGGGTAACTCTTTTGAATTGCAATCCGTATTGTCCTGCCTTCTATCAAGCATGTCATTTCAAGACAAGAAGAAATGCATCGCTGTCAACCACGCATATTCGTCAGTGCTCTCTTTGATCATCCAAACCAGCGTAAGCACATCAACGCGCTGCTGTTCAGATCGCCGGGAGGTAAGCTACCAAAGCAGGCGGTTGCGCAAAAGCACCCATCCGAAGCTTGCGGTTGCCCATTGCTCGCCAACGACTGTGTGTGCTCATCATCCGAAAATGCGTGTAAAGCCCTTGACAGTCTAATATCTAGCGTAAAGAAGTCGTCATTCGTGACTATAATATCCGTTCCCTGCGTCAAGAGGATCATTTCTTCTTTCCTCGAGAGGTGGTAGAAACGATCTTCTTCTTCACATACTTAGGCATCTTTTCCTTTCGCTTCTCACGCTTCGCCTCCTTGACCGCTAGCTTGTGCGCCTGTGGCCAGTCAGTATTGTGTTAAAGGGAAGATAATTGGGTGACAGGGTGCTGAGTCTCACCTTCTTTTCGTCCTTATCCTCAAAACGCTTTCCTCTCGGCTTTCCCTTCTCGAAGCGGCCAGAGTCTCCGGACTCGTCACTTCCTAATGAAGCACCCTCACCATCCGAGTCAGAGCCCTCATCTGAGGTTTCAGAGTCCTGGGTATCCTCCTTCTTAGCACCGTCTTTGATGAAGCACTGGTCTGCGAGCAGATTCCTATACACAAGGGCGTTGCCCTCGCCCATTTCCAGATTGTCTCCGTCCTTCTCAACATCGTAGGCCTGCTCAAGAGTCTGTGGGATGTACTGCTGTCGGAAGACCTCTGTGTCTACCTCGAGGGCGGCCGCAGCCTCAACGTCGTTTTCGTCAGTGCGGGGCGATGTCTCGAAGAGCTTCTCAAGGTGCTCAGTGGCCGGAGACTCCTCAACAGGATACGGAGCGTAGGTGATGAAGTCATAGACGATGCGATCGCCCAACGTGTTCACGCCGTTGCGGCGGAAGAAGTCACCGACGTTCTTGATGTCCATGCGAAGGAACTCGGAGGACCGGGGATGCTCAGGCTCAACACTTTGTGACACATCGATGATGTAGAGCTTGCCCTCATTGTAGAGAATGTTGTACTCGCTCAGATCGGCGTGCACCAGTCTGCAGACTTGGTACATGCGGCGCATGTTCACCAGAAGCTGGACGTACAAGGCTTGCCACTGTGCGTCTGTGTCTTCGCCTGAGATGACAGCGTCGCGAAGGCGAGGGAATGCATAGCCCTTGCGGTTACCAAGGAACTCCATGAGCAAGACGTGCATCTTCAGGGCGAGAGGCTCTGGGCAAGGAATGCCGCACTCATGCAGTCTTTTGAGGTTACGGAACTCCTTCTCCGCCCAGAGCTTAACCATCTTTCGGCTGTTTCCCTTATCGTAACCATTCTTGAAGCGGTGCTCGCCTTCGATGTATCGCTCACGATCCTTGAACACCAGGATTGCCGTCTTGTAAATCTTGATGGCTCTCTGCGTTGGCTCGCCCTCATCATTGTACTGAACAGCACCGTAGACGTTCGCCTCCTTTCCTGTACTGATCGCACCGTGTATCTCGCTGACTTCGCCGCGGTTGATCATTTGCAGAAGCAGCATTCTTGTCTTTTGATCGAGGACGAGCTCGGCGGTGGCTCGATCAGCCTTGTCCTTGTCCGTCTCTTTGGGTTCCTCCTCCAGGTCATCCATATTGAGTTTGTCAGCGTAGCGGGCGAGCCCGCTCATCTGGTCGTCGACGCTGGCATGGGTGTTAATGGTTGGCTTTTGGCCCCTTGCTCTTGAGAGGTCGATTGATGGATGTTGTCGGTTGTATCTCCTGCTGCTTCCAGGTAACTCGTATGGATCATCGTAGAAGTAGGCGTCATCGTCGAGGACTGAGTCCCAATCGCTGTCTTCGTGGTTCTCGGCGAAACGCTGGGCCTGTGATGCGACAGCGCGGGGCGCTTTCTCTGTCTGTTGGTAGCCCTGGTTGGCTTTGTATGTGTATGGTGGCACGTGAGGAGCCGCAGCAGAAGCCGCTGGGGCATCACTTGCACTAGGCATCTTGGTATCGAGCGTCGAGTTCGAGCGTCGAGTGGACTTTGGTGATTTGGTGTCGGGTAATAGTGGTGGTGGTGGTGGTAGTGCTGGTTGTGGTTGTTGAGTCGGGTTGGTTTGCAGAAATCCACGTCTGAAATTCTGAGGCCGTCAATTATATAGGACCCCTCGATGGCGGGGGAATGAACAAACTCTTATCTTATCACTTGGACTTTCGGAGGGGTCAAACTGTGAACCGTCCGCGCTGCACAGCACTTGGAGATGCGAAAACTAAAAAGAACTTCGCGGGGTATAGTAAGCGGTGTGACTCTGGGCGGATTAGAAGTGTGACTGTCGACTGGTGACTCATGCATGGCGTTGAGCAGCAAAATGGAGTCTTGAAGATGGATCAGAGTGTCTCATCGTTTGGCTCTGCGCTACGATGTTGGAGTGCTGGCGGAGGTGGGAGGCAAAAAGCGAAGCCTTGGGAAAAATGGCAAAAGAAGTGGTTTCGTCCGGGCTCGAACCGGAGACCTTCTCGGTGTTAGCGAGGCGCGCTACCAACTGCGCCACGAAACCATTGCTTGTTGAAGAGAGGGGTTACTAAATGTTCTCATGTAGAGCTGGAGTCTTCCAAGTCTGGCCGTGATGCTTGTTAAGTCTTCTGGCCTAGCATCAATCCACCAGACTGTGCATATCAATAGGGTGAAGTCCAACTGATTCGATATCGTCGGCATGTTCTCGCCGTGCCGTTTACGGGAGAATAGCTCCGCTGTCCTCATGTTGAGCACGACAATGAACCAAATCCAAGGAATGCAGCAAACCTTAACCCTGATCCTTTGCCAGCCTCATCCTACGGCACGCGGCGGACATACTTTCCATATGCAACATGTCTTGACAAACAATCCATGATCTGGGCGCAACTCCTCGATCGTTATACAATATCTTTGGCCCGAAACCAGGTCTTGGTCGCCTGTGGAGCAACCCCAGCTGGTTTGGTCTCCTTAGCGACGCGTCGAGGCGCGAACTCCTCAAATATATGAGACATTTGGGCATGCTAAGCCTTTGTGCATTCAAGTGCCGGCTTGGTACTGCATTCTCCATGTTGTTACTAGGCAATGTCTTCTTCCAAGCTTGCATTCCTGCTTCAGCGCGTTCCTGGCGCCCGGACGGCTCAGAAATTATGGCCACGCGTGCCTGAGTATGGGGAGCTTGTGGAATGCTAGACCACAAGGTGGCTGTTGGAGATGAGGCCTTAAAACCCAAGGCAAGCCACTTCAATTGATGAGGATCCTTCGAACTGAGCGGCTACCTCTATCGCACGTATCTGATCCTGGTCCTGTTGTTGAAGCACCTTTGCCATCATGAAGGTCTCACTCACCACTCTCGCCATCGCTCAGCTGGCTGGCGTGGCGTACTGTGCTCCAGGTGCAGATTTGCAGGGACGCAAGGAAAATACTTTCTCATTGAAGCAAGTAAAGAATGGCAACTTCCAGGGTCTTGACGCCCCGACGGCCATGATCGATGCGTATGCGAAGTATGGCAAGCCTATCCCGAAGGCAATGCGCAAGGCAATGGAAATCAACCCCGATTTGAGTCTGAAGTTCAAAAACAGACTAGCAACAGCGGGCTCTGTGACGGCCTCAGTTCCTAACTACCCGGCGCCGTTCTATGACTCGCAATATGTCGTGCCCGTGCAGATCGGTACCCCGCCGCAGAACATCTACCTCAACCTGGATACAGGATCAGCAGACTTGTAAGTCGCGGTGAATTCAAGCTTGCCATGACATCTCAGCTGACCTCCCACAGTTGGGTCTTCTCGACAGATACGTACCCTCCCAACGTGCGAGGACATACGCTTTATCGGCCCAAGAAGTCATCAACCAGCAAGCGGCTCAATGGCCAAAGTTGGAGTGTTCTATACGGTGATGGTGCCAGTGCAAGCGGCATTGTCTACACTGATGCAGTGAAACTTGGCGCCACATCGTTCAATAAGCAGGCTATCCAGTCAGCTGTGCAGGTGTCAGCCGCCATCTCGGCCGATTCCTTCGCCTCTGGCATCCTTGGCATGGGCCGGATGAAGGCCAACACTGTCCGCCCGACTCTGCAAAAGACGTACATCGAGAATATCCAAAGTGAGCTGCGTGAACCGCTCTTCACTGTCGACCTCCAGCCGCAGAAGCCTGGGACGTACGATTTCGGCTACATTGACAAGAGCAAATACACTGGCTCGATCAAATACGTCAATACGGACCCGAACTCGCCATACTGGGAGTTCACGGCGGATGGGTACAAGATTGGAAGGGACAGCAAGGACCTACGTCCGTACCGGTTCCAAGTCATCGCAGACACTGGCACCACGCTTCTCCTCTTGCCCAGCGGCATGGTCAACGACTACTACTCCAAGGTCAAGGGGGCAAATTTCGACCTGTACACCGGTATGATGGTCTTCCCTTGCTCCAGCAACCCGCCGGACTATGTCATCGCCTTAGGAACATACCGTGGAGTCATCCCAGGCCATTATATCAACTACGGCAAGGCCAACTCTACCCATTGTTACGGTGGCATCCAGTCCTCGGATGGGATTGGGTTTGCGATCGTCGGTGATGTCTTCCTGAAGGCGCAGTTTGCTGTGTTCGATATCGGCAAGGGTAGGATTGGGTTTGCGAACAAGAAGACGACACCGAAGTCGTAGGCCGTGGGTGGTTTTGTGACGCTGTAAATAAATGACATACATGACCGAGAAAATATGATGAACTTATCAACGCTCGACCTGATACTGAACTGAACCATTTCCCTTTGCCCTACCTCTGAAAACCGACTTTTAAGCATGATCGACAGGCACAAAGTTTTCCAGCCCAATTCATTGCCTCGGCCAGTGCGGTTGGCATAGGCAGAAAAAGCCTTTGTTCGAGAGAGATCACGAGCCGTGCGTTTGGTACAGTGGTGATAGACTATGATAGATTTACAGTCATCGATACGCTTTACGAAATACGACTCTGCAGTTTTTGGACCCAATTGCTGCTGGTAAACATCATTGTGGGGATAGAGGCACAAATAGGCTTCTTGATCAGCGCTGCTTGAGGCACGGAAACAAGCTTTAAGTCCGGAGTCTGACTGTTTTTGAAAGCTTGGCATGGTTCGCGAACCTTCGCATTTCTAATCCAGTACCTTGCTGGGCAAAAGGCTATAAACAGCCGGCACCTAACCAGGAACTTGAAACTCAGCAGCTCGACATCAGCGCTGTCTTGTTAAGAGCAACACTAATACCGTAACACCATGGCTGACAATGTGCTTGTGCTTGGAGCCGGCGAGCTGGGGCTTGCCTTGCTGGAGGCACTTGCGAAGCACTCCGCAAAGGGCAACACGAAGCTGTCAGTGCTGTTGCGCCCATCATCGATTAATTCAGCTGCTCCAGAAAAGCAGAAGCAGCTTGAACGGCTTCGCGACCTTGGTGTTACACCCCAACCTGGCGACGTCGTTGAGTCGTCAGTCTCAGAGCTGGCTGCCATCTTCCGGAACTACGACACCATCGTCTCTTGCAACGGCATGGGTCTCCCGTCTGGGACGCAAGTCAAGCTGTCAGATGCCATACTTGAGGCAGGCGTGCGGCGATACTTCCCTTGGCAATTTGGAATGGACTACGATGTGATCGGACAAGGCAGCTCCCAGGATCTGTTTGATGAGCAGCTTGACGTGCGAAAGAAGCTGAGGGCACAGAGCAAGACTGAATGGACAATCGTATCTACGGGTCTCTTCATGAGTTTCGTATTCTTGCCAGCGTTCGGCGTCGTCGATCTGGAGCAGAAGGTCGTTCGGGCGCTGGGAAGCTGGGATACCCAAATCACTGTCAGCCTGCCACGAGACATCGGCACAGTGACAGCGGAAGTGGTCCTGGATCCAAGAGGAATCGCTAACGAGGTCGTCTACACTGCTGGAGATACTTTGTCATACCAGGGGATTGCTGATCTGGTGGACGAACGCTTCGGTGGCGACGGAAAGTTCAGGAGGGAGCTTTGGGATTTGGAAACGCTCAAGAAGCAGGTCGAGGAGGATCAGCCTTTGGCCAAGTATAGGGCGACATTCGGAGCCGGTAAGGGAGTTGCTTGGGAGAAAGAGAAGACGTTGAATGAAGCGAGAGGGATCCAGATGACGGGATTGAGAGAGTATCTGAGGGAAATGTGAGCCGCAAGCTCAGCCATCGCCTTAAACCCACGGGCGAATATTGCTCAAGGCGCGGCGGTCACCCTGGAGCACAGCGGGCAATGCAGAAATCGAGTTCTCTTCCTACTCTGACCTGAGGAATGGGGAGCATCGGCGCTGGACTTCTCTCACAGTGACTCACGATTGAGGCTCGTGTCAGAAAGTAGCTACCCGGCTCAATGGGACTCCAGAATTGGGTGTCTGTGCATACGGAATGCGAGTCACAAATAAAACCGCGTATAGCTCATGCTCGGTCAAATTCAAAAGTGCCTCGCCATCGGCTCTGAGAGAACATGTTCCATGCATCGTAGTGATTGCACATGCGCTGGGTACTTGCATAACAAGGCGGAAGGGAGTTTGTTGATGGTGACGAGGCACAGCAGGTGTTGAGAGGCGAGCTTGACGGGCGGCATGGGGGAGGTGGGATTCGCGACAGGGGCGGCAGGGTGCTAAGCGAAGTACATGACGCCCCTGGAAACAGCAATCCTAGCGAGGGAACAGTGACATCAGCCCGGGTTTTCAGCAGACCCATTCCCCAGCAAGCCCTCACTAACAGGGCGCATTTGCACAGGGTACTTCGTCCGTTTAGGCCGTCTGGGATTCCCCAGATTCGCATCCCGTGATGCAACAGTCCCATCACTCCCCCACCACTACCAGCATCCTTCATCAGCTCCAGGCTCCTACGCCATCATTGCCTTGTTGGCACCGAACTAACAACTACCTTGTTTGCAATTGCATCAAACAGGCTCCACGAGTTTCATCCAACTGGAGACCCAAACCTGGCCACGCTCTGGTCCAGCCTGACATGCACCCCAACCAAAGTCAAAAGCCAGGAACCTGGACATTGTAAGCCCAGCAAGACATGACGCTATCAAGACAGCGATCCGGGCATAGCCGCCGGCTGCCAGATGCAACGCAACCTTGCTATCGCATCACATGCACGTGCCGAACTACATCTCGATCATTAGTTGCTGCAGACGTAGCTTTGACGTGCCAGGCTCTATCGCGGCTGCGACATGGCACCGGCTGACCTTGATGCTCCCCCGGTTTCGTCACTGTCTCTCCGCACTCCACCTCGGTTTCCAAAGATAACAAAGCGCCAGGCCTGATCAATGCGGGCAGCCAGGGCCAACGCTCCTAGATTGACCGTCATCAGCGTCTCAATCAGCCTTGCTCCCGACCCAGACTAGGCCGAAGCCGGACTGCGCCACCACGCAACCAGACCCCAAGACAAAGCCGCGCTTTGGCGGGTGACTCACGGTCACCTGGACTCAGGCACCATTACCGACCACCAGAAGGGAGGGTTGCACCCAAAAAGCATGCCTGTCCAGCCAATAGCGGCGGTGCGGTGGCTGTTGTCCGCCCCCAGCCAGCAATCATACGCCATCGACCCAACCGATGACTGCACCGACCTTATCGTCCTGCTTTCGGCCCTCGGGAGCCTGCTCGCGCCCCGTCCGGCGACGCTCTTATCAGCGCCTGTATAAAGAGACGCTGTCCTTGTGACCAGACCCCCTCCGCTCCTGGCTTTTGAAAGAGAAACCTACCTATAATCCTTCACCCGAGATTCTGTCTCTCCTAGGCCCGTGCCTTAGCTCATTCAACTGCCTTTGTGGCGAACCACTGCCGCTTACACAAGCACCGCCACTCGACCCGCGACTTACACGACCGACGGGTATATCACAGTCACCACCTACCGAATCAACCCTCTTCCCTACAACTTCTCGCCCGCTCGCGAACACATACCCTTCGATCGTCAATATGGAGCTCATACAAGACCTGGAAACGCCTCCATTAGATGGAAAGGTGCATCGGCATTTTCCTATCAATGTACGCCACAACAACAAAGCGCGGAGACGAACATTCAACCATGTAATCCGCGACGCTGCAAAGCAGTACGTCAACCAGGGTGAACAACACCTGGTCTGCCTCGATGGTGCTGGTCTCGATTCCTGTCAAAAGCCTGACGCTTCTCTCGCTGAGAAGCGATCCCGTCCTCATATCGAATGGGACTTGGCAAAGGCGGCCCTGAACAGCAGGGGCCGCTATCAGATTGAGCTACAGCGTTCCTATCATACCGATGGTGTTCAAAGCCGCAGGGCGCGCCGATGGTGCCGCCCTCGTGGTCCCAGCCTCGCCGAAGAGAACAGCACATATCTCGCTCGAAGCGATGTGCCTTTCCCATCCGACCATGATCGCACAGTGAGATGCCCTACGCTGGAGCGAGAGGATGCATTCTGCGATGCTAACACCTTCAAGCCTCACGGCATCCGCACTCTGAGCAGCGGCGATGATGCGGAGGTTGCTGACCTGTACCGTATGGGACTTCTCTACGACGACGGCGAGAAAAGCTCCACCATCGATCTCAACAGCATCCGTCGCGATGACCCCGTTTACACAATCCGCCCCGCCAAGCGGGCGCGGAAGTCAAACGGAAAGTCGCACGGATACGATATCTCTCGGCCTCTGGATTTGGATCTTTCTTTTGCGGATCTCGGCGACGATGATGCTATTGCTCGGTATCTCGATGCCTCATCCGCAATTACCCCATCGGAGATTGCCGCTGCCCATGAGGAGGCCATTCAACATATCGCCTCTCAACGGTCCAGTAGCGGCTCTCCGCCCCTTCGGGTCATCTATGAGCTCGACTCTCTCCAGCCGTCTTTCGACGTGGAGACATCGCAGCCTCCAGGCCTGATCGACGATTTCCTTTCTGATTACGACTGCTTCTCCGACAGCGACCTCGACGAAACCCCTACGCAGCAACGCGAAATCCGCGAGGATGGCGCGACTACCGATACCTGGGTCATGCTGGACTGACGACTCGTAACAAGTCCGTCGCCACCTTGATGGCACTGCCGCGGCCGCATTGGCGTGCCTCTTGGGCTGGTGGAAAGACAAGGGTGGGAGAGCCTCACCCTCGGACTGGTCCTCACAAAGTTCAGCATTGCTACCTGGTGTGGAAGCGCGCGCTTGAGGTGCGATGATGAACGTTGCTTTGGTGGAGTCGTGCGCAACCTGCTCAGCGGCTGCAGACTCTGAGCATCACGAACGACCACTTTATTTGCTGGATGTATACTACTGTCATGACTCTGATGTGGTGTACGGAATTCCATCCATCAGCGAATCTGAGGATTCCGGAGTCTTGGTTACGGGAAGCATTTTGGGATTTTTGCACAACTTTTTACTGGGAGTTTTATTATTCTGTATCATGATTTAGCTTTATGTCTTTACTTGGATCGAGTTGTATACAACTGGTGCCCAGGCGCATGTCGCGCTGGGATATTTCTTTCCCTGCTCTGCGCCTATTACATCTCCCCCGTGGAGAGGGAGAATGTGAATAATGATTGTATGGTATATGCTCACCGTCAGCTTTTTCAGCTCCTGGATCATGAGGTCATGGTGTACGATAACTGCTCGTCATTCATCTAATGATTCGCTCATCTCATGTATAATTGAACAATGTCCAGTCCATGTTTTCACCGCTCACTCTCATCTCCCCGAGCTCCCCTGTGCACTGTAGGTAGATCAAGTAGACTATACTGTACGCTTCAGCTAGAGTATCTCGGCGTGAGCACGATACTTGCACCATTCTTCGTACGCAGACATGGCGAGCTGGAAGACTCTGCTCTGTAATAAGCAGCACCAGCTTCTTGTATGACCTCATTGGGAACAGCGACTGCGAGAGGGGAAGGTCATTCATCGGCTTGGCGAGTGTCCCGATACGACTCGGAACCAGTAAACGAGCGACGAGCCTTCTCGGAAACTTATTATGACTACAAGAGACCATTAGTAAACATCTCGAGGGACAGAAAGCCACGAAGATCTTAAAAATGAAGTGACGCAGGTCCCTTGATAGTCTTATGGCCGGCCGCTAGGTTGGAGAACCCGGACGGTCGGGGGCAAGGCTGGCCCAAAGTCGCCGGGAAAGTGTCCGCACCGGCGTCGAAGGCTCGGACAGAATCAACTGTCAGTAACCCAACCGGACCGAAACCGTGTCTCGGAGACAATCAGGGTTTGTTTCGATGTAGAGCACCGGCCTTGAATCTGTCTTTCGAACCCTCGGGGCTTGACCGGGATAATGCACATACATCTCGGAGACTTCTGAACAGACGTAAGCCTTGCTGTGCCATGCATTCCCCTCTTCTGCTGCCCAGGGTACATATATAGAGCAATCATACCTGCGCTCTGCTCTCTTTCTTGACTGCAATTACTTCAATCACAAGAAAATCCAACCGTCTACGACCATGGCTTCAAAACTATATGATGTGATCATCATCGGCGGCGGCCCGGGCGGCCTCACCGCAGCAAGCTTCCTCGCCCGCCAAGCCTACTCGACCCTCGTCTTTGACTCTCGCCAGTACCGCAATGAGAAGTCTTCCCATATGCACACGATCCCCGGCTGGGACCATGTCAGTCCTGCTGAGTTCCGAGCGAAGTCGCGTTCGGACTTGGAGAAGCGGTATCCGATGATTGAGTTCAAGGATGCGACGGTTGGGAAGGTGCGGAAGGGTGAGGATGGGATCTTTGAGGCGGAGATCGAGGGAGGGGAGGTATTTAGGGGGAGGAAGCTGGGGTTGGCGACGGGGGTGAGGGATCTTGTTGAGGAGGAGCCGAAGGGGTTTGCTGAGTGTTGGACCAAGGGAATGTGAGTCTTTTTACCCCTCCCCTCATGATGATGAACGAATCGCTGACTATGACTTCTCAGCTTCCACTGTCTGTTCTGTCACGGCTTTGAAGAGCGAGGCGTCGAATCAGTCGGCGTCCTCGCAACAGGTTCTCTCGCCGTAGCCGGCTTCCTCCACCACGTTATTCCCATGGCTGCCCGCTTCGCAACAAAGACCGTAACAATCTACACCAACGGCAACGACTCCCTACACACTGAAGCCTCCTCCCTCTTCAAATCTCCCAAGGTCACCACCGACAACCGCAAGATCGAGTCCTATGCTCTGAAAGGCGACGGACCAGCCATGACCATCACATTCGAAGACGGCTCTTCAAAGGATGAAGGTTTCTGCGTGAATCAACCGAAGATGGCACAGAGGGGGCCCTTTGCGGAGCAGCTTGGGTTGGAGATGGGTGAGGGAGGATTGGATATCAAGGCGGTGCCGCCGTTCTTTGAGACGAGTGTCAAGGGTTGCTTTGCTGCGGGAGATGCGGCGACGCCGATGAAGAGTGTGCTGCAGGCAATGTATATGGGAGGATTGGGGGGCGCTGGCATGGTGATGCAGCTGGGTGCCGAGGCTGATGAAAAGGGCGAGTTGTAAGGATGAAGAGAGTAAATGCTGCTGGAACAGAAAGATGTAATATGCTTGAAGGGTGACTTGCGAAGGAAAGAAAAAAGGACGCTCAAGCTTACAAGCCAAAATGCTCGCTATGCAGTCGTAATATGACAAAAGGCTCAAGCTATGCCGCTGTAATCTCATCATGCCGTACATCATCACTCTAGAACCAACCCGTCACCAGATCCCAGCTCTACGAAATCGTAGTCCGGAGCCTTGCCTTCGTCTCTCAACTGACTGTCAACCGTAGCAACAGCATCCTTGAGTGTGTAGATCGTCCGTAGCAGCATCGGTGCGATGAAACCGGCTCCTTTCTTGACTTCATCATGCGTTGCGATCCAGTACCTTGCGCCACTCACATTGACGGCCTTGATGCCATTCAATGCACCGAGGTTGAGCTGCTTGGTCATCCAGATCCGAACATCATGCATCCCGTGTAGCAGCGCGAGGGCTTGAACACCCGAGGATTGGAGGCCTGCGAGATCTTGCGATTCAATACCGTGGGGAGAGTAGATGACGGCTTCCGCTATGAGTGAAGGAGCACCTGGTCGGTGATTGATGTCGAAGGCGATAAGAACTGCGCTGTGGTAGTATAGAGCGTTGCCAGGAGAAATGACACGGCCAATGGCGAGCCATGGAGGGAGGTCTCCGACGGGAAGCCGAGTCCATGAGACACCAGGGGCCAAAGCTGGAGCGGTGATGACCTTGTCAAAATGGTTCCAGGAGCGGATGAGGTCGGCTGCGACGTCAGTTGCGAGGATGGCTGTATTCCGAGGGAGTTCCTCCAAAGTCGCACGATGACAGTGGTCCGTAAATTCATGGGATATAGCCACAACATCAATGAACGACGCATCATCATCAACCTCACCCTTATCCTCCTCCGAAAGCCCTCGACCCTCAACTTCCCTCAACGCGCCATTCAAGTCCTCTAACGTAGGTACACTGGACGCAATGACATGATGCTGCGTCGAAAACCACCACGCGACATCACTCTGCGGCCCATCCAGCCAAGGATCCAGCAGGACATTGAGATGTGTTCGCCCAGGCGGCGGTGAGTAGGCGGCTGGATATGGGAGTTGCAGGAGCCAGGTGGTGTCGGCGTTGAGGTGCAGCAGGAGAGGACGATGATGGGCGTGGAGGAGGGATGCCCAGCTCGGGATGTCTGAGAGGTGGAGGGGAGGAGGCATAGTTTATTATGAGGGCATGGTGTTGTGGTGAGGGTGAGACAGGAGGCGGTTTGGGGAGATGGGTGAGGAGTTGAGGGGACTGGTGATTCACACACACACATACGGACACATACACAGCGTTGACAGGCGATGATATTAGGCGATATTGCCCTGCCCCTGGCGGGGAATAACGCGCCTACAGCCGATTCGCGAGCAGCCAAGCGAACGTGCGGGGGAGGCGTCCGGGGATAGACTGGACGCTGAAGGATGCTCACTGGAGGCATCTGTGAGAGTTCGAAGCTCTACCAACAATGAGAAAGGAAGTCGTAGTACTCAGCATGAGGACAAGCACTATGAATGAATGAGTAAGCCAGCTCATCTTTCTCTCAACTCCTGAGCTGAAATCTCTGGTCGCATTCAACCAACAGCGCCAAATGTAAGACACAGCACTCCGCTGCCAAGAGACAAGCCAATTGCCCAGGTCTCAGTGCCAAAAGTCGCCAAAGTTTGACAGATGCACACTTGCGATTTGCATCAATGTTAGATGAAGTAGTCGTTCAGGAGAATAGTGTGTGCAGCGTAGACGGGATCGGCATATGTGTGCCTCTTCCTCGTCTAACCCCCAAGCTACTATCATGCACCTCACCACTACAGCCTTACATGCATACAGTACAGACATACAGAACAGTCAGAGCGCGCATCGGGGGCCAGAATCGGGGTCTAAGACTCAGTTCGACCAGGGCTAGACTTTGTCTTAGATCCTGCTCATCGCGATACTCATAAGCCCCCTGGCCAGAGCAAGCCAGCTGTCAACTCTCCGAAAACATCAAATGCGCCTCCAGCTTCAACGCCCTTTGAGCAAGTTTCGCCTTTCTCTGTTCGTACAATCACAAGCGATGTTACCGTGTGAAGTGGCGAGACTCGTTGCTTCGGGCTTCTTAACTCAAGCAAGTTTAGTCTTCGTTTTGTCCATATCCACTCTCCAGCTCGACGCTCGTTCACCGCAGAATGCCCAGAGCTAGCCTTGCGAGCGCGCGCTGGCATTTCTTTTTTCTGTTTGCATGTAACCTCCTCGCATAAGATGGACTAGGCTGGACGTTGGGTCTAAAGAAAAAAGAAAGACTAGCAAGATCCTCAATGTTGCGCCGCAGGTGAAATCCAGCATTGAACCGTTTATTGTTGCTGAACCCAGAACCTCATTCATTCTTCCCAGCCTGGGTGTTCACGGGTCCAACGAACTCTTGGTGCTAATCAAGAGAAGCACGGCGCTTTGCGCCTGGACATCACACCCTTGTGCCGCTTTTCGCGAAATGAGCACCGTCGCAGATCCTCTTTACTTGTTCACTCGGCAGCCCGGCGCTAAACTGGGTTGAAGCTATCCACAGCGGGACGACTAACACCCATCCATACATACACCCCGGAACTTTGCGAGGTGGTATTTGAGCAAAATCCTCCATCTTTAGGGGAGCTTTCCCCTTGCTTCGGCATCTGCATCATAGGTAGCTCGGCTGATCCGGGAGGTTGCACGTCATGTCTTTGGATGAAAGCTTGTGAAGGAGACTGCTGACGTCTGGTGTTCCTGCATAGGCTATTTTGTATACGCAATGGAGCAACACCCGGAAGTCCGCGTATCTTCGGACTTGCTAATCTCAACCTTATAGCCGAAGCTGACCATTCGCCTCCAAGGAGCAAATTCCAAATCATCCTCAGCCTTCTGTTTCCCCATCACAATCACATCCTAATCGGAGAGTTTCCTAGCCCAAGCGGCATAGAAACTCAGATGATCAGCACTGTGGCAACCGGGGCTCGGTGCTGCTTAGTCCAGTCCACCAGCATCCCACCCCTGGCATCATCACCCGCCCCGATCTAATGCATGTCTTGGTTCGTTGATGATGACCCTTGCGTCCCTATCTTCCCGTCTTCCGAGATCACCGGGCCATTTCCCATAGTCCGCCTTTTTGTCTTCTTGCCAACTGCCAATTTGTCAAATCACTCCACCCGCTGCTGCCCCTACCGTAGTGGGCGAGCGCCAACGGGCGGGAGCAGGAGTGTCTCTATGCTTCTGTCTGTTCTTTAGTCTCTCGGCTGAGGCGCATTTGGAATAGAATGAGAGGTCCTCCGCTGTAAGACGGGGGTCTTGACAGGCGGAGAAGAGTCTCATTTGTGATGGCCTGTGCTTTCGAGTGAACATCTTCGTGTATAAGTATGATCGTCCTCCCCTTCCGCCCCAGTCCTAAGGACGGCTCGTTGTCTCGAGGAGAAAAAGTACCTTTCTTCGACGCGACAGACCGTTTGTGCGCCTCATTCTTCATCGTTATCATATATACTCGTCACTCCTTTTGAACTCTTACATAATGTTTCTTTCTTCTTTTGTTGTGGCGGCTTTGGCTGCTGTGGCTTCGGCGAGGCAATGCCGTCATATGAATATCCCTGTATCGATCACCTCGCGCAATGCCGTCTTTGATCTCAAACCATTGACTACGGAGATTGATACCACCGACTTCTTCCTTGGACTGAGCAAGCAGGGTACCAACTACACTGACATCCTGCTCGATGGCGTAAGTGCCTCCTCAGCTACCGTCATCGCGTCTTCCTGTACTGATCCCTCACTAGTACCACACCGTCAAGGGCACTTACGGGGTTGCTGCCACCTACTGCCAGCCCGACTCAGGCCCAGGCCACACCCTCCAGATCCTCACCCACGGCATCGGCTTCGACCGCAGCTATTGGGATCTCCCATTCAACAAGAACAACTACTCCTACGTCGCATCCGCCGTTGATGGCCACGGCTACTCTACCCTCACTTGGGACCGTCTTGGCGTCGGCGCCTCTTCCAAGGGCGAAACAGTCAACGAAATCCAGGTCTTCCTCGAACTCGCCGCTCTGAAGGTCCTCACCGAGAAGGCTGCTAATGGAATGCTCCCTATTGGTCACAAGTACAAGTTCGACAGTATCGCCCACGCAGGACACAGCTTCGGCGCTGCTATGACCTATGGTCTCTCTCGTCTGTATCCTGAGCTCACCAAGGGTATCATCCTCCAAGGCTTCAGCCACGCTCCCGGATTCCTCAACTACTTCGCTCTGGGTGGCAACTTTGTCCCCGTGTCCAAGATCAAGAGCCTGAAGGGCAAGTACCCGCCTGGTTATATCGGTGTGCAGACCAGCGTCGGTGTGCAAAGCAACTTCTTTGGCCCCGGGAACTTCGACCCTAAAATTCTGGACTTTGCGTATCAGAAGCAGCAGGCGTTCACTGCTGGTGAGATTCTGTCTGTCGGAGCGGGTCTCGGAGAGCTGAACCACTTCACTGGCCCGGTCATGATCATCACTGGAGGTAAGCCACTTTACTGATACGCATACATCTCGAGCTTGAAACTGATCGCTTTGTTCCCTTAGACAATGATGTTCCCTTCTGCGGTGGCAACTGTATGGGCACCGACGCCATCGGCAACAGCGCACCGAACCTCATTGCCTTCTCGAAGCAATTCTTCCCCCAGGCTTCAACGTTCAACGCCACTGTCGTTCCCGGAACTGGCCACGGAATGAACATGGAGTACTCACACCCAGTGACGTACGGAGCGATGTTGGATTTCCTTGACTCGAAGCTGTGAGAGGCTCTACTCCATCACAGTGGTGGACGTAAATAGTATATACCGTACTTTCTAATGTTAATTCGTCTAAACAAAAATACCAATGACTCTAGTCCATTCACTAGCAAAGGGGTGACTTTCCTTGTGAAATAATTGCAAATAGAGAACATGTTTGATTACATTCGCATTCAGTCTGATAATGGTGAGCTGCTGCTCGATATAGGCATCAGCAGTGTGTACGTTCGTATATAGTCGCGTATCTAAGATGATACTTGCTAACACCCTGAGACTTAATCCACTAATACACACATATCCGAAGTGGAAGAGCGTTACTGACTTTGCTGTGGGTTCGTGATTTGTCTGGTCTGGCATACCTTCTATGATTGCTAATGTGACCATCGAAGAACTACCTCCTACCCGATGATAAAGGCCGGAGGTAATAATTAGAAGGAAACCGGAACGTTAAAATAGGAAGACGGATATCATAGCCAATTTATTGTCGGTAACTACAAGAAGGTTGAATAGCTCCTAGATGCTGGATTGAGCGATGGCTCTATAGGGTAGCTAGTTGATGTACGGGCTAAGGTTTACAGTGCGGTGTTCTTGCAGGAGCCTTGGCCTTGCAATACAATGAAGAATTCAAAAGGCAGGGTGATTGCACAAAAAGTCTCGTCGTATATGCAGCGGTGGTTTGACTCAATTCCAAAGTGGTGCAATGACCTGACAAGGCGCTGATCCGGGACAGCTGAGCCTGCTCAACCGAGCAAGCTGATCACTCAGATTAGCATCCTTGGGAGAGAGAGTGGGAAGCCAAATACTCGCGACCCTTACCCCAGCCAGCCACAAATAAGCATAACACATGCATCCCAGCCCAAACCAGCCCGCAACTGAAATTTCCGCATGATCCTTTTTCGAAGGATGTTACCCAGTATGGTGCTGAAATCTGCACATCTACGGGGGAAAGCAGGACGAGACGGGCTGGCCCGTCCTTGGCTGAGGAGATTGACAGGGGTGCGATGGACCCATGAAAGCTTGTCGTAGTTAGCGTGACGACGGACCCTAGTCGTTGGTGAGAATGTGGCACTCTCGTATTGGGTTGCTGAAGCATTTTCAGGGGAGGCATGGGGTGTTTCGTCTTGTCGTCGTTCGTTTTTGTTGGGACTCGAGCAAGTGACGATGGGAAGTATGCTCCGTAAGGTATCACGAGATGAGTGAGAGCCGACATCGGCAGGGCAGGACGGCCATACGGACTGTGATCGCGTGAATAGGCCAGCCGAAGGGAGACCAGGAATTGAACTGCTCCGCCACCACGACACGCATCGAACCTAAGCTACCTGCCCACTAACCCCTGGATCCGCCATTAAGCTTTCTTCTCCAGCGCCACTCTACACGTTCCAGCCCGCGGACCGCCTTGAATCAACCCACCGACCATCGACCATTTGGCCCTGGCCCCCCTTTTGTTTCGACTACAAGCCTCCCGGCCACGTTGTCTTCACTCCTATTCGCCAACGCTGGTCTTTGTTCCTTGTCTTTCGACGAATAGTTACACGCAACGATGCTGATGTGGAGAGCAAATAGCATGCCACCGGGGCCCCTGCGTGCGGTCGACTACTGTACGGAGTATGAGCTGTCGTCTCGACTCATCGAACCGGCAGGCACCTGGCACTGGGCTTCTTTGGGATGGGCGGCAACTGTTCAAGATGAGGTACCATTCACACTGTTCTCGTGATGGAAAGTACTTGGGCTTCATCTGCTAGTGCATCTCACTTCAAACGCGTCAGGGGTCGATGGTCACTTTTTGCTCCGGTGGCACTTTCTTCACCTTGCCTCGTCTTTTTTTTTTCTATTTCTTTTCCTCTTCATTTAATCCTTTCCTTTCCGTCTCCATCGTCTTGACTGCAAATCTCCATCAACCTTTTGGTCTGGTACCAATTGTCACTTTGTTCCCTACACTCTTTTGTCCCACTCTCACCACCAAGCACTACCACCCACCATGGGCGACTTCGAAGCTCCCCAGCAACAGACCTTGACGGTCAACATTGAGGAAGACGCAGACAAGACCGAGAAGCGTCCATCCCAAAGTATTGAGATCCCGCTTACGCATGTCAAGTCTCCTTCCTCGCCTGGGATTCCCATCACACCCTTGCCTTTCCAACGGCCTTCCTCGCTCGACATCGACGACTATTTCACCGGCCCTCGTGATATTCAGAAGCACTCCAAATGGCCTTTATTCATGCGCGTCCATGGTTCTATCATACCGAAATTGCTCCTTCCGCTCTTTCTCGTAGGCTGCTGGGCTACGGCGATTGTCGTGATATCTAAGCTGGTTTATGATCTTGGAGTCGACTCTGTGCTCCTCACGATCACCGGTTTCGTTGTCGGTCTCGGCCTCTCTTTCCGTAGCTCCACTGCCTATGAGAGATACGCAGAGGGCCGCAGGTTCTGGGCGTCTCTTATTATGGCCTCCCACTGTCTGGGCCGTGTCTTCTGGATCCACGCAAAGGATGCTCCAAACCGCAGTGTCCGGGAGTCCACTCTCAGGAAGGTGTCTGCCATGAACATGGTTGTTGCTTTTGCCGTTTCTCTCAAGCACCAGCTTCGATTCGAACCCTTGACCCATTATCCGGATCTGCAACATCTGGTCGGTCATCTGAACACGTTCGCCAAGGAGGCCACGGATCTTTCTCCACAAGCCCCAGCCAAGAAGAACTTCTTTAAAGAGATTGGCCTATATCTTGGCGTCTCTTTTGCTGAGAGTAACCCGAGGAAGACCATCAAGAAGGCGGAGGCACCTTTGGGTAATCTCCCGCTAGAGATCCTAAACCACCTGGCTTTGACAGTCGACTCTATGATCACCAAAGAGCAACTTACCATTCCCATGCAACAGACTCTGGCTTATAACAACTTGGCAATCCTGAACGACTGCCTCAATGGTTGCGACCGAGTTTTGTCTACTCCTCTACCTATCGCATATACAATTGCCATCAGCCAGATCACCTGGGTTTATGTCTGTCTACTGCCTTTCCAACTCATAGAGAAACTTGATTGGATCGCCATCCCTGCCACCGTCTTCGCCGCCTACATTATCCTCGGTCTTCTCCTCATCGGCCAAGAGATCGAAAACCCCTTCGGCAACGACGTCAATGACTTGCCCCTCGAAGTCTACTGCGAGCAAATTGCCCATGATATGGACGTTATTGCCGCGTACGATAAGACCAGGGCGGACTTCATGCTCAGTGACAACAACATGCCACTGTATCCCGTCAGCACCGCACCCATTGGCACCTGGATGCAACGATCAGAGGAGAAGCTCCGTGAGGCCCTTCGAACAAAGCCTCAGTCAACCTTCAACTGGCGTCGAACTAGGTATCAGAACCAGGGCGAAAAGTCGGCTGACCACATGGCCTAAGGCTGTTTTTCACTTGACTTATTATTACTCAACTGCGATTCGTTCCCTTCAAGGCGTACCAAGAATGGCGTTGCTCGTACACAAAAGCAAGGGACAAGGTTCGGCATAGCGCAAAGGATACATATTGTTTTGCTTTCTATTTACACCATCTCTGACGGAACGGAAAAAGACAGGCGGGGAAAGGGACATGGCATTATTCCTGTGACACTCCACTAGCTCTATCAAAATCTAATATTGCTTTACTTATGCAGTCCCATTATGGCGTTGTGATGGTGGTGTGTCCCGGGGTAAGGCCTTGACGACGAAAACTAATGCAGCGGCCAGAGGTGTCAGGATTACCCACGCCAGATGACCTCCCAGGATTTGGTTCCGAACTCCAACCGCGTAGATGACAGTGATGACTCCTGGGACGATGGAGCGAATCCCGCTGGACATCGTCAATGCAACAGCATTGAGCGTGCCTAAGATATGAGTACTTGGTGAAGCATCATTGAGGGCCAGCTGTGTTGCCGTGAAAGCCATGGATACGCCAGGGCCAATTACAGCAACGAGGGAAGCCAACGACCAGAACCAAATAAGCGCTGGTTCAGAGCCATTGCGAAGCAAGGCACTCAGACCTATGTAGCTCGCGAAGAACCAAGGATAGGCAACCGCACAACCCCACATCACGCCCTTTGTCCCGAATCGCTTATGCAAGCGTGGGAACACAAGGATGAGCCAGAGGGCTTGGCTCGCGCCGTTGACGGCCATGAACAGTGAGATATAGGTTGATGAGAAACCCATGCCGCCGAGGTCAACGGGCGTGTACAGAACGATAGGAACAAGGGCGGTGAATGCAAAGGCCAGGAACATAACATAGCCGTAAGCGAGGAGTACAGTGCCGACGTTGGGAGAGTGCAGGAGCTGCCACATGGACATTTTGGCGGCCTCTTCGTCTGAGGCTCCGGAAGCATTGCCGTTGCTGGAGGGTTTTTTGTCGTTTTGTCCCAGGGTTTCGGTGAGGAAGAAGGCGCAGAGGATAGCGGCTGAGGCGGCGATGACGCCTGGAACAGCACCGGCGAGAGCATAGGGGTAGGTCTCGAAGAAGTAAATGCCCCCAAACACCTTGGGGTATTGCTCTGCTGGGTCGGCGAGCACTCCGCCGATGAGCGGACCGATGAAGATGCCGATATTGCCTGCGAAGGCGAACCAGCCGTAAGCAGTTGCTTGGGTATCTTTCGTGCTTATCTCAGCAATCATCGTCCTGATAATGAGACTGGAACCAGAAAAGATGCCTGCTAAACACCGGAAGAGGATCATTTGCCACAGTGACCTTGAAAGACCGAAAAGGACCGGGGAGATAGTCATGCCGACGAGACTGGTCATGAGAATAGGCTTTCTTCCTACACGGTCGGCAAGTCGACCCCATGCTACGAGAACGAGCATCTGCGTGGCTGAGAAGAGCGATTCGATAAGGCCGGAGTAGAAGCCTACATCTGAGGAGGGGAGATGGCCGTTTCGCTGGACCATTTGCGCGATGAAAGGGAAGATGGAGAAGAAGGCGATGGGCTCGGCGATACGGGCGTAGCACACCAGAGCCATCTGGAGCTTGGGAAGGGGTCGTGAGGCTTCATCGTCGTGGTGCCGAGGGACTGGTTGTGGGAGGAGAGAGGAGGCCTCTGTATCGCCATCTGGCGCGAGGTTGCCCGTGTTGAGGAGAGGTGTTGTCTCTGAAAGGATTGATCTTCCTCCGTCATGGCCATGGCCACCTTGTGCATCCGTAGCTCGGTCCATGGTTGGATGTCGAGGTGGCTGGGCTCACGATGGCAATTGGGGCGCCCTGTGGAAGTTTTGAGGCGGGATTGATTGCTGTGGTAAGAGGATGAAGGTAAGATGAGAACCCAGTGAGAGAGAGAGGAGACACTGGGGCCAGGGAAATGAGGCTGGTGGGATTAAGATGGAGGTGTCACTGATAGCCCGGTCACCGAAGTACGCGTCCGTAAGCGGCAGGTCCCCGGATATTTCGGCGCCGGGTTCGTGGACATTTCGTTACAGGGTATTTGAAGAAGTTGCACTTGGCGCGGTAAAGACTGTGATTTGTATTCTTTTCTTTTTTTTCTTCTTATTTCCTATTTTATTATTTGTATTTTGAAGCTATCCCTTGATCGACTTTGCAAAGCATCAGATCTCCTGGAACTGCCTCATCTCACTCGTTTTGACCCTCACGTTCTTCCTGTGCTTGTACCTATACAACATGACACCTGCGCCGATCACCAGTCCCGCTCCTGCCAATGCACCAAATGTGATGCCTATTGCCGGGCCTCTGTCTGGATCTTCCTGGTTGCTGGTCTGAGGTTCGAGGTCGGCTTCGGATATGGCAGATGTGGCGGAGATGATGTCGGGGATGATGGAGGTTGAGAACGTGGTGGACTCGGGGTTGTTTGTAAGGATGGCTTCAGAGGTAGCCGCTGCTTCCGAGGTAAAAACTGCTTCGGAGGTGAAGGCTGCTTCACTTTCTGCAAGAGGCGGTTCTTGAGTCTCTGAAGCTGGTGGTGGTGCTTCGGTAGTCGGGACAACCTCTGGCTGTGATGAGACAACAGCGGAAGAGACAGCAACGGCGGTGGTCGAAGGGCTGTCTGGTGGCAGGGTTTCGACAGCGTCGTTGATGATGGCGTGTGTGAGTGTCACCAACTGACCACCCGCAATGGTTTCCACCCGAACAGTGAAGTCATCTCCAGGATCAACGCCAACCTGTCGTTTCCCTGCGTCAATCGACTGATCCCTCTCACGCCGAGAAGGGCGTCTGCTGCGCCTGCTGCATGGATCGACTATTAGTCTCCCACAACCTTCCAAGAGCATTGGCGCCTCGGCTTGGAGTATTGGCAAAAGGACTTACCGCAGATACATCTTGTCAAATTGGCTGCGTATTGTCGTTCAAGGCGCAAACCTCATTCTTGTCAACAGCCAAGAGAACGTGGTCATCGATCGCGTGGCGAAGAGGCGGAATCTAGGCGAGATCAAAGGAACAACGTCAAAATGACAGTCCAGCTGTGAAGAAGAACCTCAAAGTGAACAGGCAGTATCGAAGAACCGGGCCAAGAAAGATCTTAAAGAATCGATTGCATCAGCCCCCCTTTGCCCTATCGATCTCCCATCCGCCAAACCGGGTCCGAGCACCAGACGGCAGTCAACATCTCCGGCTCGCAACAAAGCTGCGAACTTCCCAAACAGGTTCTGGTGATACTTGGATTGACAAGGTTATTGCCGAGGCGAAACCAATTGGGTCGCTGTCTTGAAACCCAACTTGGCAGATCGCCGTTTCAGCATCCAAAAATAGGTGACGCCTCGGCGTTATATCGTAGATCCTAAGTCGCACTAGTTCGCGGAGCGCGATAAAGTATACAGATAGACTTCGGAGAATGCAGTTTAAGGTGCTGTCAATGCGTGGTCGGTGGGCTTGAGCTGGGATCAAGGCAAGCCTCCACTGGTTTAGTCTTCTACCACTTGGCATGGGAAAGTCTGGGCGACCCAGAGTGAGAAGTTTCGCGATGGCTCACGACCGGCAACTGCTTCATCGCAGCCTCGATTGCTTCTTGCTTGGCACTGTCTCGAAGCCAGGTTTCCGAAGGGGTACCGCACACCAAGGAGACTTGTATGCATTGTCGCCAAGTTGTTTTGCTTCTAGCGACTATCGATCGCTTGGCGAGTTGACAAATTGCCAATGACACATGTAATTCGACGCAATTGGGAGGCCAGGAAAGCGGGCTTCCGAAACTCTTCAGAGATAAACAGCTAACTCCATCTGGGGGGAGGGGAGTTACCAACTGAGGCGCTCTACTAGTACAAGCTTGCTTTGCTTTCCCGTTCGCCAAGTATTCTGTAACGAAGCTCTTTACAATTTTGACATTGAGCTATATCATTCCCGGTGCAAGCGACTTGCCTCCTCCTAGTAAAAACGGAGAATTGTCCACTTCATTTCAGACAGCGTATCTGTATCCCGGTCGCTTGGCCATACCCGGTGCATATGGGATCTCGCCCCGATCCAGCTTCTTATTCATTGACGCATAGTACCAGCGCACCGCCAATGCCGTGACCGCAAACCCGGCTTGGGTCACTCCAGCCAACAGTAAGGCTGTCTTGTGAACCGGAGCCTCCTCAGCCCGGAAGCTGTAACTAGAGATAATACCTGCGAGGTTCATGAACGTAAAGTTCAAGCCCAGAGATACGGCTCGTCCCGTTGTGGTCGGTGTGTTGGACGACAGCCAGACGGGAACGAGATTGCTTGGGATGAATGTGACGCACGGCAGCAGGTATGTCAAGAAGTAGCCAACCTTAGGACCAGGCTGCTCCTGCAGGTCAAGTACACCGAGAAGGATCCAACCAATGATGGAGGCTATGACACTGCCGCAAGCGTAGTAGGCACGCTGCTGGTAGCGATCAGATAGCCAAGTGATTGTGAGCTGAACGACTGAAGCCACCAGGTTGGGGCCAACCGTGTAAAGATTCGCCGTAATGGTGTCCTGTGTAAGTCTCTTGGTCATGGTCTACCGCCTAGTCAGTTCATACTCTTGTGGAAGAGTCCGCGGGAAGGACTAGCAGGTGCGTTAACTCACCGGCAGGAAATTAGAGCTGCTTGCGACGCCGACGCCATAAAGAACAGCCATGAAAGCAAAAGCCCATGTCTGCCACATCTTGAGCTGCGCGACAGCATCTGACCATCGGAACTGCTTATCCTGGTCCTGTGAGTCCAGCTCGAGTCGGGCGCGTGCTGCTGCTTTCTCTTCGCTGTTGAACCATCGGCACTTCTCTGGGCTCCGTGGCGCCCATGCGAAGAGCCAGGCTGCGACAAGCACAGTGATTGCCCCTTCGATAATAAAGAGATATTGCCAGCCCTGAACAGTCATTGTTTAGCTAATTGATGGATAGTTGAGAACGAGATACTTGAAGACTTACCCAAAGAGCTCCGTTCCACTGGAACACGCCCCAGCTGATCAACCCAGACACAGCACCAGCGATGAAACCCATTTGACCGACCATGCCGACACGGAAGCTCATCTCCTTCCTTGTATAGAAGAGACTCAGGTAGAAGATCTCACATGGCTTGTAGCTCGCTTCAATAGCGCCAACGAAGAACCGGCACGCCATCAAGTGCCCGACGTTCTTACTGGCGATCGCCGCCATCGTGACCGCACCCCAAAGGCAGACGGCGGAGGGTATGACCACTGAAGGATTGAACCTCTTTGCAAGCAGCGACCACGGAATGTTGAAGAGTGCGTAAGGGACATAGAAGACCATCAGAAGATCCGAGAAGTCATTGGGTGCGAGGTTGAGATCCTTCTCAATAGTGTCGGTCTTCGCATTGCCAAGGTTGCTGCGATCGAGGACATTCGTGAAGTAGGCGAGACAGAGGCCTGGCATGACTAGGAGATCTGTTTTGAGTAAGAGGCGTTTGATGACAGCGCCATTGGTGAGATCACCAACGTCTTCAGCGGCTGCGGCATCTTGAGAAAGCGACGTCTCTGCGATGTGACGATCGTCTTTCTCACCAAGACTGACATCCTTATCGCTCTGATTAGAGTTAGACATATTGGCTCAGCGATTTGGAGAAAAGAGGTTGTAATGAAAGTTGAGATCGGCGGTCACTGAAGCAAAGGTTGGGAGTGAATGCTCAATTGGCTTTTATAGTAAGTCCATATTACTAGGTACCGATCTACCTCAAAGCTCTACTCATGTACACGATGAGAGGATCCTGATGAGTCGAGAACCCGTGCCTGACAGACGAGGCAGGGGGAATCGAGCTGTGATATACTACAGCAAGCGCCATTGCGTGAGGACAGGGGTGACATGGCGTCAGGACACTATCATGCACAAGTCTGCAGTAGTTCTACCAACAAAGACTTATCAAATGCGGGGAAACCCACAGATTCATCGCCTCGTAGTGATATAGCGCGGATGTCACCATCCTCATGGCACGATTATATCCGGGTGTATAAGCGACGGGTGGATGGATGGTTACCAATCCCGCGGGGCCCTTCTTGAGATAAGCCTCCGATCATCGGCTTGCCGAGAAGGCATGAGGCCAGGAAATTTGGTGTGATATACAATTTTATCGAATCGCGAGAGCAAGGTGTGTAATAGTTGAATGAGTCAAGTCTATGGAGGATTGCCTGAGGAGCAGTACGGGTTGGTCGCGGAACACACACCAGACTGCACCATAGCGCACAGAACATATTGAGTTAACATCTTCAATCATATGAACTTTTCCGTCGCACACATTCGTGCTGTGTCTAGACTTCCTTCTTAACATTGAACTGATGAGGTTCTCCCCAGTCCTCCTTCTCCGCGAGTTCTCTCGTTGACCGAAACATGTACGGTGAACTCTTGTATGCATGATGCCACGTCCTCCCTTCCCACTCCTCCTCGACAGGCGGCTCCTGGCCCTGAATCTCCTCTGCGCGTCGCTGGATATTGGCCCAGACTCGGAGGAGATTGTCCCCGGCAAGAAGACGTATCTGCTCATCCGTGACGCCGCGACTCATGAGAAGCTCAATTAGATCGGGATACTTTGACACATCCTAGAAGTACAGCTTGGTCAATGAAAGACGTCTAAAAGTTTGGTCCTCGCGACAACTTACTTCCAGTCCAGCGGGCACATGCGGTGTGCCACTGAAGTCAGACCCAATGCCCACATGTTCCCATCCTGCGACTTCAGCCAGGTGCAAAATGTGGTCTGCCACATCATGTATTGTTGCTGCAGCAGGATTCTTCATGTTTAAGAATCGGTTCACGAACACAGCCATGACGATCCCGCCGTTCTGTTTCACGCTTCTCAATACGTCGTCGGGAACGTTTCGTAAATGCGCGGACACTGAGTATGCACCGGAGTGCGAGAAGATGATGGGAGCTTCAGTCAAGGATAACACATCCCTCATCGTCTGGTGAGAGACATGTGACAAGTCGAGCATCATCCCTAGGCGATTCATCTCTTTCACGTAGGAGGCTCCGAACTTTGTTAATCCTTTATCGGCCGCAGGGCCACCCTTAGAGACTGTCGATGCAGCAGTCGCCCATGCATTGTCGCAATTGTGTGTTGTCGTGATGTAACGAACACCGAGTTCATGGGCTTGACGGAGGGCAGCAATAGAGCCACCGAGCTGATGGCCACCCTCTATGCCCAGCATACTCGCTATACGGCCCTTCTTGAAAGCAGCACGAGCACATGCTGGGTCCTTGCAAAAGGTGAAGGTGTCGGGATATTCCGAGATGAACCGTTTCGCAACATCGATCTGTTCCAATGTGTCGCGCACAACCCACTATAAGACAGGTTAGCATAGAGACTCCGGCCGCAATACCCTCAACAAGTCTTGCCTACCGATGGGTCATCGAAATGTTCCTGAGCGGCATCACAATGAACGTAGACGCTCCAAAATTGGCCACCCATCATTCCTTGTCTCATGCGCGCAATGTCCGTATGTCCCAAGAGCTTCCTTCGAGGATCGAATTTCTCATCACGAATGCGATTGTGCAATTCGACACGAAGTAGCCAAGGCAAATCATTGTGGCCGTCTATAAGAGGAGTGGTCTCCAGGACCCTTTTGGTGCGCAAAGCATAGTCCGTGGGGTCAATTGGCGCTCTTCCTAACGAGGTGGACAACAAGGAGAACGGTGTCGCGAGAAAGGCAAGCCCCAGCGCTGCGAAAGTGTAGGCCCATGATCTGTTCGCACCTCTGCTCACAGGTTGGACAATGACAGCTGAGCTATTGTTGTCATTCTCGTTGGCAGGGCGGTTTTCAGAAGAGTCAGCATCTCGAGGGAGCGTCTGGGTGTTGTCTGCCATGGTGGCTTGTGTCTATGCCTGGTTGGATTCAATCTCTGTATACTCAAGGTTGGAGCTATTCTTGTTTCCATGTCTAGTAATTGTCGATTAAGCTTAATCCAGATCCGATATCGGGATCTGTAGGGTCTGCAATCTGGAAATCGCATGAGAATTATCCACCTTCGCTAAGTATGGCGACATAAGACCCCCGAATTCCACCATATTGGCGTATCTCTCTTAGTAGCCTCGATCTCGCGATGTGGTGGACTTCTTGCAGTAGCTTCCTTGGCGAGGTCCATATAAGCGCCCAATGATGCATTCCTACATTATAAATACAAGCCCCTGCCTTAAAGCCTAGGCATGGGGTAACCAAAGGCCCGGGAATTACGCCCGGTCATGATTTCAAGATGGGGACAGTGTGAAGTCCCGCGGGCCAAAAGAGGGCCCGATGAATCTTGGTACCGCCGTGGCAGGTGATTTGTATCATTGACATCAAAGCGTGCAGGAACTGTGTGAGCACAATAACACGCCATGTAGTACCTGATACTTGACATACACAAGGGACATACACATAGCAGCTGTGACAAGAACAACAAGCGAATGAACGGTCATCCGTATTAATACATCGTTTAACAGCCAGTGACTTAATCGCGCTGAGACACACAAGGCTGCCTCGCCAAACGCACCTTCAGGATGCCCTTTGCAGCCCCTTCCTTCTGGATTGATGTCCAACATCTTAGAGTGTTGGGCCGAGTTTCGATACTTCTTGTGGCGGTTCTAGTCTGCTACATTGTCATTAATGAGGTCGTCCGTTTCTCGACCAGGATCCCCAACCTGCCAGGCCCAAGAGGTTACCCTGTGCTCGGCAGCTTGTTGTCACTGAGAGGCAAGATCCCGTCCGATGAATATCGCAAGTGGTCCAACAGTTACGGCGACATATTTCAGGTCCAATTGGGCAACACAACGGCCGTCGTGGTCAATACTGCATCTGCGGCTCGCGACCTATTCATCTCTCAACGAGAAGCGACAAATGGACGGCCAAAGTTCTACGTCCTCCACAGCAAAGTTCAGAAGGGCAATGCTGTGACGAGCATCGGGACCAGTGAATGGGATCACAGTTGCAAACGGAGACGCAAGATCGCCGCAACAGCCCTCAATAAGACAAGCGTGGAGAGCTACCTGCCTGTAAGTTGAACCCTATGACTTCAGTTGATCATAGGGCATAGAAAGCTAAATGGAAACAGATCCTCGACCTCGAGTCACGAGCCTTCATCCAGGACCTGATTCTTGCTTCCCGTGGCGGCACGGAAGCTTCCACGGATGTCCTCGATACCTGTCAGAAGTTCGCGCTGAATCTAAGCCTGACATTGAGCTACGGAACTCGGTATGTTCAATCGAATAGGGCAATGGACATTGCCACTGTTTCCTCATCCACAAGCTTGCTGACCTTTACTTCACAGAGTCGAAGATGTCAAAGACCTGCACAACGACGTGCTGCTGTCCGAAATTCTCTACATTGAGGAGATGATTACAAAATACAGGGATGTTTCCGGGAACTACCTCAATTACATTCCTCTTTTACGACCCTTCAGCAGCTTTGCAGAACTCATTGGCTTGTCGCAAGGCGAAAAGTTGATGGCAAGTGTTGGCAAGCGTCGTTACGGCTATCATGCGGCTTTACAGGATAACCTGAAGAAGGAGATTGAGCTGGGAGTGGACAAGCCATGGTTAGTTTCATCTTCGTCTGCGAAATGCAGATGTAGCTAACCCTTCCCACAGCATCCAGGGTAATGTTCTCAAGGATCCCGACAGCAAAGGCTTATCGGAAGGCGAACTCCTCAGCATTAGCCTGAGTATGATGGCTGGCTCCGACACGACGAAGCGGTCCCTGCTCTGGGCGGTACAGCTGCTTGCCCATCGTCAAGATGTCCAAGCAAAAGCGTACCAGTCAATTCTTGACGCAGAAGGTGATCTTGCCTCTTCTTCTCATTTGGCTCAAACTCGGATCGAGTATTTCGACGCGTTGGTGAAAGAGATTGGGCGATACTTTGTCGTCCTGCGCTTAGCTCTTCCAAAGGCTACACATGGAACGGTGCGATGGAATGGGGCAACGATCCCGCCTAAGACACTCCTCTTCTTGAATACTTGGGCCTGCGCTCATGGTAAGGGACTATTATATCTTCAATTAGATTCAACGACTAACAGAAATCTGATCCAGACCCTGCTGTGTTTGAGGACCCTCAGATATTTGAGCCAGAGCGATGGCTATCCGGCGACGCTATTCACCGGCACCAGTTTGCCTTCGGAATGGGCGGTCGCATGTGTGTAGCAAGTCATATTGCTTCTCGTGCGCTTTACACTGTGATCCTTCATCTGGTTACACATTTCCAGATCTTGCCGGCGCAGGAAACATCTGATCCTACAGCTTGGGACCCCTTGGAGGGTCTGTTGAGCAAAGGAAACCATCAAGCGGCCCCAGCTGCTACGAAAGTCAAGTTGGTGCCGAGACATCTGGAGGCGACGAAGAGAATGCTTTCGCAGGCACAGTGATTATGATGGCTGATAAACTCTGAGAGACGGCCATTGGAGCTATAGCTACGTAGTGGATGAATAGAGAGAAGCGACCATGTGTTCAATTGGACTGTTCGTGTGTTGTAAACATCGTGCTTCCTCATGCCGCTTCGCATGTTAGTCGAACTTGATGATAATCTCAGGAGTGCCTTCAAATCCACTTGGCATCTTGTGCACAAAGCTCCAGTGATTATGATCGTAGATCGGGCTACCAGCACCACCATACCGGCCAGAGAAAGTAATTTCGGGCTCTGGATTTGCATTGCCTGAGACAGAGATCAAGATGCCATGGATATCGGCCCACGACTGAACATCTCTCTTTGCAAGTGAGGGAGAAGCGACAAAGTTGAAGACGGATTCGCTGGTCCCTTCGGGGTAAGTTATCTTCAGCCGATTTGGGGAGACTTCAGTCAGTACATGCGCTTCCGTTGGACGAAGCTTGGGGAGAATATTAGTCGAGAGGCACAGGCAAGGCTTGAAGCAAGACGTGCAGTAACGTACACTTATCCACCCGACGTAACTGTCTCCATAAGACCAATGAGCAACAGCAGGATGGAATTGGCCCCGGTTATTCGATGGCCCATTGGCGCTTCGTGACCGATACGACTGAGCCCCGATCATTAAAGACTCACCGAGCCACGTCGTGATATTGCGAGTATCAATATCAAAGGGCGGATAGTAGGCTTTCCCTTCGTACGTCCGCTCCCCGTCGAATGTTTTCAGGGACTCCTTCACATCATCCGAAAGCAACGAGTTGTGGAACTCGGAGTGGACTGCGATGAGTGGTGCCCAAGCCCAGTCACGGGCGTGGCTCATGACCTCAGGATTCTGCCAAAGACCAGATTCCTTTCTGCCGATGATTGGCGCGAGAAAGTGAGAGAGAATACCAAGATACCTGGTCATATCGAGCCCGTAAGAGCGATCCCATGGACCAGCTAGGTTTCGCATGCCGGGATGCCACAGCTGGGAGGTGTAGTTCCACACTCCACGTACAAGATCCGGGCCTCTCTGTGCAAGAATGGAGTCCTCTGGAGCGTATTTGCACCACAGGGTGAGGCCAAAAAGAGAGATACCCGTATAGGTCGCCGAGTTGAACTCAGACAGCGTGCCGTGCATGTCAAAGAGGTCGATGATCTCCTTTGCATAATCCTCTCCGGCCTGAGTCATGTTGTCGTCGCCAATCTGGCGGCCAGTCCAAGCCGTGCCAATAGCGCGCATGATCGCAGGGTTGCTATAGGATGGGTAGAGGTTGTCTCCGTTGACACCACCCTCACGATAAGAGTCGCCAACGCTACAGTTGTGTAGACTGTCAAGCATCAGGTCCTTGACACCATCAGACAGCAAATCTCCAAACTCTTCGTAGATGGTGATGAAGCTGAGCCCAACGAAGCCCCGCCAGTTGGGATCCCATGATCGATACATGGCTGCGGGATACCATGTGGTGCCGACGGTAGGCTCTTCTGGTTCTCGAGTATAGTCTCCGTACCAAAGGTCTTCGGGACTGTTGTGCTGGTCATTGATAACATACTTGATGATATCTTCGGCCCTTTCAGCGTCGCCTTCATTGTTACGCGCGAGAAGCCCGACTGCGTACCACGTGGAATCCAGTGTCTCGTGGTTCATTGCCGCTTTGGAGTCAAGGTCGTATAATTGTGCAATCTTCGGGTCGAAGAACCTGTCCATCCACTCCATCGAGTCTTCGACCATCTCTTTGGCCTCCCCGGAGAGTGCCCATGATGGTGCAACGTAGTGTAACACGATGCAAAACAAGCTGGCGTATGCTCCTCTGAAGACCTTCATTATGGCTGAGAGAGTATCAAGAGTGGAGGTCGGCCTGACACCTGGTGTCCCAGAAGTAGAGTACAGGCCTGGCCAACAAAAATGCCAGATCCAGCCCTCAAAGATGCAGTCGGTAAGGCGATGAGGACTGTGGCACTTGGAAGAGGCAAGGCCAGCGCCTATTAACAAAGCATCTTCATGCTGTCTCGACTCACACGAGCAGCACGGACCTTCACAAGTCATGCACTGATTCTAATCCCACCTGAAAGTTCAGCCAATAGAGCACCGCTTCTCTTGACGAAAGTGGCAGCAATGCCAGGGTAATGTTGATCAGAAGATCTCCGATTACATTGTACCGTTCCAATAGTAGTGGATGCATTGTCGATCTCGTTGATGTCTTCTCTATGTAACCCACATGTTCGCGCGACCGAAGGAAGTCAAGAGAGAGACTTAGTTGCGATTCTTGTCGCAATGGGAGAAACCTCTCATGTGATTGTGTGCCCATGACCGTCCACTACACACGGCGAGTTGCCGACGTTGCAACATCAGCATATTCGATTATCATTAACCTTCATTGATACGCACGAAAGGGGATTCATTTGATTCGAGCTGTCACAAGTCTTGCTACAAACTTCGGTTATTGCGGCACTCCTACAGAGTACCAACCAAATATTCGTCGAAAAGAGTGGATGATGACAGCTTTTGAGCTTGAGAGTGCGTGATGTACTCAGCGTTGCATCGGAATTCCTAATCGAACATGATCACATGCATCCCCCCGGAGACAGTCTCGCGGCCCAGATCAGCTGCTTATACCTCGTGCATATTACTATGGCAATCCTAGGAGGTCCCGAAAAACTCTCCACTCGACCGGCACTGCCCGGACTCGGCAGGGCCATCTCGTTGTCCGGGCCGAAACCTTACTTTGAGTGAAGCTTTGTCATCAGAGTTCCAATGGATTCTGGGAGGCTTTAGAAGGACATTTCACTTTTGGTGCCGAGTTTCTGTTCGGATCCGAATTGATGCAATTGCAAAGGGAATGATACTCGTATTCATCTATATGTGTGTGATTGACTATTCCCATCCATCTCCACCGCCTGGTGTGACTGCTCCGGAAGCTCGCTCGGTGGTGAGTTATATCCCGAGTGATACCCACTGCCCGGCATCTGCTGTCCACCGTACGCAGGATCATATTGACCTTGATGAGCGCCATATTGCTGCTTCATCTGCTGGTTCTCGTAGAACTGCGGGATCGTGAGACCGGGGCCCTGCTGCGCGGCCTGATATTCGCCTCCCTTCTTCTTTTTCCTCAAGAAGAACCATGCGGCAAGTCCAATGAGGGCTAAACCTGCTACGCCACCGACTGCGATACCAGCGATGGCTCCTGCGGAAAGTCCGTCGTCGCTATCGTCCTTCTTCTCGTCTTCAATCGGCTCGGAAGATGGGCTATCTGACGGTGTTGATGTTGTCGTCTGGGTTTCGGAGGTTGCTTCTGATGTTGAGCTTGTTGTCGCAGTCGAGGCGACCGAAGCAGAATGGAAAGACTTGAGGTCTCCTTGGTTGATGTTGCAGCGGACATAGCCCTCGCTGGCTTCGACATTTGGGTCGCATGTTGTGAATCGGGGACAGCATGCTCGGTCTGTGCCCTCTGCTAGGTTCGCGCATTCGACAGCATTCTCATCTCGACATGCGCTTCGTTGATCCACGTAACATGAGTCTTTATCGTTCCTGTAGCGGGTCAGTGGCGGTCATCCTTATACCTGGGAGAGCGCAGGTGCAGGTTTGAGTGACTTACTCGCCAACACAACACCATCCTTTACCAAGGTACTGTTGACATGAAGGGAACGCTTGGCTTTTCCTGATACCTAGTCACGCAACAGGTCAGTTCACAACCCATCGCTCCGCGGAAGCCGTATACCTACAGCAGAGGGTGTCGGATGGGACGCAGGTTGCCTTTTCTGCATCGTCCCCAAAGGCGTCGGAACACACGTCTCGTCTCGACAGCATGCCCAGATATGTGAAGTCGTCCACAAGAGGATCGAAAGAATTCCGTTTATGCATTGGGACATAGTCGTCGGTGGCGATGACCGCCGCGAGCAGGATGCCCCAGGCTGCCACCGTCCGCACACCGCCGCGCATTGTTGTAAGAGTCGACGATCCGTTGGTGTTTTTGATGATGTAGGAGCTGCCCGAGTCGCAGGATTGAAGATGTCGCGTGATTGAGTGAGGATCTCTCGCGACCTCGACAAAATCGAGCCTCAATATTTGAAGAAGGGGGGAAAGAACAAGATCACCAGCCTCAGGGCAAATGGCACAGGGCGTAATCTCCTTGGCGTCAGGCTCGGGCTTACAGGAACATTATGTGCAACACTGCCCCTCGCAGGGGTCCCAGGATCGGGGTTTAACATGGAGACAATCCATCATCCACTTAGACCCTGGACGTCCTTCGTGATTGGGAGGCAAAGTCCGTAGGGCAGCTAATCAACGACTGCGCCGTCGAGACTCTGGCCCCTAGTTTCCAGTTTTCATACCGGGTACAGCCTGGGTCCCGACCATCTGCTTGGATCCGATCAATAGGTTCTCTGTGGGATAAGGCTTGAATCCAGGACATCAGATCTCAGAGCTGAGAACTCATTCAGTGCAACAACATCATCGCTCGAATTCACCGGAGAATCGTACGGCGGGAGTTGAGCACAGCCGCATAATAGCCAGGTTGGCATCCAATGCCACGGCGGCTAATGGGTCGCGCTACCGCGTAGGATCTGGCGTCTAATTTTGGGACGGGGCGCAGAGCGTGCCCTCGTAGATCGTGTATGCATAGTTGGCGAATCGCAAGGCGAGATCCCTGAACAGCGTTCTATTGCGCCTGCTGTTCATGTTTCACGCCATCCCAGGAAATGTGAAGAATACAGGGACTTGCATGCTTAATGGCCTGACCTCCAGGAGTTCGACTGTTCTCCAATGAAGAGAAGGCTTCGAGAATAACCAAGCAGCTGCACCACAGAAACCCGCCTTTCTCAGCCTTATCGAACCTAAATATGACCTAGTTCGGGTGTGTTTAACTTTCGAATGTGTGGACCCAGTCGGCTGATCAGCGGAGCGCATCGCTGGGGAGGAGAAGGGACGCGTCGTCGGGACTGACAAGGTGCTCCTCGTAGCTCTACTTCTGATAGAACTTGGTCTTAAGATATACTCATTAATGACCCCACGATTCTCTAGGCATGTTCTGATGAAAGGCGAGAGATGCCCACACCGCGCTGATGAAGAGATGAGCGACCATTCCCCATCTCATCAACACGGAGTCCTCCCACGCGCGACCTTGCAGAGCATCGCGCATTGTTCGTACGTGTCAAAAGAGGATGGGAAAACCTTCCGAAGATTCCTAAGGTCTTCAATGATTACATGCCATGTGGATACGTGTCGTTCGTCACAATCGAGGTAAGGTTGAGCTTCGGATGGAGAAGGTCCCAGCATATGAACGTGACAGAAGGTGTTCGGTATCATGTAGGAATCGTCTAGCGGTCTAATGTGACCAGCAAGAGTGATTCAATAGTCTGAGAGCTGTGTCCTATCAGCGCTGTCGAAGATAGTCATGCGATAGTCCAGAAGTTGTCAGTCTCGCTTACACCGGTTCCTAACACCCCAATGCAAGCTAATGATGGCCACCCTATGCATCGCCTCGTGGTGGAATAGGCTCAATCAGCTGCCTTGGCATTCACTGGGATCACATTCCCAACATCACAAAGATCTTTGATTTCCATGTAGATCCCCGACCTTGGGTATGATAGGGCGGCTTTCACATATAAGGCTGACAAGGGGTGACTGCTTGTTCATTCGCAACACCACGCGTCAGAGTCTTAGGAATCATGCATGAGCGTACGCAACCGATAATTATCCTCTTTGCTGAAACAGCGATATGATTGGGCCAGGCCAGTTCGTCAGACGCAAGTGGTCCAATACCGGAATACATTCGGGATAGCCAGGCTAAAAGGAAGCAGGTAAAGATTCCTATACGAACCTTTGGCAATAGCTGCCATGTAGCGAAATGAGTATAAAGGGCTGTCCTTTCGTCGAAGCTTTGATGATGAGATGATTAGCACTCGTATAGAAGACTACAAGACTCAATATCGACCTTCAATCCAAGATCCCGAGTCCGTCGCATTACCTGCAAACATGTTCTTCCCAAACACATTCATCATCTCGGCGAGCCTGATGCTGGCAGCTTCGGTCTCAGCACAGTTTGATCCCAACCGGCCATTCGTATTCTCGGGAGACCAACTTTCAGCTCTCGGAAATGACCTTTACAACCGATCGCCATCGCACAAAGCTACTTCGAAGGCTTGGGATGTTGGTTGGATCCCACAATACTGCTACTCAGAAGCCGTAACATTTGGCTTCAACCCCGCGGACTTCGAGGTCCGCAATGTGAAGTTTGATGACTGCTCAGCATCCTGGGCTCTGTGCCGTCATAAGAACGCTGCTAAAAGTTGGGCCACTATTGAGGATGTGAGTCCATATACGAACTAAACCTAAGAATATGGCAAGGAGGTATGGATTGGAGCTAAAAAGAAATCCCCCAGACACTCGGTCGTGTGCCTGTTGGCATGCGTCAGTATCTTGCTAACGCCGTCATCTTTCCTGATCCTGTCAACCTCTGCGCTCGAGCCTTCTTTTACCAGCTGTCAACTTCTTACTCGTCGGGCTGCTTTGAGCTCGGGGTCATCGTCCATGAACTGACACACATCCTTGACGCAAATGCCCTCCCGCAGCTCGCCCCCGGAACACTCTACAGCCTCACCGATCACTTCAACGGCGCTTATCAGAAGGACACCTATGTCCCTACAGACTATGCTCGCAGCAGCTTCGTCGAGGACTTTGCTGATGTTGGACGTGTCTCGCTTTCTGAGTGGGCGCATCGCGGAATCCTGCAGCAAACCAACACCAACACCAACAAAATTGCGAACCAGCTTGGTAACTTCGAAAACCGACTTTACGACATTGTGTATGCTCCGAAGCAGTGTACTGCAAAAGTTGACACTACCAAGGCGGTGAGGATGAGTGACGGATCTTCGGCCAGGAGCGCTAAGTTTGCACCTCTCCAAGTCGGGAGCTTGGAAGGCTCGGATGTGCCAGAAATCCCGAAGCCGGAGAACGGTACCGAGCTTCATGTTGTATATCGAGGACCAAAGCCTCTCGATAACTAGAATGCAGCAGTGGCATTAGAACCTAGGAGACAACAGGGTATGGCTTCTTTAGGCAGTAACTGCAGTATGTGGCACTTTCAACAAGGGATAAATGACGACCAGTTACGCATTCTTCCTTTGTCTCATTCTGCCAGTCGACTTGTGACTAGACGTGTTTTTCCTCCCTCTAAATGCAATGAGGTAGTTTTGCGACGTACGTCCCGTTGAGGCTGCTGCCTCTTATAGTTTCTTATCAGACACCATTTGCTTGCAGTAATGGGCTTTCCTGATGCCAATACGTCAAGGGGGTATGTTTTCGGTCATTTCTGTTCAATCTCGTCTTGAGCATAGACCTGATAGCTCCTATGCTAACATAAGCGTCCTGGATTCCCCCCTCAGCGTATCACCAGTTCAATCCGTTGGGGTAGAGTCAGCAGACATGTCCTTGTCCCAACCCCACGAGTCGCGAAGAGTTAGCCGGCTGTTGCGGAGAGACACACCAACAATTAGCCCTGTTTGAGGTTGAGCAAAAGCAGAATGGGGGATGAGTGCTGCTAAGAAAGAAACTGCTTACGCTGTGCGGGTCGGCCACGCGAGGTCTCGGTCAGTCTTCCTCAGCACGTCGTAGAGCATTTGCTGCTGCCTCCGGTCGGTGAAGCAGTCGCCAGCCATAGTGATGGCCATGCTTGCTGGTCTATGTGAACGTTTTCGGTCAGTCAGGGGCACGGGAGCATACAAACAGAGACATTGGGCTCTGGCTTACACGTATGCTGGGACGCAGTGTTCGTTTGACTGAAGAAAAGCGAGTGCACGTGTCAGTTCAATCTTGCCTTTCAGACCAAGGCTTTTGCGGTGCCCAGATGTGATTTTGGGTTCTCATACCTTGGCAATACCGACAATAGTCCAGACTATACTTTTGAGCTCATCGATCATCGAGTTGAACGCTTTTCTCCGCCCAGGTCCAAGCCGCGGCATCTTAGGGCTATGGGCAGCCAGGAGCATCTTCGCCAGATGATAATGTTGGACGCCTGTCACGACCGCACTGTTGCAGTACTGCTCGTCTGGCAGAGCCGTCGGCGGCTGCTCCGCTTCGTCCACCCTGGAATCATAGATAGGGAGGTAGTACCACGGGCGCTCGTCCCACCACTGCTGCAAGTACTCCTGCAGCTCCTCCCATGCGGCGACAGTCCTCTCCCGCGATCCATAGCAGTACTGAAGGCAGGCGGCGCAGCAGATGATGACGCGGTTGGCGACGTTGCAGCCGGTAACGTCCGGGGAATTGATCCAGTCGAAGGTGTCGAGGTCGAAGTCGGAGTGGACGGGCCGGGCGTGGATGAAGGCCATGTAGATCTCCTGGCGCAGAGCGACCCAGAAGGAGGCAAGACGCAGACCCGTGAAGTTGCAGAATGTCTTCTGGGCCTCGAGGAAGACTCTCGTGCCTAGAAGGTGGGTCTCGGGGGACTGCGTGGAGATGGGCGTGTCGAGCTCTTCCATGGCACGGAGGAGGATCAGGGACGTGAGGAGGTTCTCATCATTGACGGCCGAGGACTTGGAGAGGGCCGGGATGAGAGCGTTGAGGCATTTCTGATGGTACTCGTCGGATATCACGGTTCTGTACTCGCCGAGTCTGCTGAGGCGTTTGGCGGAGTACGCGAGGATGGCGTGGAACAAGGGGCAGCAGGTCGCCGCGCGCAGGGGCACGATGCGGGCAAAGTGCCTCTCTTCGTCGCACATGTCGAGGAACGGGGTCAGATTGTCGATGTAGTAGCGGAAGAGCATGGCCTCCTCGGGGTCCTGGAGTGGCCACCTAGGGGCGTCGAGGTAGATGGTCCCAGCCGCTCCATCGACAAGAGCCAAATCCTGTGGGCTCCAGAGGGAGAGGGAGGCGTCAAACCCCCCTGAAGGAGAGTTATCGGTGACGCGGGGACTAAACAGGTCTACGGGGTGTTGTTTGTCGCCGACCTTGGCGGGGGATACGAGGTTAGCAGCTTGGGGGGAATTACTTGCGAGGGATTCGACGATAGAACCGAGCCTCTGGGAGCGGTAATTCCTGTTTAGACGTTCACCTGGTTCCGATGCATCTTGCGAAGCTTTCGAGGACCACGGCAATGAGGAGATGGACGCAGAAGCCGACGAGCAGGCAAATGCAGATGTACAAGCTGGCGAGTGAGAAGGTGGTTGGGAGGAACCTGTGATAGATGCAGTGTCGACAGCGCTCTCGTCGCAATCGATGCTTGTTGCATTGCCTTCAAGGGCAGCATACTCGTCGAGACTAGTGATGGTGTCGGTCTCGTCTACGAAGCTGAAGGTACGGTCTGTCCTGACCCATTGCTGGTGGCCAGAGAAAGTGTGTCTTCTCTTGGGGTGATTGCCATGATGATTGTTGTTGTTGTTACCAACTGCGTCGAGGTCGTCGTCTGCTGCTGCAGCCTTGGCGCTACTGCTATCAGTGCCGAAACTGGAGTGAACAGACAAGGTAACCACCAGTCAGCTAGGTTATTGTCCCCGCAGGGTAGTGCTGCCATGGGTTGGTGTCTTGTGCCCGGGGACGCACCTGGGATTCAATGCATGGTTGAAGCGGATTCGACGCCGCCGTACGCATTCGAGCCCCTCGCTGTGGCAGTTGGGACATGGCGTACGGTTTGTGTTGCCTGGGTCATGACGTCAGGCGCTCCGCCGCACGATCGTGAAAGAAAGAGGGGGCCTCACATTTGATGTGCCTGTGAGGGAGGAAGTCAGTCAGCAGTGAGCACTGTCAAGTATAGCAAAGGTGAATAGCCTCACTTTTGTCTGCAGGCCTATGTTTGTTCAAGTGGTTAGTGGGACAGCCTTGGGCGTGGGCAAGGGTTGGTGTTGGTGTGTGAAGGACGATTGGGGGCGGGGAGAGTTGCCCACATTGCACGGCAATGGGCGGCTGCGGGAGGCTGGCTGAGGTTGTGCAGGGCTCCTCATCGTGTCGGCCAGAGCAGAAGCCGCCCAGATGCCTGTCTCGGCATATTAGATCTGGGGAAGACGGGCACGCGTGGATCTGGGCAATTGGTCGATTGGTGGACGGAGAGTGGCGCTGATGAATCCTGGGGAAGAGGAGCGAGAAACACAGATTCCCAAGCGGTGGGGGCGGATAGAAAGGAGGAGGAGACGATGGTTCAGACGGGGGGTTCGCGGGGGACATTGCCTTTTTAAGGTTGCTGGAGACGACGCGTCGAACGGTCGGGGAGAGAGAGAGGGAAGCCAAGGGGTGCCGGACTGAGTCTTATTACTATGCAACACATATCGATTGGCTGGACTTGGGTTTGGACTCTGCCATAACGCAAGGATATGTATGGGTTTGTGGGGTAATGGAGTACGGAGTATGGAGTGTGCAGATGGGGGGAATGGGGGATGGGGGATGGATATGGGGATGGGTATGGTCCGTCGATCAACTAGCACAGAGTCTAGCTGAGAACGAAAACCCGGGGAACTCTGCGCGAAGCCTCGATGTACGGGGAAAGTGTGCCCGAAACAGCGCCAGCCTCTATCTCCTCTCTTCCTCTCACACTCTCTCTCGGTGGGAAGGGGGGTTTGATCCTTGGTCTGAGCTTGTATAGCTTCTCGATCGCTCACTCACCATCTGCCGTACCAAGAGCCAGCCAGCTTACCACCCATGACTCAAGTAGCCACGTACGGGAGGAAGCCCAGGCCATCATATAGCTTTCCCTCGTATCACCATCTTCCGAACTGTATTTAACCCTTAAGGCATTCTCACTCTCGACTTCGCATGAGGTCTTCCCATGACCCTCCCATTCCAACCCATCTTCCTGCACCATATCCCAAGAAAACACACATCGCCACATTCTGTCCCTTCACTATGGAGTCCAAGGCACGGGACTTAAAGGCTGATGCCAGCCACCTGGAGACCGCCTCCAGCAATCCCGCCCCCTCCTTCGACGCCGACGACCTCGACTCGATCGAGTCCACAAAGACCGGCAAGTTCCCCTGGCTCGTCTCCATCACGGCAGCCATCGGGGGTAGCCTCTTTGGCTACGATACGGGCATCAACGCCGCCGTCCTCGTCTCCGTCCACGAGGACCTCGGCCACACCCTCAGCTCCTCCGAGAGGGAGCTCATCACCTCCATCACCTCTGGTGGTGCCTTCTTCGGCGCCATCATGGCTGGCTTGACCGCTGATCGCTACGGCCGAAAGCCTGCCATCTACTTTGGTTGCTTTCTCTTTGCTGTCGGTGCTATTATCCAGGCGGCTTCTTTCTCTGTCGCGCAGATGACTGTCGGTCGTCTTGTCATTGGCTTTGGCGTAGGTTCTGCTGCTATGATTATTCCTATGTAAGTCTCTCTCTCTCTCTCTCTCTCTCTCTCTCTCTCTCTGTGTGTGTGTGTGTGCGCGCGCGAGAGAGAGAGACAGTGTCTACATCAACCTTTCGCTGTTCAACTAGCTGACCATTGCCCTTCTCTCTTCCTATCCAGGTATATTGCCGAAATTTCCCCAGCCAAAATGCGTGGGAGGATGATTGGCTTGAACAACATGTGCATCACAGGTATGAACCAATCAAGCCTGCCAATAGAGAGATTCCATGCAACCTTTACTAAACGATATGCTTCCTCAGGCGGTCAGCTGATCTCCTACGGTGTTGGAGCCGGCTTCACGCACCTCACCGGCGGTTGGAGATACATGGTCGGCGGTGGTGCGCTCCCTGCACTCCTCCTCGCCGCCCTGCTGCCCTTTTGCCCTGAATCTCCTCGCCAGCTCATCTTCCATGGCAAGCCCGAGCTGGCCGTGGCCGTCATCCGCAGGATCTTCCCCAACGGCACAGAGGCGCAGGTCTCCCAGAAGGTCATGCACATCACCGGTCACGTTGAGGCCGCAAAGACCCTCAACAAGGGCAAGTCCCGCTGGTGGGTGCTCAAGCAGCTCTATGTCATCCCGGCCAACTTCCGCGCCCTCGTCGCTGCTTGCGGTCTCATGGCCATCTCCCAGCTTGGAGGCTTCAATGCGCTCATGTACTACTCGCCCGTCCTCTTCGGCCTGGTGGGATTTTCCAACCCCATCGCCGTCGGCACCGTCATCGCAGGCACCAACTTCCTCTTCACCTGGGTCAACCTGATGCTCGTCGACAAGCTGGGTCGCCGTCGTATCCTGCTGTGCACTGTGCCCTTCATGGGCCTGTGGCTGCTCGTCGCCGCCATCTGCTTCATCTGGATTCCCGTCCACAACGACCTCTCCCTCGCGACAGACAACAAGATCGGCGGGCCCGCCATCGTCGTCCTTGTCAGCATGGTTCTCTACGTTGCCTGCTACTCTTCCGGTATCGGGAACACCGCCTGGCTCAGCAGCGAGTTCTTCCCCATGGAGGTCCGCGCCATGGGCACCATGATGCTCACCATGACTTGCTGGGGCTCCAACGTCATCGTGGCCTCGACATTCCTGACCCAGATGGAGAATACCACGCCCTCAGGCGCCTTCGGCTTCTACGCGGCCATCTGCACGCTCGGATCTATCTGCATCTACTTCGCCTATCCAGAGGTGAAGGGCATGACGCTGGAGGACATCAGGGAGATCTTCCAGCACAGCTTTGGCGTTCAGCGCGCGAGAGAGCTGCAGAAGGAGATGGCGGTGAAGAGGAAGCAAGAGCAGGAAGCAGACTCGCCTTGACCCAGAGGTTCTTACTACCATGATATCCTGAGGAAGGTTGCTCTGTTCATCGGCAATGTGTCGCACTAGATACTACAATATGAACAACGAATACCCTCTATATGTATATACCATTTACAGCCGCTACAACCCGTTGGCATGAGTCTTTCGAGGCTGTGTTGAAGTACAGACGTTTAATCATCGCCATCATGCTGATCGAAGTAGTATCTAGGTAACGATAAGGAATTGGTATTATTGACTACACACTTTAGTAAGTAATCAGTAGTGAGTCTCAAGTGAAAAGGCGTGTGGCATGGCAAAGTGTCTGTGTGCTTGTGGCACGAAACTTATTTTCCTCTCTAAGCTCGATAAGGGTAGAGAGAGTAAGCCGAAGCGCACTCATGAACAGAATAATGATCACAGCTTACTCTCTTCACGCAAAGAGTCAGAGCTCACTTTAGGATTTAAGTCATGCTCATCTGTCTACCGACATCATAAAAATCAATCTGCTATTTCATCAATGCCTCACATACCAACGTCCTCTAGAACTACAGCACACACACACACGATCACCTCGCTTCCGCCTCAAGATCCCTCCGCCATATCTTGATCGGCATCTCCCCCAAGATCCAGTTCATCGTCTCGCGCCGCTGCATCTCGAACCCCTCGGCCAGGGCGAACCCATACCGGTGCACCATCGACGCCACGAACACCGTCTGCTCCAAGTACGAGATGTTCCTTCCGATACAGCCCCTCGCCCCCGCCGAGAACGAGATGAAGTATGACTGTAGCCCCTTCCCTTCTTCGCCCAGCCACCGCTCGGGGATGAACTCGTCCGCGTCCTTGAAGGCGGCGCTGCGGTGGGCGACGAGCGCGGAGACGGCAACGGTCGTATCGCCGGGGATCCATTCCCCCATCACGTACTGGCCTTCTGGAGGGGTCTTGCGCGTTAGACCCTGCGGTGTTGGCGGGCGGAGCCGCAGGGACTCGTCGAGACAGGCTCGCAAGAAGGGGAGGTGCTTAACCTTGTCGTACGGCGCGACAACTTCCTCCGGGTCGAGGACAGCGTCGACTTCTTCTCTGAGTCGGTTCAAGACGTCCGGGTGCTTGATGAGCTCGTGCAGGACGTTGGCGAGGGCGATGGCAGTGGTGACGCTGCCGGCGTTCATCATGATGTTGATCTCAGCCACGATCTCGCCCCACTCCAGGTTGTTGGGCTCGCCGTTCTTGTTCTCCATGAGGGCCTGGAAGAAGTCGTCGAGCCTCTCGCCGGCGCGGTAGCGCTCGAGCCGCAGGGCGGCACGCTGCAGGACGATGCGATCCCAGTGCTGGCCCTTCTCGGAGAGTCGGCGGTAGTATGGGACTACGGTGGATAGGCGGTCGAGGATCTTGTACCAGTCGTAGGTCCAGATCAGCAGGGACTGCTTGGTGGCTACCGGGTACAAAGAGTCGCGCAGACTGCATTCGTAGACGGTGCCATCCAGGTGCCGTGCCTCGACTCGGTCGTGACCCCGGTCCAGAAGGCCCAGCCGCTCGGACAGACCAATGTCTGCGATGGCATCCAGAGAGAAGTAATTAGTCCAGGCACGGCAATCCACGGTCAAGTCTTGCGTGTCGGCGAATTTCTTCCCCTGTGGAAGAGGCGCGGTACAGACCTTGTCGAAATGGACAAACGTGCGCTCGACCTTATCGGCCACCTTGTGCTCCCAGCCCTCCAGGTTCTTGAGCGCGTACGCTGAGGACATGGTCTTGCGCTTGCGAGCATGATCCGCCTTGTTGGTCGCATCTGCAAGGTGGTAGTGCGTCCCTGCGAGCAGGTCGTACTGTTCGTCCTTTGTGCAGCGGGATCCGTGGCCGTAGATGTCCTTGATGGCACGGACATCGCCAAAGGACAGGCTGTTGGTGCCGGTCCGCAGGATGGGCTGTTTCTTGTGAAGCTGGGATAGGTAACTTGATCGGGAGCCTCCGTGGGCCAGGATCATGAAGGGGATGTTGGATGCTCCCGAGAAGGGGGCGAAGTTGGGAAATCTCCGTAGACCTTTCCAGCGAACGTTGTCAGCCTGTTGATCATGTGGCACTGATGCTACATTCTGTGCGAATGAGTGCATGTACCTACCTTTGGCATCTCTAAAGTAGACAATCAATGGCCACACGAATATATAGCCAACCACCAGGAAGGCAACAGCGGCTGCGTAGGGGACGTGGAACGATGGGAGCCTAGACTGAAGCGAAGACATGGTTCTCGGTGACCCTATGGTTCAGAGACGTTTAGATGTTCTGTGAAGAGATCCAACACTATTCGCAGTAGGGAGAAACAGCAATATAATGTCTGAGGTGAGTCTACCAAATACCTATAGATCGACTTTTGGGCACGTAGGAGCAAGCAAGGCCTACCTTCGATTGCGTCAGACACAGACACACACACACACACAAGAACAAGTCCCTCGTTGAGTCATGGAGGGCCTCGATTAGGAAATCTCTGCCTTGCGACTATTAGTGATCTCGCAACAACATGAGACTGCAATTTTTTTTGTTTTGGTAAATGTCCCCCATGGCAGTCGTATCCTATCTGAAGATGGTTGTCTCCGGAGAATACATATCCACTAAAGGCCGTGCCCCGTGGGGTTCCTGGTTTACGCAAGCTGTCTTAGCCTCCGGGAGCAATGGCGAAAGTTACTCTCTCTGGACGTGGGGAATCGTCTGTAAACGGGAGAATTCCCCGCCAGGAAAGTTTCCACGGACTGTCGTGTTGATCGACGTCTTGATCGGTACAGCGCTTGGCCTTCTCCGCAGTGGGACAAAACGGGGTTCACCTGGACCTGGAGTGAATTGTCTACCTGACAGCGAGTCGATGACCTTCTCCTCCCTCGAGGCGTAGATCAGACCGCCTGTTTGCAGCTCTCTCGTACTCTGTCAAATAAAAGACTATGCCCATGTCCAAGCCCGCTCATCATCATGGTCCTGTCCCCGTTGGATTCCCTCCCATACCACGACTCTTTGGGGCCTGTACGTAGTCGTTCATCCTAGACCCCTGAACACTTGACCCTGAACCTGAGAGAGCCTTGACTCAGAAGCATGGCTGTTCGCAAGCTCCAAGTCGCCTGTGCTGGCCTCGGCCGGATGGGAGCCCGTCATGCCCTCAATATCCTCAACCGGACGCCTCGAGCTGAGCTCGTCGCCGTCTTCACCCCGGATCCCAAGGAGGTCGACTGGGCGCGGCGGGAGCTGGAGCCGGCTGGTGTCAAGACCTACATGGATTACGACGAGATGCTCAAACATCCAGGTCTGGATGCCGTCGTTGTCGCGACAGTGACCACGGCCCATGCCGAGGAGGCCATCAAGGCCATCAACGCAGACAAGCATGTGCTATGCGAGAAGCCGCTCAGCACGAGTGTGGAAGTGGTGAGTTTTCCCCCCTCCGCGAGACTTGTGGCTGGACTTTATTCTTCGACTGTTTCAATGTTCACCGGGACTGAGTTCACTGAGACTTGAGTGTGTAAACAGTCCCAGTCGGTAGTCGACGCCGCTGCGAAGAAGCCTCACCTCAAGGTCATGTGCGGCTTCTCGCGCCGCTTCGACAAGTCCTATCGAGAGGCCTTTGACCGCATGGATGCGGGCGGGATCGGACGCCCGGCCGTCTTCCGCTCGCAGACGTGCGACCGCCTGGACCCAACGGGTTTCTTCGTTGCCTACGCCGAGTTCAGCGGCGGCATCTTCGTCGACTGCAACATCCACGACATCGACCTCGCGCTGTGGTTCCTGGGCCAGGACTCGGTAGTCAAGAGCGCCGTGGCCATGGGCATCTGCGCTGTGCAGCCGGATCTGCGGAAACACAAGGACGTCGACAACGGCGTCGGGGTCGTCGAGTTCTGGAACGGCAAGATTGCGTACTTTTACTCCTCGCGCATGATGGCCGCCGGACAGCACGACATGACGGAGGTCATCGGCACGGACGGCAAGCTGGCCATCAACGCGAACCCAACCGGCTCCCTAGTCGAGGTGCACGAGCCGAGCGGCGTGCGGCGCGAGATCCCACACGACTACTATGGCCGCTTTGAGCATGCCTTTGTGACCGAGGCCAACGAGTTCACGGCGGCGTGTCTCGACAACACGAAGCTGCCGTTCAAGCTGTCGGGCGCGGTGCAGGCTGTGGCGATTGGCTGTGCACTGCAGGAGAGTCTGAACTCTGGGAAGAAGATCTACTTTGACGAGACTGGGCGGCGTATTGAACAGTCGCGGCTGTGAGACTTGAGTTGTCTCTTTTTCTTTTACGTATAGAAGTATACATAGAGGGTTTCTGATTATGAACAACCATGCAAAACCTTCCATCAACTCCGTTTATACACGTTTTAGGAGAGAGAGAGAGAGAGAGACAGATCTGGGGTTGTTAATGTCTGTTGTTGAAGTCTATACATGAGTGAAAGTCACCTTTAGCTCGCCAGCTTCATTGAGTTGAATCAGACTACACAATAACGACACATAATAGTCCCTAGGTTTGGTCGCGTACCAACCAAAGCAAAGTGTCCCGAGTAATACTACCCGGGTTGACTTGTACTGCAACCCAAGGGACCTCAAAGATGCTGCTTTACCATCGTGACAACTTAGCGACGTTGTTACTCTAAACCCTCTAAAGATGTGGCGAAAGGGAACTAACCAGTTTCCTCTCACCAGAGATGGATGCTTCCCCGCCGTAGGTTACCCTTGTCACCACCATGTTGTGGAAGACACCGTCGTTCTCGAACATCACTGCTGCCATGGAAATGCGGGCCACCAGCTCACCCGCCTATTTTTAGTATGTCGCGCCGGGAGAAACGCCACAAGGTCAGTAGCCCTCGTTTGGGAAAGTTTCGCCGGGGGAGCTCGGCAGACCTATGATATGTAAAAACGTTGCATCTTATTCGTAGATCCGTCCAGAAGAGGTAACTTCTGTGCACAGACCTGGGGTTCGCGGCGCCGGACCTCACGATCCACGCTCACCTGGTTATGGCTTATAGAGTCGTTAAATCGTATATGTTAAATCAAATGAATGTCCTTCACCTACCACAGCATCAGGTAGAAAGCCCAGCGCACAGTCTACCTTGCCCAATGGAATCATTAGTGAGGTCCCCTCCAACCGTGGCAGAGGCGGTCAGGATCCTGGCCCCTCAGACCCTGGTTGATGCAGCAGCCATCACTGTTGTTGTATTGATTTCCACCGCCTACTTCCTTCGAGAATATACTTGGGACAAACCAGATCCATACCGTCACTTCTGGTACGAGAGACCCCAGGAAACCGGCGGACTCGGCCAGGCCAAGCAGGGCGTGACTCGGAACATTGCACAGAGACTGGATGAGTTGGTACGTTTACCAGCTCTGAATTGCCAGCACAACATATACAGACCTGACTGACTGTCAACGGTTGCTTAGAACAAGAATGCAGTTGTGTTCTGGGGGTCCCAGTCTGGCACGGCAGAGGGCTTCGCTGCCAGGCTGGGCCGCGAACTTCTCCAGCGCTTTCATTTCGATGCTCTCGTCGCTGATATTTCCGACTTCGATCCCGAGACCATCGGCGAGATCCCAAAATCCAAAGTCGCCGTCTTCATCATGGCCACATACGGCGACGGAGACCCCAGCGACAACGCCACTGAGCTCTGGGACTGGCTGCAGAGGCAGCAACCGTCAGAACGCAGTTCACGTCCGCTTGCTTCTCTGCGCTACGCAGCGTTCGGCTTGGGAAACAGCCACTACCAGTATTACAACCGCATCATCGCCGGGGTTGATGAGGCACTGCAGGCATGCGGCGCACAGCGGCTCATGGCTACTGGAAAAGCAGACGATGCTCTCGGCACCACCGAGGAGGACTTCATAGCCTGGAAGGAGGCGCTGTTTGGCCTTTTCGTCAAGGAACTTGGCCTCGAGGAGCACGAGGCTAAGTATGCCCCGGTCATCGCTGTTGTTCCAGATGACTCACTCGATCTGTCCGACCTATACGTCGATGAGCCCGTTCCTCACGGCGGCTCGGGTTCCGGTACCAGAAAGCAATCACTGAGCTCGCCCATCAGGCCCCTACCGATCCAACGCGCTCGCCAGCTCTGCTCGCCGGGGGCCCCAGGTACGGTGGGACTCAAGAGAGAATGTTTTCACGTCGAGTTCGATCTCGCTGAGGAGCCTGAGCTTCGATACAAGACAGGGGACCATCTTGCTATATGGCCCACCAACCCAGAGGTCGAGGTGGAACGGCTGCTGTCTATGCTTGGTTCATCAGAGGACGCCAAGAGGCGGCATCCTCTTTTGATCAACACCCTGGATCCAACCGTCAAAGTCAAGGTGCCCAGCCCAACAACACTTGAAGCTCTCCTCCGTCATCATCTGGAGATCTGCGCACCAGTGTCACGCGCCACGATGCAGAGGTTAACCGAATTCGCTCCTACATCTTCGGCTAAGGAGTTTCTACTAAACCTCGGCCGTAGTAAAGAGGCCTACGCAGCTTTCACGTCGACAACTCATGTCAACTTGGGGAGGCTTCTCGAGTTTACACTGTCCCTCGGGGCCGGCTCACCTGCAGAGCAGAGCGGCCAAGGTAATGACTGGTCTGGCATGCCCTTATCGTTCGTCATCGAAGCGCTGCCCCGGATGCAGCCTCGATACTATTCCATCTCTTCGTCAAGCATCGTTAAGCCACGAACCCCTTCCATCACGGTTGGCATCTCCGACACTCAGCTGATTGTAGAGTCGTCACAATCTCCCATCGTGATCCCTGGTCTTGCAACCAATCTCCTCAAGGAGACGACGGCATTCCTCGGGCAAGGAACTTGTTGTCTGTTTGCACAGACGCGACGGTCCAAGTTCAAGCTCCCAGCCCTTGCTTCCACCCCGCTCCTTATGGTAGCTGCCGGTACCGGGATAGCCCCCTTCCGTGCTTTCATCGAGGAGCGTTTACGACTGCAAAGCATCGGTGGCAACAAGCCCGTTGGTCAGATGGTGATCTTTTTCGGGTGCCAGTCTTCGGAAACGGACTACCTCTACCGTGACGAGCTACTGGAAATGCAGCGCCAGCTAGGTGACAAGCTGAAGATTGTGACGGCTTTTTCGCGGCCGCACTTAGACTCCGTCGCGCCGTCTCAGGAGAAACAGAAGAGGAAGTACGTGCAAGACCGAATAGAGGAGCATGCGGAAGAAGTTGTCGGTATGGTATTGAATGGAGCCAGTTTCTATGTCTGCGGTCGTGCCAGTATGGCCCGTGACGTAGGTAAGGTTCTGAGGGTTTCCGTCGCAAAGTTGAAAGGGTGGGATGCGCAACAAGTCACAGGATGGGCTGAGTCGATGAAGCGTAACAGCAAGTGGCAGGAAGATGTTTGGGGATGGCATTGAGCATTCGTAAATAATGTGCCATGCATACACTTAGGTCAAGGATTTTAGAGTACTTAACTTATAAATAGCCTTAAGAAAGAGCAACGCAAAAAAAAAAAAAAAATTAAAAGTAAAAATACTTGAATCACTTTTAGTACTAAATTGTAGTGAACTTACTTAACTGCTTGCTATTTATGGATTATAGATAGAAAATTCTTAAAAAAAAATATTATCATTTACAAGTCTTAGTAGTTAGATGGCTTAATACTGACATTTGAGAGAGTTATTAACTTTATTGTACCAAGGCAAGATTATACTTATATTTAGCTCCAGCTGAGGGCCGCTCAGCTTTGCTCACGATAGGGGCGAAGCTCGAAGGCAAATTTCGGGTGCGATATAAGAATGCTATTTCGTGCCTAGCCAAGGACCTCAAAGGCGAGGGAACTATATTAGCAACATCAACAAAGGGAAGAGAAGAAAATCCTGTCGCGGGAAATCCTGACGCAGAAGTAATGTTACTATCAAGCGAATCGGAAAGCACAGTAAGATGATAGTAGGGCATAAGTGAGGGTCATAATTCAATGAAATATCTGAGCTATCCCCTGGCCAAATCAGCTGGGGCCACTTGCATCATACGCGCTGTTCCTAGGTCTAAGATAGGAACTATTGTCATATCGCCGAGATATCACCAGAGGTAGGACTAAGCACGGTCAAGCCAGTACTGCTTTCCCCAAAAGTCCGTGATAAGAGCCGCAACCTCGCTTGCTCTCGCACGGACGACCTCATGACCAGCCCCTTGGACCACAGAGACATGCTTGAATCCCACCCTCTTCAAGTCATCCTCGCAACATACTGGGTCAAATTCTCCCACAATTCCGTAGTATGGTATAGCTGAGCCCGCGGCCGCCTTGAAGTTGGACTGGGAATCAACATCAAAAACTCCGCCATCCCTAACTACGGCCCGGACAGTAGCTGTATGCCCAGGATGCTCGGCCATTTGCCACTTCTTGACAGCAGCTGCAACAACTTCGCCGTTAGCCACCTTCTCTTTCCAGTCTTCAGGGACGATGAGATCGCCTCCTTCGAGCCAGCTGACGGTCCATGTCTGCGCGACCTCTTCATCGTCACTCTTCAGCGTGGCCTTCTCATCATCAGTAAGGCTAGAGTAGGGTATCAATCCAGCAGGCGCAACAAGCGTGAAACTCGACACTTTGGAAGGCCTGGTTGTAACATATCCAGCGGTCAGGGCGCCACCGAAGGAGAAGCCGACCAGATGCGTGGATGGCCACTCCAGCTTGTCCAGCAGCGCATCTATCAAGCCGTGGAACAGACTTGGTTCGTGCGGAGCAAGCACAGCATCGCTCAGCCCATGTCCCCAAAGATCAATCAGCACGAAATGTGACTTTGGGAACGATGGTCGCAGAGCGCGTACCAAGGGCAGCATGCCTAGTGCAGGTGTCTGAACGCCGTGGACGAACAGCACTCGCTCTGGGGACTTTGCGCTTCCGCCAGCCTCTGCGGGTGGCATCTCATAATACGCTGCCTTTCCATTGGAGGTGGTGAGGAACTGCGCAGGTGGCAAGAGGTTGCCGAAGGTTGCTGTAAATGCCGCTTCGGACGGTGCAGGGATTGGCGCCTGGGCTTTAGCTGCAGCTGTGCCAGGGCGAGGTATGCTGATGGGCGCCATCTTGGCAATTCTGAAGTTCAGCACGGTTGGTAGGGAAGTGACTTTGTATATTTGAGCTTGGACTGCAAAGATTGACTTTCAGATCCAGGTGGGCTTGACTGACTCGAGGGGCCTGCTTATCACGACGATGCGACAAATACGCCATTGAGGGGCGGCCAATACATGGGCGCCCGGCCGCCCATTTAATATCGCGCGCCGGGCGCCTTTTTCTGACTAAGCACACTCCGAACGCTGGACACCAACTCGGCTTGGAGGAACATGACACACACCTTTGT
>JAUZTG010000038.1:0-10593 GCA_030734395.1 Sarocladium kiliense | reverse complement strand
ACTATATGATTTTTGTTACCCCCCCCCCCCCCCTTTTGGTGCTTGGCGGCGATATGATTCAGCATACTGACTCGAAAAAGACCAAACGTCTACGCTAGGAAGCCATTATCCGCTGCGGAATAACTCTAGGCCGGATGACGGGTACAGATCGCTTGTCCCAAGTCGGATGAAGTCATAGGTAATAGGCCTGGGCAGTTGATATTAAATCTACACCCGTGCTACTTATACCCTCTAGGCACCTAAAGAGTGTCTTTCATTTTAGTGAGACATTTGACAATTTGAGCTTTGGAGGCCTAACTGGAGAGCGTAGTGGTACGTTTCGGCCCGCTACCTCTGGAGAGATTGGAACGTTAATCGAGGCTGTTGAACGGTCTGTTTGTTGTGTGGGTGCCTCATGTGCTGCTGCCTCTTCTCTTGCTGCGGCTTTCATTGCTTCTAGTTGCGCTGGAGTTCTCGTTGCTCTTTTCAGAACTGCACATCTAGTCCTTACACTCTTGGCGAGGCTTGAGTCCGGACTTACCCTTCCACCCCCCCGTTTGTCTTTCTCGCTATCTTGGCGTCCCTGTGGTGTGATGGAACACTCATTGGGGTGACGTCTGTCATGTTAAGGTCCGATTCATGGACTATCGAACTTAGGCCAAGCCCGGAGATCCCAGCATTTTCCAGGAAGGCGTGGTCTGCGAAGACATCGGGTCCAAATAAGGCATTCAGGAAGTCTTTCAAGACGAATATAGGAGTAAGACCTTTTTGACCGTTTACAGAACCCAGAGCGGGGAGGAAGGCATTGCTATAGACGCGAAGAAAGGCACGAAGCCCTGCTTTGCCACATCTCCATTTCGTGCCGAGGCGACTCGAACATCGGATGTGGAGTACTGCCTGCAGCACACAGCTTGCTTCGTGTCAAGCCTCTGTTCGATCTTTGGCGAAGAGAAGCCGAGCCGCTGAGCTTGTCTACGGAGCGTATAAACGAAGCCGTCGTTGACCGTTGGTTCCATCACTTTCTCCCCTCGCACGTCCTTCTTCGGCCGCTTTGTCGAGATGTATGGAAACACCTTGATCGCGTACAAGAATAGCGCCTTCATCACTAACTGCAGGTCGAGGCAGTTGAAGCTAACGTTACTATTACAGCGAATCGCTGGGTGTTTAATCCAGACTACCGCTAGTTCGGTTTACAAGAAGGTCGGCATGTTACGATTAGGTCGTTCTGCTACATTAGAAACGGAGCAATCATCATACCAGGGTGTTGCCTTCGTGGTCTAGAACGCCTTGAATGGACTCCCGGGATGGCCTAGGACTCAGCTGAAGCTGTCGGACGCTTCGGTCCGTTCCACTGGCGCGGCCGCAGCTACCAGAGCTCCCCGACTCTTTCCTAGAGGCCCCTAATCTGCCTGTGCGTCAAGCGAATGGCAGAACGCAATGCAGCGCGTGGCGTGCCTTGGAGGTTGCGCAGACTTCAGCGTAGCTAAACTGGAGAAGGCGCAGGAGCTGCGATCTACACCTCCATTTTCTGGTTCAGTTGATATCAAGAGTCACGTTTGCAAGGCCGACCTAAGAACGTGCATCCGCCTCTGAGGTAAAAGGAGGTGGCACATTGGTGTGTTAGATCCAGAATCGGAGGTCAGAGTTCTGTGCGACGCATCACAAGCACCTTGTATGCAGACTGGTCCAAGTAGGGTATCCCGTATCCCCCTTCCCCCCATCAGCTCTGGCCCCCGCCTCTGCTTCTCTGCCATCTGCAGGACCAACGCCAGACGACCACCCTCCATCTATCCGTTGCTGGCTGTCTTATCTCACAGGCGCAGTGGCGGTCCGATCGATACTTGATGCGGACAGGCGGGGCTCACGACCTGGAGCACTTCAATCGACTCCAAGCTGGCCTGGGTGCAACCCTTGCGACAGCTGCCCGTCACCGGTATATGGCGTCGATTCAGTTCCCAGTCGCTGGCATGGCCGACCACGGGCACGCACCCTTTAAAGCGTAGTGTCGATGATGGTCTATGTGACTGACACTCACTGGCCGCGATCCTGACGCCGATCTGGATCTCCGATCCAACGACCTCAGGCTGACGGACGATCAGAACTTGTCACACTTCAGCAGAGCTGCAGCCTACCTTCAGGTAAGTACAGCACCTTCCTGCTACGCAACGTCTAGGCCATCCCCTCTGCTAAGTGGTCGGGCCGAGGATCACACCAGGTTCGACAAGATCACAAAGGCGAGATGGAACCACGTCCCGGTAGCGTTCTAGGCCCTCTTGGCGCACAACCCTGCACGAGGCGCCATCGAGCCTGCTCTAGTTTGCCGACCCTCCTCTTCAGTCGTCAAGTGGCTACCCATCATGCAAGTCGGCCACAAAGTCCCCTGGAGCCAACATCTGAGATATCTCAGTACTCTTGTGTCTTGTGAGATTTGCACTACGATGTGCTGCTGTGTACCTACTAGTGCGCCACTGCCGTCGAGGGCTTTTGGGGGTGCCTCTATTCTTATTGTCTCGCCCATGAGACAAACATTGGGCTTCTAACCGCAATTCAAGCGATAGCTGGCCCGTTGGCTCTCCGTCCTATCCTGTCTTGTCGTGTTCCTCTCGAGTCAGGTGCACATTATCAAGTCATCGGCCTTTTGGAATGGTTCGTCGAATCCGGGACTCTTCGGTTGAAGAGGAAGTGCTTGAAACCTGTCGGTGCGCGTCTGCACCAGGATGGCGCTATGTCTCTTGCTCAACCCTCGCGTAGTTGCATGGTCCTCTTTGTTGGACGCGGTGTGTATTGGACAGTGGGTTCTACCCCTTGTTTCTGCCTTTAATTCCGTCTCACATACCTTGTTTGCCTCCTTGTTTGCCCCATGGTGTGCCTCCTTCTGTGCCCATCTTGCGAGTGTGGTCTGGGGAGAAGAGCTGTGGCGCCTGTTCTGCCATCGGGCCTACATTGCTATCCTCGCGCCATCCCGTAGCATCCTTCGCTGCTTTGTCCGCAGCTCTGTTGTACGACCACTCGGCGTATCCCAATGCACATCCACGGATAACATTTCGCAATCTGGCATTTCCCACTTTTGATACTGATGTTCGATCGGATTGAGTCCTGGATTGCAAGCGTTGAGGATCCAGACTGGCACGAAGAAGATCACATTATGTGCGATTGCACCCCTTGCTTTAGCGCCTACCACGCCTCCTTAAATCTTCGCGATCAAAACCATCAGTCTCAGTCCTCAATCCAACCACAGACTCAGAAACGAGGCTTTTCAGTTGAGAGCGACGACAGCGACGGCATTCGAAAGCGTGTCCGTCTGGGCACAAATATCTCAACCATCATACCCGGCCCAGTAACACCGTCTATCTCGGGGGCAAGCAAGAGGTCAGCAGACGAGAGAACGGATGAGCTTGCTGAGGAGAGACCAAGCCATCCGCAGAAGCGTCGCCGTCCGCGATCCGCCTCGAACCAACTCATGAACAGAGTAGTGCATCTTAGCAACATAAACCCTCCGGTTATCCCTGTTGGGCTGCAGATGCCGTCGCATGATGACATTGTGGATCTTCACCTCAAACTCTCCAAGTTCGTCGAGTGCAGGATCTCAATCATGCCCGACTGCCTTCGCCCAGAAATTGAAAGACTTCTGAGGAGCCAGAATAACGCCTTAGCGCCGTCTCCTTGCTATTACTCCTGCACAGATCTAGAAGATGCCCAACAAGAGCTGCAGGTCATACGTGAGATCGTGGACATGAATCAGGACTCCAAGACACGACAACGCGACGAGAATGGCTGGAACAGCTTTGTGCACACTCCGCTTCTCAATCTCGCGGCGCCTTTGGCAACCCCGACTATCTCGCAAACGCTCAGTGCCATTGTCAAGAGTGACGATCCGGCCATTATCAGAAGAACGCCTTCACCTATAACAGTTCGATGCGAGCCCATGATGTCCGCTACAATTATGTTCGACTGGATCCCCCGCCTCCAGGGCTCCTCATCAGCAGAGCCAACCCTCGCTTGCTCCGTTACGAGCGGGCGGTCACTGCTAAGCAGTAACTCCTCAGCCGTCTCAGACCCAAGCATCCCTGAGCAGTACCAGCATACACGTGTCGAGAGTAAATTGGTCGACTACGTGTTTGTGTTGGACCTTGCTGCAGACGACCCTTTGCAGAAAGTCACCGAGGAGCTTCTACTTCGCGAGATGCACCTCCATATTGTCCAAGACGTGGCTAAGGGCTTGCCTCCTCACCTGAACCAGACTGCCTACAAGGCTGTGTGGAATAGCCTGATCGCGGTATCCATTGAGGCAAAGTATGGCACGGTCTCGGGAGATCCTTTGGCGCGGCTCGGAATCTGGGTGGCAGCCTGGCATATCCGGATGAAAAAGCTTAGATTTGACCGCGGCTTACAAGTTCTTAGCATCCCGACCACTGTTGCCTCAATAACAGAGCCCTCCTCCGTTGCAACACTTCCTCCAGCACGCCTGGTATCATTGCCGTTGATCCTGGCCGACGGCGCGACGTGGCAGATATACTATGCTTGTGACTGCGGCGACCACATCGAGATATCGGGGCCGTTCCAGCTTGGGAGCACTCTGACCCTCGCCAGCACGTACCAGCTCCTAGCGTGCCTCCGAGCTATTAAGGAATGGGTTAAGGTGACGTTCTATAAGGAGATGAGACGCTGGTTCCATTGCAATGAGGACTGAAGAGCATTTGCCTTGATGCTTGTAATGAGCAAACGGAACTTTAGGTAGCATTATTTGATATAATTGTCTGATCTAGGCGCAATCACGTAACCAGTCACGAACAGCCCCTGATCGGAAATTGTTGCCTTGGTGGTCTATAGCGGATGGGCTCTCTTCGCGCTGCGGTCGGGATGTCTGGTGGTTGGCAGTGACACAGGGAGAGGCCGGGGCGGGGGGAGGGGTGGCGTGCATTCATACGTCGCTGACCCGACCGCGAAAATATCTGCTTGTGTAGATGATAGATCACCTGGGTACTCATGGCTGACGGTCACAGTAACGAGGAGGGGCTCCATGTCAATCGATGATCCTGCAAAATCAGCAAGCTTGAGGTTGAGTCTGTCATCTAAGAACATGTTTGACTTCGTCAAATCACCATGGATAATGCCAGCATTGTGGATAAAACCTCACCCTTGACGCAGTAGGGTAGGTGAGATTTCCAGAAGTGACTGGTTCAGAAACGTTACAGGGGATCTTATACAAACGTCGTAGGTAGTGGTTAGCGTGGGATTTCCTTGTGTCGGGTTCTCTATGGATACAGTACGATTCCCTCCATTTGTGCGGTTTGTTGTAGCAGATTCGCCAAAAAACTGCTGACCATCAAGTCCCCTCCACGTTTAGTTTGCCTGCGTTCTCAGTGGGAAAAAGGCCTCCGGCATGGGATGCAGATGCCACATGGTTGCCTTGCCCTTCGCAAAGGTGAGGTCCCATTCCTCACACAGTTCAGAGGGAATGCTCCATCCCAGCTCCTCATCCCGAAGTCTCATTCTTACAAGATGGCGCTTTTTCGATGCATCCACTCCATCAAGGAAACCCTCGCGGCGGTGTAATATGGCGAGGTTGTTGATGAAGTGTATATCACCCGGTCTTGTGCACATCTCAAGCTGAGTCGCCCGTCCGATAGCCTCGACTGCGTCCAAAGCTTCTCGTTGAAGTGGAGTGAGTACTGGCAGGTTCTTAGGCCTTGGGTAGCTTTCACTACCTACGAGTGGTGTCCGTCCAAAGTTTATGATGATTCTACCTTGGTGATGAAAGAGCACAGGCCGGTAGTGGAACTTTGGTCTGCAAGAAAGGTCGTATTAGTAGCAGCTTAGCCGATTGTCCAAGGCCTCTCACAATGCAAATGGCCATTCAGGTTGCATTAGCACGCGGACTAGGTCAGGGCGGCTTGCAGCAAGAACGTTATACACTGTGTGCGCCGATGCGATGATGCACCGACCACCAACCTCGGCACAGCTCCTGGTCAGCCAGCTCACCAAATCTCCGACCTCTTCATTGTGGAAGGTCTTCGCGCGTCAGTGAGGTTGGCAGCCACCTAGATACAAGCTACTCACAATTGGGGCGGTGGAGTGGCGATGGTGGCCAGCTTTGACCTGAGAAGTGCTGTCGGCCATAATGTGTACTCCTGTCTGTTAGTCTCCGTGGTATTAGGGACACTGCATGCAACCTTACCCATCATATTCCCTTTATCATCCTGCCGTCCATAGCGATTAGCAATATGCACTTGAATTCCAAGTTGCATGACGGTCTGATCTTCCACCGAGTATCTGTCGAGGTTCAGGCCGCGGACGCAACCAAATCCTTTGCCGTCGTGGAGCTCCCGGCGCAGCACCTCCAACTTAGGTCCCAGCTCCGGCAGTGGGAAGTTGTCTCGAGATACCAGTGTGCCATCGAGGCCAAGGCCTGCGGCTTCGTTAACTTGTCACGGTCCAGGCGCGTCCAAGTCTGGAATTTCCAGACCTTTAAAGCAAAAGAGTGCGTGTTCCAGCTCATCTATGTCCCTGTCAACGAGAAACAAGGTGTAATCTCTAGCAGACTGAAATTGCTTGCCAGACCATGCCATTTTGCTGTCGAGGGCTCGTGGCAGCCCTTCGGAAGACTTGCTAGCCACCCTCATTGGCTCCAGCCGCTGCTCTTTAGGGAGGGTAGTCCAGACAACTTGATCAAGGAATGGGCCTCCTTCAGAGGACGTCATAGCCATGGCTTGGACGATCTTCACAGCCCAGGAGGTTAAGGTAAAATAAGGATCCGCCTTCGTATTGTTCAAATACCACCCCGGATTGATGTTTGAGTTCAGGGAGATAGAGGATCAGCGCGCGACGCCAGCGTAGGACAAAGGCGATATGCTTTATACAACATCCTCAAAGAAGTATTACTATTCGGGAGGAAAGCAATACAAAAGACTGTCAGGGCTAGTCTCCGACTTCCCAGTACATTGGCTTGTTGACATGGAGACATGCCATACCCTTCCTAACGGCTTCACACACCACGTACCCCCTCTTCGCGACTTTCGACTAAGGTCCTGGCCAAGCCACAGGGGAAAGACATTGCAGGTCCGGTAGAGGCGGGTGAGACCTTGTCTAACCTCTAATCCACTCACCGCCCGTTCAAATCAATCAGGTCAGCGAATTTTTGCGTCTTTCTTTGCCCGCTCTATGTGCCGTGGAGGCATTAGGCTCGGAAGCCGTCAAGACCAAAATAACCCAGCCTCGCAAGGTCTGTACACTCACCTCCGGCGCATGGAAACACCAATGGCCGCCGGAAAGTAATATTCGGATCGGCACTCAATGCGTTCTTGGTACGCGTAATCTCTCCAAGATCTGAGTTTCAGCCGCAGCATTTGTTCTTCGCGAGGCATCCCGGATCGACTGTAACCCTATCTCGCGGTCCCAGCGCCCACTTAAAACAGGAACAAGAGGCGGTTATAAGCCAAGGTCCGCCCCAGTCAAACCGTGGTGGATGATCAATTCTCTTCACTGTGGAGGCTGACGACCAAGTTAACAATAGCCTTCTCAATAGGGCGGCTCACCATGCTCGTGGCCGATCTCACGTCACACATAGCTTGAGCAAGGCTTGTACCAAGAAAAGCCCTCCGCATCTGTCAGCAGAGCGGACGAGGGGCCACCCCACCACGCTTCAGAGAAGAGGAATGTGATCAACTCAACAAAGATAGGAGGCGAGTGTGCATTAATCAGGGCTATGTCCGAGTCGCAATGGACGACAATGCACCAAGCGAGACAGGAGCCAGCCCGAAATACGCACAGAGCACGGTGATTGGACAGTAGGTGGGATCTTTCTGCACGCTGCTCCGTCAGTACCGCTCCCTCAACCGTGATCTTCTCGTTGATCGCTACCGCATAAGGTACCAGGCGGTGGTACCATCCCGCACCGCTTACGTAGTGTACCCGGGACTCTCCTTTATCTAGGGGCGAAGGCAAGGGTTAAGAGAAGACGAGATTATCTTCTTGGGCGCATAGCTCACTAATCTAAGCAACCTTTCAGCGTGGATCCTCTGCTATAGATACAATAAATCGGAGCAAGATAACTCGACTGGTGCAAGTGCAATGCTTTCAATGCAGTGAGTATCGATCACAGCGAGTATCAATTGCAGTATCCGCAAAAAGCGCTCATGGAGGCTTTTGTCCGAGAAAACGCCAAGAATTGTATCGGCAAGTGAGACAGAACGCCAAACGAGAGTAGCCTCCGGCAGTTTTCACTGGGTCGGGTCCGACCGGAGCATTTGTTGAGGCATCCAATTCGTCGAAAGGCACCTCGATGGCATCAAAAGCCGTACGGCCTCATGAAGTGTTATTTGAGTCTTCCACAGCTGACCCGCCCTGGTTAAAAAAGGGTCACCATGCTTTCCAGGGAGTACAATGTTTTATCGGAAAGCGCCGGATGATGTGATCTTGGGTCGTGCTTCCTGTGTGTGAGCCCTTCATGTGTAGTGGCACCTAGGATGGCAGAAGTGCGAAGATGCCACCCACATCTTCTGATGGACTCCCTGCAGGAGCGAGGAACCGCCTATCCTCGAGCGTGCATAGTGAGCTAGCACGTCCTTGTGCGGACGACGAGAGATGTATCCTAGACATTTCTTCTCTCAACGTAGTGTCGACCGAAAAAAGCCGGCTTTTTCCACACGCTTTAACGGCACCGTGATGCACAGTTTCCATCATGGGCTGAGCATATCCGAGCTGGCTCGGCAACATAAAATAAAAGACTGCTCCCCAGCACCATATCTTTCACGCCAACATACCACGATTCGTATACTTACCTTCGGCTCATTTCCTCACCACTTGTGAGGATATTCTTGAGATAACTCGTTCTCAACACTCCGAGAACAGCTGCATTATGCCCACTCATATCCGAGGCATGCACCATATTTTTTATCGCGCGCTTATATCTTCCAAATACTCGAAGGTGAGCTATTGCATATTCTTAGTCGGGGGATCAAATAATACAGCAAGTAACGCAACTTCGTTAGGTTCCCGGCACCAGGTGTCCCACCTGTGCCGCTTATGGCACGGAGGTCTGGGTAATCCCTGGACGACTATGTAGCAAATGTGGGACCCCTTGCGACTGATGGCTTTCATGGACAGAGTCATTGGCTTCAGATGAGACACCACCGGGGGCAATGCGATCAACGGCGAGCGTAAATCAACAAACAACGGGAGGGATAGCTCCCCTATATGATTAGCCTTAGGCGGACTTCTAGCCTGATCAGATGCGCGCTGTTCCATCGTTACGTAAGAAAGTTACGTAGGGAAGTTGCTTAGGGAATAGGTAGTTGCGTTGACTTGGGTGATTGTAGGCAAAGCAGAACATTGGGCAATGTACACTAGGACCGTAGCCCAAAGGTAAATGTGAATTCGACGCCACTATATATCATACACCACAGGAGACCAGGCCTCCCCAGTATCAAGCCTATACACTGCCTCGACCTACAGTTAGTGATGAAGGCGCTATTTTTGTACGCGATCAAGGTGTTTCCATACGTCTCTAAAAGCGGCCGAAGAAGGACGTGCGATGGGAGAAGCGATGGAACCAACAGTCAGACGACGGCTTCGTTTATATGCTCCGTAGACAAGCTTGGCGACTCGGCTTCTCTTCGCCAAAGATCGAACAGGGGCTTGACACGAAGCAAGTTGTGTGTTGCAGGCAGCACTCCACATCCGATGTTCGAGCCTAAGTACTGTATCTCGGACATCTATGTGGTGGAAGCATAAGCGAGAGACTGTAATATAACTTGAGCGCATTCGTGGACTACTTCTCGAGCACCACTGTGTCATGGCGAAGGTCTTGACCTCCAGGCAAATGGCCAAACGCTGGGGAGCCATCCCGTCGATGGCCGTAGAATGCCCGCTGGGAATCCTCAACCGTAAGACGACGACCAGGCAGTGGCCTGCTGCCTTTAGAGCGATCCTTCCCGTTGGTAGCGTCTCGGATGCCCAATAAATCCCCTGGTCGGTGTCCCGCTTGGGAGCGCCCTTTCGTCCTTCGTCTTCTGTAAGATGTACGCCCAGCATTCCTTATAATGTCCTTCCACGATCCTGATTCCTTGACTTTCCATGTCCCAGTCTTGACTTTGTCGCATCTTGGCCGCAGATTATAAGGAAATGCACACTGGGGCACCTCTTGAGTTGGACTGTTTGCTTCGGTCGGACTTCCAGGTGGATGGGCGTCTCACAAGAAACTCCATTCGTACCTCGTAGCAGAGGCTTCTGAATTGTTGCAATCGGTGGTATTCATATCTGGATAACGGGGCGTGGGTGTAGAAGATCTTGCGAATGGGTGGAAGCCGTGTATGAAGGAACGAAGAGAGGTGATAACCGCTCAAGGGGGCAGTCGGACCTTCTTAAGTATCGGGAGAGAACACGCCCATGCCCCTTGCAGGCATCCAATCCCATCCTTCGCAGAGACAAGGTGACTTGTTGGTGCACTTGAAACGCTGCCCTTTGCGCCCCTATCGCTGGGCCTCTGACACCGTACGTAGTCTGCCTTGAGGCGGAGTAAGCTCGTAAATACTGTTCGATGTATAGTGTGTCAGGTGATTGCTTTCATTGCTCTCTCCCGAGTATAAAGATGGTTGTGCCCCTCCACGACATGTA